>JAPVLO010000452.1:1200000-1588276 GCA_027257055.1 Cephalopachus bancanus | reverse complement strand
TATCTCTACATACGCATATCAAGAATATGGAAAGATCACATGTTAACAGTCTAACAAATCACCTAAGGGAGCTGAAAAGGCAAGACCACAAAAACCCTAAATTAGCAAAAGAATTTGAATCACCAAAGTAAGAACCCAAATATTGGACATAGAAGACGAAAATATCATAGAAAAAAAGTCAACAAAACAAAAAGCTGGCTCTTTGAAAGAATAAACAAGATTGATGGACCCCTGACCAGAATGACCAAGAAAAAGTGAGAAAAACCCCAAATAAACACAATCAGAAATACAAAAGTGAAATCACAACTGACCCTGAAGAAATACAAAAGAGTACTGGAGACTACTATGCACACCTGTATGGAAACAAATGAATACCCTAAATGAAATGGAGGACTTTCTGACATCACACAACCTCCCAAGGTTGAAACAAGAGGGCATTGAGACATTAAATAGATTGATAACAACCCAGGAATCAGACTCCATCATAAGAAAACTATCTACAGAAAAAAAAGCCCTGTACTAGATGGCTTTCCAGCAGAATTTTACAAAACATACAAGGAGGAGCTGATACTAATCCTATTGAAAGTATTTCAGGCAACTGAGAAAGACAGAATTCTACCCAAATAATTTTATTAAGTCAGCATCACACTGATACCCAAACTGAGTAAAGATTCAACAAAAAAAGAGACCTGTAGGCCAATATCCCTAGTGAACATAGATGCAAAAATTCTCATCAAGATTCTAGCGAATTGGATCCAGCAACACATCTCAAAAATCATCCACCCTGACCAAGTAGGCTTCATCCCTGGGATGCAGGACTGGTTCAACCTTCACAAGAATGTAATTAAATGCATTAACAAATGTAAAAATGTATCCACATAATTATATCAGATGCAGAGAAAGCCTTTAATAAAATCCAACATCCCGTCTTGATAAAAACCCTTGAACACCTAGGCATAGCAGGAAGATGCCTCAAAATAGTAAGTGCCATCTATGATACACCCACAGCTGAGGGGGGCCAGCCCCTGCAAGTTTTAGGGAGTCCCTTGGAAGATGTGGTGGCATCAGCGAATCTGTAGGACAGATATTAAAAGAAAGAAGGATGGAGGGATAGATATAAAGAGGAAGAAAGAGAAAGAAAGGAAGTGGACAACTGTTCAGTGAAATGAGCAGAAGCCATTTATTGAAAGTTACAGCTGGTATTTATCTCCAAATTTTAGACAGACAGTCTCACAAGTCTTTCACGTGAACACAAGGCCAGGTGCAGGAGGGGTGTCCCCCACCCACCAGATGTTTTCTTAGGTATGAGGAGGGACAAACTCCAAGATTGTCTTATTGTTCCCTTTGCTAGTAAATGCTCTTCAAAAGCAGTGCAGCAATCCCTACTAGCATGATGATGTTCTGATAATCAGTAACTTCTAAAGCTCACGCAATACCCACGATGACTAACTTAAACTTTATTACCTTTCTATTCTATGCTAATACTACTTACACAATGCTATGGAAGCTTTTAATTATAGCTTAAGCCAATTCCTAAAGAATGTGGCCCAGTCCAAAGATCACATTGGACTCTACAGGATGTGGCCCAGTCCAAGGTTCACAGTGGGCCACCTTTTGGAACAATAGACTACAATATCTTAACAAAATGGCTATTCTAAAGTCCTATATATCTATCCTAATTTCTATGAAAGTTTCGAATTCCTAATCCTAATATATAAAGCTGATCATCAGGAGCAAATCTTCTAAAAATAAAACCCAAATATAAACTGTAAATGTACTAAGGCCAAAACCACAATAGTAGAAAATGGAGACTGAAATTTCTAAAGTTAACTATATTCTTATTAAACCTCAAAATATCACGATTGGTCATGCTTGAACTAACAAGATTCCCTGACATTAGCATGACCTATTCTACAATACTTTCTATGGACAAAATAAATTCAATTTCTATAATAGGTAGAAAAAACCCTACACTAATTGTAGCTAAAGCCGGCCTAAAAGAATGCAGCCCAGTCCAAAGTACGTGCTGGGCTCTCAGGAATGTGGCCCAGCCCAAACTCTGTGCTGGGCCATTTCTGATAACTCTAGATAGTCATTTATACCACTGAAAAGCTGAAAACAGCTCTCCATAAGTATATACTAATTCTACAAATATACTTTTAAATCTTATAAAGAAGCTTGTACCATATAAAAGGCTCCCAAATGTGACCTGAATTTGAATTATATCTAATACCTAAGCCAAAATCACAGTTTATGGGAAACAGGAACAATGGGTTTCTAGAGTGAGCCATGCCTGTCACAGTTACAGAGCCTTCAGCTTAGATCAGCAGAGTTCCTTTAGGTTACTTGTGCTGCATGGTAAAAAGGAGGAGGAAAATGGGTTCAACGGCTTCCAAACACATCCTAGTAGTCTCGGGATCCATAGCCCTCCCTGATCCCTAACGCTCAGTGGGCCTCCGTGGTTGGCTCCCAACACACAGCCAGCATATTTTATTGCTAAATGGACAGAAACTGGAAGCATCTCTGCCGAAAAGAACAAGACAAGTCTGTCCACTATCAATCTTATTGTTCAACATTGTGTTGGAAGTCCTGGTTAGAGCAATTAGACAAAAGAAGGAAGTCAGGGGTATCCATATAGGAAAAGAAGAAGTTAAGTTAGCCCTCTTTGCTGATGATATGATCCTATACCTCGAAAATCCAAGAGAATCTGTCAAAAACATCCTTGCACTGATAAAGAACTTTGACAAAGTATCGGAGTACAAAATAAATGTGCAAAAGACAATCACATTCTTATACACCGACAGCAAATAGGCAGAGAACCAAATAAAAAGCACAATCCCATTCACAATAGCCAAACACACACAAAATGAAATACCTTGGCATCTTCCTAACTAGAGAAGTGAAAGACCTTTACAATGGGAACTACAAAACACTGCTCAAAGAAATCTAAGAAGACACAAACAAAATGGAAAATTTTCCATGCTCATGGATAGGAAGAATCAATATTGTTAAGATGCCCATCCTACCAAAGACAATCTACAGATTCAATGAAATACCCATTAAATTATTCAACATCATTCTTCTCAGACCTGGAAATGACAATACACAAATTCATATGGAAACATAAATGACCACGAATAAACAACACAATCCTTAGCAAAAGAAACAAAGTGGGGGCAACCCCTTCGGGTCCCCTCCTACTGTGGGAGCTTTTCTGTCCTCTCAATAAATCCTGCTTTCTAAAAAAAAAGAAGAAATAATAATTTTAAAAAAAGAAAGAAAGTGGGAAGTATCACACTTCCAGATGTTAAACTTTACTGTAAGGCATAATAAACAAAACAGCCTGGTATTGGTGAGAAGAAGAGGCATATGGAACAGGCTAGAGATTCTGGAAGCAAAACCTCAACTCCTTAACAAACTCATCTTCGACAAAGCCTCCACCAACAACCACTGGGAGAGGAGAACCTATTCAGTAAATGGTGCTGGAAAAACTGGCTGACCACATGCAGAAGATAAAAATAGGACCCCTACCTATCACTGTGCACAATAGTCAAATATAAATTGATCAAAGACATAAATGTAAAATCTCAAACTGTAAGAATCTTAGAAAATGCAGGAGACACCCTTACAGAAATTGGAGTAGGTAACCAATTCCTGATCAAAACCCCAGGTGTCCATGCCATAAGAGATAAGATAGACAAGTGGAACCTCATTAAACTGAAAAACTTCTGCAAAGCAAAAGAAACCATCAAGAGAGCAAGGAGACAGCCCACAGAATGGGAAAAAATGTTTGCCAACTATATATCTGACGAAGGCCTAACATCCAGGATCTACAAGGAACTGTGCCGAAAGGAAAAAAAAAAAAAACAGTCTCACTAAAAAGTGGGCAAAAGACATGAATAGATACTTCCCAAAAGAAGATACATGGGCAACCAACAGACACATGAAAAAGTGCTTAGCCTCACTAATCATCAGAGAAATGCAAATCAAAACCACATTGAGATATACCCTAACCCCAGTAAGAATGACCATGATTAATAAAACAAACAACAGATGCTGGTGAGTATGCAGAGAAAAGGGGACACTTCTATACTGCTGGTGGAAATGCAAACTAGTTCATCCTCCGTGGAGAACAGTGTGGCAATTTCTAAAAGAATGAGAAATTGACCCTCCATATGACCCAGCAATCCCCCTACTGGGAATATACCCAGAGGAAAGCATTCTACCAAAAAGATATCTGCACACACATGTTTATTGCAGCACTATTCACAATAGCAAAAGCATGGAACCGACCATGCTGTCCATCAAAACTAGACTGGATTTTAAAAATCTGGGTACATCTATACAATATTACACAGCCATAAAGAAGGACAAACATATGGACTTGGATGGATTTAGAGTCAGTAATACTCAGTGATCTATCACAGAAACAAACAACAGAGTACCACATATTCTCACTCATAAGTGGACCCTGAACATTTACCGTAATACTATAAGAAAGGGATTGGCAGTAGCAGGATACTGCTGGGGTGGTGAAGGGGAACACAACATCAATAAGAATACCCGATCTCAAACCAGGCAAAATGAGAACAAAAGGGAGGCCCAAACTTTACCTGTATGATGTCCACTCGTATACCTAATCCTGAATTGCACCCCACATCTTTTAAATAAATAAATATATATATATATATTTTTTTTTTTTAAAGAAAGTCCGCTATGTTTATATTCTTTTGGATTTGGTTTAGAGAGGTAACAAATGAGGAGAACCCAAATAACCCTGCAATTAATTAATAAAACATTGTGCATTTATTCTTACTTCAGTCACCTTCAGAGTACTTTCCATTTGATGCAATACACCTATTCAAACACTGTTTCCATTGTTCAAAACAGTTTATGAATATGTTTTTTTTTTTTTTTTTTAATAATCAGTATTTTTTATTATCGTTTTGTAGGGTACAGGTAAGGGTTAGGTGTACAATTACGTTTCATTCAGGCACCCTATTGATAAGAGGTGTTTTCCCAGTCCCAGATAGATATTAGCTACTGTTAATCCCATCCCCCCACCATAATTTCCCAGTACCATCAGTCATTTTCTTATAGTATTACATTGGATGTTCAAGGTCCATTATATGAGTGAAAACATGTGATATTCTGATCTTTGTTTCTGTGAGAGGTCACTCAGTATTATAGACTCTAGTTCCATCCAGGTAGCTGCGAAATCCATGATTTTGTTCTTTTTTATGGCTGCGTAGTATTCCATCGTGTATATGTACCACATTTTTTTAATCCAGTCCTCTTTTGATGGGCAGCATGGTTGTTTCCAGGTTCTTGCTATTGTGAATAATGCTGCGATAAACATACGTGTACAGGTATCTTTTTTATAGAGTGATTTGTGTTCTTCAGGGTATATTCCCAGTAGGGGGATTGCAGAGTCATAAGGAAGGTCAATATTTAGAGCTTTCAGGAATCGCCACACTGCTTTCCACAGAGGTTGCACTAGCTTACACTCCCACCAACAGTGTAGAAGTGTTCCCTTTTCACCACAGCCTCTCCAGCAGCTGTTATTTTTTGAGTTGTTGATAATTGCCATTCTGACTGGAGTTAGGTGATATCTCAGTGTGGTTTTGATTTGCATCTCCCTGATGATTAGTGAGGTTGAGCATTTCTTCATGTGTTTGTTGGCTGCTCGAATGTCTTCTTTTGTGAAGTGTCTGTTCATATCTTTTGCCCATTTTATAATGGGGTTGTTTGTTTTCTTCTTTTCAGTACGTTTCAGTTCCTTGTAGATCCAGGATGTTAAGCCTTTGTCAGACCTAGAGTTGGCAAACACTTTTTCCCAGTCTGTAGGCTGTCTCCCTACTCTCTTGATGGTTTTTTTGGCTTTGCAGAAGCTTGTCAGTTTAATAAGGTCCCATTTGTCTATCTTCTCTCTTAAGTCCTGTGGGTTTCGGGTTTTGTACAGGAATTGGATGCCCGTTCCAATTTCCATGAGAGTATTTCCTTCCTTTTCTAATGTTCTTATGGTTTGAGGTTTTACATTTAGGTCTCTGATCCATTTGGAGTTAACCTTTGTGCATGGGGATAGATGGGGGTCCTGTTTCAATCTTCTACATGTGGTCAACCATTTTCCCAGCACCATTTACTGAATAGGTTCTCCTCACCCCATTGGTAGGTGGTGGGGGCTTTGTCGAAGATGAGTTGGTTGAGGAATTGAGGTTTTGCTTCTGGAATCTCAATTCTGTTCCATTGATCTATATGCCTGTTCTTGTACCAATACCAAGCTGTTTTGATGATTGTAGCTTTATAGTAAAGTTTGAAGTCTGGTATTGTGATACCACCTGCTTTTTTTTTTTTTGCTGAGGATTGTTCTGGCTATTCTTGGACGTTTGTGTTTCCATATAAATTTCCCTGTGTTGTTTTTTCTAGGTCAGAGAAGAATGTTATTGGTAATTTAATGGGTATTGCATTGAATTTGTAGATTGCCTTAGGTAAGATGGACATCTTCACAATGTTGATTCTTCCGATCCATGAGCATGGGATATTTTTCCACTTGTTCATGTCAGCTTTGATTTCTTTGAGCAGTGTTTTGTAATTTGCATTGTAAAGGTCTTTCACGTCTCTGGTTAGGAAGATGCCAAGGTATTTCTTTTTTTTTGTGGCTATTGTGAATGGAATTGTGTTTTTTTATTTGGGTTTCTGTTTGTTTATTATTGGTGTAGAGAAATGCGATTGTCTTTTGTACATTTATTTTGTATCCTGAGATTTTGCCAAAGGCCTTTATCAATGTAAGGAGGCCTTTAACAGACTCTTTTGGGGTTTTCAAGGTACACCATCATATCATCTGCATAGAGAGATAACTTGACTTCCTCTTTTCCTATTTGAATACCTCTGATTGCCTCGTCTTCTCTGATTGCTCTAGCCAGGACTTCCAATACTATGTTGAACAGGAGGGGAGAGAGTGGGCATCCTTGTCTAGTTCCAGTTTTCAGGGGAATTGGTTCCAATTTTTGTCCATTTAGGAGTATGCAGGCTGTAGGTTTCTCGTAGATGGCTTTTATTTTTTTGAGGTATGTTCCCCGTTTTGCCTAGATGTTCAAGGGTTTTTATCAAGAAGGGGTGCTGGATTTTATCAAAAGCTTTTTCTGCATCTAATGATATGATCATGTGGTTTTTGTTTTGACATCTGTTGATGTATTTAATTACATTTATGGTTTTACGAATGTTGAACCAGCCTTGCATGCCAGGAATGAAGCCTACTGGTCATGGTGAATGATTTTTGAGATGTATTGTTGAATCCTGTTTGCTAGGATTTTGTTAAGAATTTTAGCATCTATGTTCATCAAGATATTGGCCTGTAGTTCTCTTTCTTTGTTGGATCTTTACCTGGCTTGGGTATCAGTGTGATGTTGGCTTCATAAAATGATTTGGGGAGAGTTCCATCTTTTCTATCGCCTGGAATACCTTCAGTAGGATTGGTATCAGCTCCTCCTTGAATGTCTTGTAGAATTCTGCTGGAAAGCCATCTGGACCAGGGCTTTTTTTTGTAGGAAGTTTTCTTATTACGTAGTCGATTTCCTTGATTGTAATTGGTCTATTTAGGGACTCAATTTCTTCTTGTTCCAACCTAGGTAGATTGTGTGATGTCAGAAAGTCCTCCATTTCCTTGTGGTTTTCAAGTTTGTTTCCTACAAGTGTACATAGTAGTCTCTAATGATCTTTTGTATTTCTTCGGGTCAGATGTGACTTCATCTTTTGTGTTTCTGATTATGCTTATTTGTTTTTTTTCTCGTTTTTTCTTGGTCAGTCTAGCTAGGGGACCATCGATCTTGTTTATTCTTTCGAAGAACCAGCTTTTTGTTTCATTGATTTTTTCAATTATCTTTTTGTCTTCTATGTCCTGGATTTGGGCTTTTATTTGGTGATCTGGATTCTTCTGCTGAAATTAGGGTTTTTGTGTCTTGCTTTTCCAGCTTCTTTAGGTGGCTTGTTAGATTGTGAATTTCTGTTCCCTTTCCCTTTTCATCATG
This sequence comes from Cephalopachus bancanus, assembly GCA_027257055.1. NCBI lineage: Eukaryota > Metazoa > Chordata > Mammalia > Primates > Tarsiidae > Cephalopachus > Cephalopachus bancanus. The sequence goes on along the minus strand of JAPVLO010000452.1, from coordinate 1,580,249 downwards.
TGTGTTTGTAGGGATATAAATTCCCCCCTTACTACAGCTTTCAGGGCATCCCAGAGATTTTGTAAATGTTTCTTCATTTTCATTTGTTTCCAGGTATCTTTTGATCCCTGTTTTGATTTCGTCATTGACCCAGGAGTTGTTTAGCATCATGCTGTTTAGTGTCCATGTCTTTGTGGGTTTTGGGGGGGCTTTGTTGGTGTCAATATTTATTTTTATTCCACTGTGGTCCGAGAAGGTGTTTTGGGAGAATTTCGGTCCTTTTAAATTTGCTTATACTTTTTATTTATGGCCGAGTATGTGGTCGATCTTGGAATATGTTCCATGTGGTGATGAGTAAAATGTGTATTCTGTGGTCTTTGGATGGAGTGTTCTGTAAGTATCAATTAAGTCCATTTGGTCCAAGGTCACATTGAGGTTCCGGATCTCCTTGCTGATTTTTTGTCCTGTTGATCTGTCTAGGGTTGTGAGTGGGGTATTAAAGTCCCCAGTTATGATAGTGGTAGAGTCAATATCTTTCTTTAGTTTTCCAAGAAGTTGCTTTAAGAAGGTTGGTGCACCTATGTTGGGTGCATATATGTTTAGGATAGATATTTCTTGTTGATGGATTGAACCTTTTATCATTATGTAGTGACCTTCTGTATCTTTTTTGATTTTTAATAGTTTGAAGGATATTTTGTCTGAAATTAAGATGGCTACTCCTCCTTTCTTTTGTATTCCGTTCGCCTGAAAGACTGTTTCCCATCCTCTTACCTTGAGTCTGTGGTGTCCTTTCTAGTGAGGTGAGTCTCTTGAAGGCAATAGATTGTTTCCTGATGATATTTTATCCATTTTGCCAATCTATGTCTTTTCAGTGGTGCATTTAGTCCGTTCACGTTTAGGCTAATAATTGAAATGCAAGAGTTGATCCCTGTCATGAGGTTCTTACAGAGTTGTTACTGTTTATTTGTTGTCTTTCTTTGGTTTTGGAGTTGGTTCAGGTGTGTTTTTTTAAACTTTTGCCTGTACTCTTGTGAAGAATGCTGATGTTCTTTTTTCTTTTTCTTCTGTGTTCAGTACTTTCTTGAGTGTTTCTTGTAGCGGTGGTCTGGTGGCAGCGTAGGTTCTTAGGATTGGATGTCTGGAAAAGATTTTAATTCTCCCTCACTAATGAAGCTTAGTTTAGCTGGGTAGGTTATTCTTGGTTGAAATTGTTTCTCTTTTAGTACTTTGAAGATAGGCTCCAGGCTCTCTGGCCTGAAGGGTTTCTGTGGATAAATCTGCTGCTATTCGGATTGGTTTTCCCTGGTAGGTAGTCTGGCCTTTTTCTCTTGCTGCCTTTAGGATTTTTCCTTTCATAGCTACTTTGTTTAGGCGAATTATTATGTGTCTGGGAGTTGGTCTTCTCGTTTGTTGTCTTGCAGGGGTTCTCTGAATCTCTTGTGTTTGAATTTTTTCATCTTTACTGAGATGAGGGAAGTTTTCTTGAATGATTTCATGGAATGTTTGTTCCAGTGTGGCTTCTGTTTCTCTTTCTGCCTCTGGAAGCCCAATTATTCTCAGGTTTGGTCTCTTGAAGTGATCATTCATCTCTTGCAGGTTTTGTTCTGTCTTTTTGAGCTTCTTTTCTATGCTTTTGACAGTTTGGGTTAGTTCTGTGTTTTGGTCTTCGAGCTCTGAGATTCTTTCTTCTGCTTGGCTGATTCTGCTTTCCATGCTTATTAGTCTGTTGTTCATTTCCATCACAGTATTCTTTACTGCTGTCATTTCTGACAACAGCTCCTTCCTATTTTCCTCTTGTCTCTCCTCAATTTTTTTAATTCTCTCCATTAATGTTTTGATGTCTGGGTTTGTTGCATGTAGCCAGTCATTCTGGGGACTCTTCATTGTCTGTGTTCCAGAGTCTGTTTTCTCATTGTCTGATCTCCCAGGGGTCTGTGTAACCCCTATATTCTTCTTTTGGTTTTTCTTCATTTGTGCGGTTTTTCCACTTCCCTACTTCTTCCTTCCCTCCACGTCACCGTCTTCTTTAATTTTGTTTTTCAGGGGTAAAGGGACTGGTTTTACTTCTGTTCATTCAATCTCCCATTCTTTATGTATGTCGTCTTACTTTGTTCAGTTTTGAAGTTGCACTGTAGGTTGGAGGTGGTCCTTTTTGCAGTTTTGAGATGTATTTAAGGGGAGAGCTGTGATTCAAAATCTGTCTGCAGGTCCTGCTGTTCGCTGACAGGCGTGTGGATAATGTGGAACCCATTCCCACTGCCCTGGAGTCTGTCCGTGCAATGGGGCTGTAGGTTTACTCCCTGTAATAAAATGTGGTTAGCAGGGGGAGAGAATGGAGCAGATAGTGGGTTGAAGAGGGGGGTGGAGAGATAGAGAAGTAAGGGAGGAAACTAACGAGTGTGCCAACAAATAGAGAGAGAGGTCTATACTGAAACAGCTAAAAACGATGGACCACAGCTACAGTCGAACCAACTCTCATACAACCACAAATAAAACATATTGTGATGCTAGCATACCGGCTATCCAACCACCTTATTGGTGTGTTGTTCCTCTATACAAAGACATGGTTTACAGACAGAAGAAAAGAGAAGAAAAAAGGGAAAAAGGAAAAGAGAAAAAAGGGGAACAATACTGTAGGGAAAAGAATTAAGTCATTAAACTAATAGAATCAATGAAGCACACTCTGAGACCTTTCGTTTAAGTCCAATGTCCTTTCAGGTCTGATTTGTAGTTTTCTTTTCAAGCCCGGGGAATTAATTTGCAGTTAGAGTCAATTGCCCCTGATATGTTGTGAAGGACAGCTCAGGTCAGCTTTCCTTAGCAGTTTGGTCTATGTCTTAATCAGGCTTATTTCTCCCGTTTCGGTGTTGTTACCTTGAGTCGCCAGCAGGGGGTGCTATCTCATCTGCTCGCCCTAGAGGGGGTGGGGCCGGACAGGAACAAGATGGCTGCCTGCCTCCGAGCAGGCAACAGAAGCCCCACGCGAGCCAGCAGCACAATCTCAGACACAGGAGATTTTTGCAGAAATTCCTGCAGATCTTCTTTTAAGCCGATTTGTGTGGATCTCCTCTCAGGCCGGGTTGTGATGAGCTGGGCGGGCCGAGCGCCGGGGCGCCGGGGCGCCGGGGGGCCGGGAGCGCCGGGGCCGCGGGAGGCGGGAGCGCCGGGGCCGCGGGAGGCGGGAGCGCCGGGGCCGCGGGAGGCGGGAGCGCCGGGGCTGAATATGTTATTTTCAATGCCTTTTAGTGCTTCTGCCATTTTTTGTTTCACCTCTTCCACACTGGCAAAACATTTCCCTTAAGGACTTTTTCATCTGGGAAAACAACAACAAAAAAAAGGTGCTCTGGGCCAGATCAGGTGAACAGGGAGGGTGGGGCATGGAGGTCATGCAGTTTTTGGTCAAAAACTGCTGAATATGCAGCATGGTGTGGGCAGATGCAGTGTCATGGTGGAAGAACCAGTCACCTGTTTGCCACAAAAAAATTCACTGAAGCTGAACTCAGCCTCTCACAACAATGCTAACTGGTACACTGATGCTGCAGGGGAAGCCTACACTACAACTAGCCCACCCTTCAAAAGGTAATTTTGTTATTTCAAGGGGTTCTCCCCCTTATAGTTTAATAGCTAAGAGCACATACACATTGGGTACAGATCTTATCTCCTAAACTTTAGTTGTTGACCTTGGACAGGTTACTTCAAGTCCTCATGCCTATTTTCTCCTTTGTAAATGGGAAAAAAATAGTATTTATAAAAAATAAAAATCCAATCTTATTACAGCTCTGCTTAAAATCATCTATTTATGTCCCATTTCACTCAGAAAAAGATCAACTACAATGTACAAGGTTAACATAAATCGACTCTATCCAACATATACCTCTCTGATCACATCCCCTACTCCTCTCCTCTGTTCCAACCAACTGACTATTCTGGTATTCCACATACACGGTGAGCCTGCCTGTTTCAGGACATTTGAACTCACTGTGCTAATCTCTTCTTATCTGCAATATCTTCCTTCTCATTGAAAGCACATAACTACATCCAAAACTCTCTACAGAGGTGACTGATATCACTCTAAGAGCTCCAACTGTGAGTATTAGCAATTTTACTAGAAAACTAGGCCCCAAAAAATCTACTCAGAAAATTTACTATATTTCTGTGAGGCTTTTCCATCTTTCAGGCTTTTCCATCTTTCAATTTTTAGCCATTTCTTCTGAGTATTGTATTTGAACTCCCTATTAATTATATTTTGAAGGACTTTTATGAACTTGTTCTTAATACCTAGGCTATAAATTTCTTAATAGCTCATATATTTTGTGTCTCCTAAGAAAATATCCTCCATAACACAGAATATAAGTTGTGTTAGTTGAAAGAATGAATATGTGAAGAAAATAATGAATCAGCCGGGCTCGGTGGCTCAGCCTGTAATCCCGCGCCTTTGGGAGGCTGAGGTGAGTGGATTGCCTGAGCCTGCGGGTTCGAGACCCGCCTGGGCAGCGAGACCTCATCTCTACAATAAATCAAAAAAAAATCAGCCGGGCGTGGTAGCGCATGCCTGTAATTCCAGCTACTTGGAAGTCTGAGGTGGAAGGATCGCCGGAGCCCAGCAGGCGAGGCTGCGGTGGCCGGGAGTGGCCACTACACTCCAGTCTGGGCGACAGAGTGAGACTCCAACTCAAATAATAATAATAATAATAATAATGAATCAATAAAAGTGGATAAATGAGTGACACAGATCAAAAGGCAAAAGTCAGTTAATCAATGAAAAGTAATTATATCCAAAATAATTATCATTAGAATCACTTACTACTTTGTAATAAGAGAAAAATATGAGAGAGAAAAAGCAGGGGCAAAAGAAGTGGGGATATTGTTAGGTCGGAGGTGGAGGTGTGGGTATCTGGAAGCCCATAGGGAGGTCTTAGTTTTCTATATAGTCATGGGCCTTTGAAGGAAGATTCCCCCAAGCACCTAAAAAATGTAGATTCTTCACTTACCTGGGTGCAGGTCCCTTATCAGCTTGCCTGTCAAAAACACTCCAAGGCTCCTTCCTTTGCTCCAGCAAAGAGATCATGTCTGGCTTGGGAATGAAGATTCCTACTAACAAGAGAAGAAAAAAGACTTTTTAGTCATGGGTGTCTCAAAATTCAAATTCTGTCCTGTGATATCAAAAGATGTCAGTATTGACAATAGGACAGCAGCAGGAAAGCAGAGATATGGAAAATCCTGTCTAGATGGGAGCAGAAGACATATGAAAGGCCATTAGAGACCACCCAGGAAAGAAAAGAAACTAATGTTTGGCCATGTGAAAAATGCTATTAATACATGTATAATAGAAACATGTTTATATTTTGAAGTATTAGCAATCTTACTAGAAAACTAGGCCCCAAAAAAAATCCACTCAGAAAATTTACTCCAGAAAAAAAATAAAGATTAAACACACTTATCTCTCATGATGACTATTCAGTAATGACTTTTTGCTTCAAAAGCTTTAAAAAATTAAAGCACTTTTTCCTACAATGATACTTCTGGTTTTCAATATAATGTCTGTAGTCCAATGTACATTAAGTAAATACACTGAAGGAGCTAATATGGGGAAATTTCATAATTTCAGGGAAAAAAACTGTTAAGGTATGGGTAGAGCGAGGGTAGATGGATGGATGGGCGCAGCACTGCTGGAGTGGGCGTGCCCAAGGTGTGCACTGGCAACCAGAGATCTGAGTAATGCAAAGATTGGCAACACACAAAGAGGTGAAAGAAGAAAAGATTTCCACACTTTGGGAGGCTGAGGTGAGTGGATTGCCTGAGCCCGCGGGTTCGAGACCCGCCTGGGAAACTTGGCGAGACCTCATCTCTACAACAAATCAAAAATTAGCCAGACGTGGTAGCGCGCATCTGTAGTTCCAGCTACTTGGAAGGCTGAGGCGGAAGGTTCCCCAGAGCCCAGCAAGTCGGGGCTGCAGTGGCCGGAACGGTCACTGTACTCCAGTCTGGGTGACAGAGTGAGACTCCAACTCAAAGAAAAAAAAAAAAAAAGAAAGTTTCACTTTCCACAGACAGAAAGCGGGCCTACATTCTAGATGAGTGTGGCCCTGTAACCCCTCAAACCCCAGCTTTAATCCTTTCCCTTGGAGGTGTTGCAATCAGGTAGACGTTACTGCCATGACATCCTTATTGACCACCTACAAATGTCTTAGAGACCCTGTGACACAGAGACCCACTAATGTCTGTCCATATTATCTTAGCCCCTAGAGAAGGGTGTGACAAGGATTCCAGTGCTCCTTTACATTTCTGAACAATATTCCTTAGAGCTAATGGAGGGTGCACTTCCCCTTATCTCCTATGCATTCCCAGTGGGTAGCTTCAGGGGATCCTTAACTTCCCTGTAGACAGTGCCCAATCCACTGGAAGATCGAATCCCCTCCCACTTCCCCTTCTGAACAGTCACAAGTCCTGCGATCTGCATAAAACGCACGATGTCTTAGGCCTTGTAAACTTCCTTTACTCTAGGCAAGCTTGATTGCCACTTCTGCCAGGCCCTACTGATAAAGCTATGAGATACCTCTGATGCCTGGAACCAGGAAGTCTGGACAGAACACCCTGAGGGGGGTCCTAGTCACCATGCACCAAGTATACAATGAGTCAATACTGGTCATGCTTAATGAGTCTGTGTTTCTGAAAAGACAAAGTCAGCAAAGTTAATCTTTACCTAAAGTATGCATTTATCTAAAGTATGCATTTCTCCAAAACATAGCTTCTACTTCCTTATCATGTCAGAGTTTAAGAATAAGATTTTAAAAATGGCTTCCCACTCTCAGTCTGTCCTTTCAAAAACAATACCAATTTATTTGATATAACAATTTCTAGTCAGATTGCCATCTGGAACACATATATATTGTTTTGACATTTGGATGAATCTCAACTATTTTGTTTTCATTATTTGACAAGTATGAAGAGTGAAGAGATAGTGTTGTCCAGAACTTGTTAGCATATCGTGCACATGTACTATTATTTACATGTGTTTCAACACATTCTTGTGTCTATCATTTATTTTGCTCTAAAGGCATTTTGTATGTGTGCTATAGCTTTATTTTAAAGTATAGTTTGATTATAAGACAAGCAGAAGCACCAGTAGATTTAAACACTGGTGATGAGCTAGGCTCGGTGGCTCAGCCTGTAATCCTAGTGCTTTGGGAGGCTGAGGTGAGTGAATTGCCTGAGCCAATGGGTTCGAGACCCACCTGGGCAACCTGGCGAGACCTCATCTCTACAATAAATCAAAAAATCAGCTGGGCGTGGTAGCGCATACCTGTAATTCCAGCTACTTGGAAGACTGAAGCAGAAGTATTGCCGGAGCCCAGCAGTGGCCGGGAGCAGCCACTGCACTCCAGTCTGAGTGACAGAGTGAGACTCCAACAAAAAAAAAAAAAAAGAAAGAAAGAAAGAAAGAAAAACTGGTGATGAAAATGGGACAGCAAGATTCCCTCACACCCCTGCTCCCAACACAGCTTCCTTGGGAGTCTTCTCTTCCCTTCATAGTAAGTACAACAAACCATCAGTACTTGACATCTTACATACAAAAGAGATTTATATCCCTTTTTAATTTTTACTAATGCAAACTTATTTGCATTTTTTAAGTAACAAGTTTTTCTGCTTGTGAAAATTGAGACTCTTGGGTTAGAATGAAATAAATCATTTTTTTCCTCATTAAAACTAGTGAAAACAGTTTTCTGGTTTAATGGCTCTTCACTTAGCAACAATGTTTCAGAACAATTTATAGAGTCTATATAAGAGATTATTGTACTGGAAATAATCTGCTTAGTGCACTACTTGGTAAAATATTCAGATAGTAATAATAATGCGTAAAGTACTGATTTCAAAGACATTTAGATCTATAAGCATATTGTGAATGTGTTGGAGTTAGGGTATTGAAAAGCCATCAATCAATCAGGGAAGTCAACAGATAATTACTATATTCAATTTTTTTCATAAATAGCAATGTGAGAATAATTGGAAATCGAGGGTAACTGCCTTTAGGAAGTAGAGCTGAAACTGAATGATAGGGGAAACTGTTGTTTTCATTATATATATATATTTTGGTGCTATTACAAATATTTACTATCTGATAAAAATGAAATTATCTTCATCATAGCAAGTAAAATCTGCATATAACCCAAGATTTTAGAAGATCTTGATTCATCTTTATGTCACACTTTAGTATAAATATATTTACTCCCTGTTATGAAAAAGTCTTTAATAAACGCCACTACCAGGAGAAACACATACATCAGAGATGCAACTGACTTAAACTTTCTTTCAGACCTTTAAAATTGGTCTGAATTCTGACATTGTGATTCTCAACAATATATGCCTTGGGCTGATCCTTCCTATAACCATCCCTCATCAAATAGAATTTTTAATAAATAATTAAATAATGATACTTTTCAAATATAATTTTCATATCTCCTAAGTTATAGAAAGCTAATAAAAGATGATGAGAGATTCATAAGCAGGGTGCCATCAACTTAAGTCTGGGTCCCATCAATACCACCTCCCATCTTCTCTTACTAGGAAATCTTCCCCTGCAGAAATGATTATGGCTTTCCACCATGAAAAGCCACCATGAGCTCTCACCTCTACCTCATCTCATCACTTTTCAGGCATTTCATCACTTTTCTGTTTTACCAGGATTTCTGGCAACACAGGAACCAAGGAGATGCTATATTATTAAAAGGAATAATGTATAGACACTTGTTTGCAATTAGATGGAAGACTAGAAGGCAATTAAAAAGAAGAGCCCAGGGCCATGTAGCTGGAACAGGAGAAAATGGTTGGGAGGCTCTGGAAGGAATATACTTGCCCAGGAAATCAAGATAATGAAAGCAAGTGTTCAGGTGTCATGTGGGAAAGAATATATTTCAGGAAGGAGAGAGGATGAATCACCTCACCTGGGTCATGGCCTTCCATCTTGCAGGAGATACGCAGGCTTCCTTAGAAGTCCTCTTCTGGAAAAAGAGTCTGTAAAAGGCAAGGCTGATGGCACCATGCTAGCCTCACAGTTATCAGAACTACTTGATTAAAATGGCCAACCTTTTTCCTGTTCCCATCCTGTCTGCTCCGTCAACCTGAAAACCCCACCCCCACCCTACCCTCACACATTAACAAGGGTAGGTTATCAAATGCGCAAATCCCACTCCTTCACTAAGCCTGGGTCTCCACACTGCTGTGACTGTAGCAGGTTGAACTACAGGCAGCTGAATCTTATCGGAGATGGGGGATGCAGAAGCTCCCTTCTCTACCCTCCTCTTCTGTCTCCTGAACAGCCCAAGGTTTTTCCATGTAGCAATTAAAAGGAACAAAATGGCATATTGTGATAAAAGGCCATCTCTCAAGCTTATCTCCTAACCCGCAAGACCTGCTTCTTTAGGAAACCAGGACATGGCTTTGAGAGTACATTTCTGTGTATATGTAGGTATACACATATTTACACACATAAATAAAAAATTTCTGACAAATATTAGCTTATTCTACATACTTTGCCATCTTATTATTTTTTCATATCCTAATATTTTATACAATTGTCACTTATAAGTACAAGTACATAAAGAAATAACTTTTGCCGGGCTCGGTGGCTCAACCTGTAATCCCGCGCCTTTGGGAGGCTGAGGTGAGTGGATTGCCTGAGCCCGCGGGTTCGAGACCCGCCTGGACAACCTGGCAAGACCTCATCTCTACAATAAAAATCAAAAAAATTAGCCGGGTATGGTAGCGCATGCCTGTAGTTCCAGCTACTTGGAAGGCTGCGGTGGCCCAGCAGGTCGAGGCTGCGGTGGCCGGGAGCAGCCACTGCACTCCAGTATGGGCAACAGAGCGAGACTCCAACTCAAAAAAAAAAAAAAAAGAAAGAACTTTTTCTTTTAATGCATACAAATATACATTTACTCACTAATATGAATGTTGAGTAAAATACCCACATGATCAAAAGCTAGAACAGTTCATAAAGGTCCAGAATGATATGAAACCTCACTTTTAGCATATACTACATAAGGGTTTGGCACAATCTCTGAACTTTTTCATTTTCATTTTTGTTTTTTAGAGACAGGGGCTCTGTGCCCCAGGCTGGAGTGCTGTGGTATGATCACAGCTCACTGCAGCCTCGAGATCCTGGTCTCAAGGGATTCTCTTGCCTCAGCCTCCCAAATAGCTGGTACTACACATGCATGCTACCATGCCAGCTAATTTTTTCTATTTCTGGTAGAGACAGGGTTTTTCCATGTTGCCCAGGCTGATCTCAAACTTCTGGCCTCAAGTGATCCTCTTGCCTCGGCTTCCCAAAGTGTTGGGCTTATAAGCGTGAGCCACTGCACTCGGCCTCTGTACTTTTATTTAGTTCTTCCAATCCAATCAACTTGACTATTTGCCTGAGTCACATTAAAATTATTTAATATAATTTCATAAAAAATTTTATTGCCTGATTATGTTTTCCCTCATTATTCTTCTCTTAAAGGATTTTTCTGCTATTCTGGCTTATTTACTTTCCCATATAAACTTTAGAATTAGCTTATCTACTTCAAAGTAATTCTGTGGAATATTTTCATTAAATTTATATATAATCTGAAGGAATTTTTGTTTTTTGGATGCAAATCTAACTATTCTAGAACATGCTATGGCCTTTCACTTATTTGAGTCTGCTACCATGTCTGTCAGAAGTTTTTGGGTTTTTTTTTCTTTTTTTCTATAGGGACCATAGACAGTTCTTACTAAAGTTATTCCTAGGTAGCTCATATTTTTTTAGACTCATAAAATGTGTCTCATTTCTCTTGTATCTGTGTATATAAATCCACTGATTTCTCTACATTAATTTTGTATTCCATCAACATCCTCGAGTCTGATTTTATGTCAAAGTTTTCATTTTATAAAAGGCCCTTTTCTATCTTAAACTTGTATGAAGCCAAATATTGGCGAGCAAAATAAAAGTGCCAAACTCTCAGCTTTCTGTTGGGAGCTGGCCACAGAGGCCCACTGAGCGTTAGGGATCAGGGAGGGCCGTGGACCCTGAGACCGTTAGGATGTGTTCGGGCGCCGTAGACCCCATTTTCCTCCCCCTTTTGCCATGCAGCACAAAAACAACCTAAAGGAACTCTGCTGGCCTAAGCTGAAGGCTCTGTGACTTGTGACAGGCATAGCTCACTCTAGATACCCATTGTTCCTGTTTCCCATAAACTGTATTCGGCTTAGGTATTAGATATAATTCAAATTCAGGTCACATTTGGGAGCTTTTTATACGGTACAAGCTTCTTTATAAGATTTAAAAGAATATTTGTAGAATTAGTATATACTTAGGGAGAGCTGTTTTCAGCTTTTCAATGGTGTAGATGATTATCAAGAGTGGCCCAACACAGAGTTTGGGCTGGGCCACATTCCTGAGAGCCCAGTTCGTACTTTGGACCGCGCTGCATTCTTTTAGGCCGACTTTAGCTACAGTTAGTGTAAGGTCTTTTTTCTACCTATTATAGAAATTGAATTTATTTTATTCACAGAAGGTATTGTAGAATAGGTCATGCTATGAATCATGTTAGTTCACACATAATCAATCATAATATTTTTAGGTTTAATAAGAATATAGTTAACTTTAGAAATTTCATTGTCTCCATTTTCTACTATCGAAGTTTTGGCCTTAGTACATTTACAGTTTATATTTAGGTTTTAGAAGCTTTGCTGCTGCTAATCAGCTTTATATATTAGAATTAAGAATTGGAAAACTTTCATAGAAATTAGGATAGGGCAGCGAGACCTCATCTCTACAATAAATCAAAAATTAGCCGGGTGTGGTAGTGCGCGCCTGTAATTCCGGCTACTCGGAAGGCTGAGGTGGAAGGACCGCCGGAGCCCAGCAGGTCGAGGCTGCAGTGGCTGGGAGCGGCCACTGCACTCCAGTCTGGGTGACAGAGTGAGACTCCAACTCAAAAAAAAAAAGAAATTAGGATAGATATATAGGACTTTAGAATAGCCATTTTGTTAAGAGATTGTAGTCTATTGTTCCAAAAGGTGGTCCACCGTGGACCTTGGACTGGGCCACATCCTGTCCAAAAGTAATCTTTGGACTGGGCCACATTCTTTAGGAATTGGCTTAAGCTATAATTAAGAGCTTCTGTAGCATTGTGTAAGTAGTATTAGCATAGAATAGAAAGGTAATAAAGTTTAAGATAGTCATCATGGGTTTTGTGTGAGCTCTAGAAGTTATTGATTATCAGAGCATCATTAGGCTAGTAAGGATTGTTACACTGCTTTTGAAAAACATTAACTAGTAAAAGGAACAATAAGACAATCTTGGGATTTGTTCCTCCTCACACCTAAGCATCTGGGGGGTGGGGGATGCCCCCCCTGCACCTGGCTTTGTGTTCACATGAAAGACTTGTGAGAGACTGCCTGTGAAAATTTTGGGGATAAATACCAGCTGTAACTTTCAATAAACGGCTTCTGCTCATTTCATTGAACAGTTGTCCACTTCTTTTCTTTCGCCTTTTCTTTCTTTCTTTTATATCTGTCCCTATAGATTCACTGACGCCACCACATCTTCCAAGGGACTCCCCAAAATTTGCAGGGGCCGGCCCCCCGCAGCTTTCCAGAGTGAAGTTCAGTTTACCTAGTCACTTGTAAAATATCTAAAATAAAAATAAACTACTCCCTTTAGTTTCAACACCTCTTTTATTTAATTTTGAATTTTATTTTAAAGATGTGGGATACAATTCAGGATTAGTTATACAAGTACAATACCTCTTTAAGGACAATTTAGAAATTGGAAAAGTTGAAAGACAGAACTATCTTCATGATAAATGATATTTTAGAAAGAAATTTCTACCATGATAAGGTAAAGAAATGTAGTCTCAGGTACTATCAGCAACCAAAGTGCAATGTCCTTAGAAAATTCTTGGGAGGGCATTACTTGTATTCCCTGGAGCCTGAAGAGCAAAAAACGAAACAAAACACACAACAAATCAGCGCCAGGATAGCTATTATCAAGATGACAAGAGATGACAAGTGTTGGCGAGGATGTGAAGAAAAGGGAACCCTTGTACACTGTTGATGGGCCACAAGAAAAATGGTATAGTCATTACAGAGGAGCAGTATGTAGATTCCTCAAAAAAGTAAAACTAGAACAACCATATGATCCAGAAATCCCTCTGCTGGGTATATAGCCCAAATAAATGAAATTAGCACCTCGCGAAGATATCTACACTCTATATTAACTGCAGCATTATTTACAACAGCCAAGATATGGAAATGACCTAAGCGTCCATAAACAGATGAAAGGATACATACACTGCAGCATGCGTGTGTGTGCACACACACAAACACACACACACACACACACACACACACACACACACACACACACTACAGAATATTATTCAGCCTTAAAAAGAAAAAAGGGTATACTGCCATTTGCAACAACATGGATGAACCTAGAGGGCATTATGATGTGAAATAAGTCATACACAGAAAAACTGCTATCATTATCTCTAGCCTCAACGATTACAATAACTTTTTGGTATTCCCATTTCTGTTTTGCTACCCTTTTAAGTTACATTCCACACAGTAATAAGAACAAATTTTAAAACCTTTTTTTCTCTTCCTCTCATTGACAATCTCTGACTCTTCTAGGGTTGAAGCAAAGGCGAAAAAATTGGTGAAAGGGAGGAAAACTCTTACTTGACTGCTGTTTTCACAGTTCTCATTTGTGTTGGTGATTGTTCAGGGATAACAGTTCAGGTGTTTCAGTGTTGGGTGCCCCAGCCCACCCTTCTGTGCATTTGTGCTAAGGAGCCCTAGCAACACTAAGGGGCACCCAGAATAGCTGCCCAAACAACAGGATCCCACTTTCTGAAATTGCAACCTAAGCCTAAGAAAGTTGCTATAGACACAGTCTTTCATGAACAGTGAATCCCATGGCCAAGAAAATAGCTAAGTAGCCTCCTTCACCCTGCACCCAGTCACATCTCCAGGCATTCGCAGCACCCAGTCACCGGGATCAAAACCTAAGAACCCCCATCCTCTCTCTGCAGAATTTGCTAAGGGGAAGCGTCCTCTCTACTTCATGCCCAGGCATCTCCCCAGGCATTCAGAGTATCTTCCTACTGGATTGGCAGCTGAGCCACCCTGCCCCTCTGGTAGCGATGACTGTGAAGTAAGCATTCAGCACACCTGCCCAGCTGGACCAACTGACTAAGTTCCTTCCAGCCCCCACAGTGACCTTTGTGATAACAGTGGCTACCCTGCTCCTTGCTGGGGAGACACCTGGAGTCCCCACCCACCTAGATCATCAGCCTCAACAACCCCACCCACACACTACAGGAAACTTGATTCGGGGGTGCGCCCCAATTCCACACTAAGACTCATCCCCAGACATTCAGTGCACCTGGGCACATGATTAGCAGTCCAACAGCCATGCGCACCTCCCATCTTGCATGAGCTTCCCCATAACAGCAATCATTCTGCTCCTTACCAGGGCATACTTTCAGGCAGTCCATGCACCCACTTACCCAAATTAGGGGCCTGAGCTGTCCCTCCCTCCCTAAGCAGAGACCCTGGTGAAGTAATAGTTCCCTCTCTGCTTCATGTCCTCACATATCCCCAGGCTTCCAGTGCACCCATCCCTCGGACTAGAACCTTGACCTGCCACCCCCTTACTATGCAAAGAACCTGGTGCATGGTACTCCCTCTCTCCAGACCCAGGCATAATCCCAGACATTCACCACACATGAGAGGATGGCCCAGAAATCTGAACCACATCCCCTTCCTATGCAAAGACCTTACTGGAGTGGTGATCACTCTGTTGCCTCCCCAGGCATTTCACCAAGCCAGTGTCACACTAGTTCCCCTGGACCAGGAGCTTGAATGGTGCCCCCTTCCCCATCCCCTGCAACAACTTGTCATAGCAGCAATTTAGCTTCTCCTCACTGGGAAATATTCCCAGACATCTAACACATGCACTCATTTGATTAGAGGCCTAAGTCACCCCTTCCCCAAGGGCCCTTTGATGCTTTTTCTGCTCAGTACCCAGACATATCCTCAGGTCCTTGGAGCTCCCACTCTTCTGGATTAGGAGTTTAGGCTGCCTTCTCCTTCCAGAACAGAGAACCTGGGGCAGTAGGGGACCCCCAACACCATGTCAAGGCACCCATTTGGGCACTAGAGGCTGTGCACCAGACCCTGCCTTGGAGCTGGTGCCTGTGCCTGCCATTGGTGGACCTGAAGGTGGGCCTGCTTGGTTTGGTTCCTCCCATCTTGGTTTCCCAATCTCCAAGGCTGAACTGGGAGCTCAGACCAACGTTCACTCCACAGACTAGCCCACTGCCTGAGATAACTGAGAGCTTCTCCCAGTAAACAAGGATCAAGTAAATATCCTTCCATGTCAGCCTTAGCCAGCTCTTACCCATAGGTGCCACCTGCTTGGCCTGGAGGTTGAACAATGCAACACAATAGGTAATCTGCTGATACCAGCACAGCACACAACTGAGGAACAAGATAAGCATACAAGTCTCCCTCCCACCACACTAGCTCCACAGGAGGTAGCAAGCCAGCCCACATCCCCAGTACACACTACGACAATCAACACTTGGGAAAGCCTACATACACAGGCTACCTATGTCCAAGGAACTTATACAGACTAGTCGCCATAGTTTATGCAGATGAGGAAGAACCAGAGAAACAATTCTGAAATTATGAAAAAACTTTCCCTAAAAAGTCAGATAATGAATTCAAAATATTGATCACAAAGTTCAGTGAGATCCAAGCGAAAGCTGATAACCAACACAAATCAGTAGAACTGAAGAGGTGAAAGGAGAGATTGTCGACATTTTTTTTTAAAACGAAAAAATTTTAAAAATTCATTGATGGTGATACAACACAGTTCAAAGCTTTAACAGTAGGCTACACCAAATGAAAGAAAGAATCATAGAGCTTCAAATTAACCCAGTCCAACAGAAATTTTTAAAAGTTAAGAAGAATGAGCAAAGCCTTCAAGAAGTATGAAATTACATATGGTGACCAAACCTATGAATCATAGGCATAGGAAGGAAGAAGTTAACGTAAAATTTATGAACGACATATTCTAGGAAACAATTCAAGAAAACTCCCCCAGTCTTGTGAGATATCTAGACATTCAGATACAGTAAGCTCAAAGAACTCCTGCAAGATACATCACAAGAACCTTACCAAGGTCAGATTCTCCAAAGTCAAAAGTGAAAGAAAATATCCTAGAAGCAGCAAGTGAGAAATGCCAAATCATTTATAAAGGATAGGACATTAGACAAATAGCAGAAACTCTACAAGTCCAAAGAAAATGGTGGCCTGTGTTCAATCTCCTAAACAAAGAAAAAAAATGCTAGCCAAGAATTTTAAGTCCAGCCAAATTAAGCTTCAAAAACAAAGGATAAATAAAATCCTTCCCTGACAAACACACATTAAGGGTATTTGTTGCCACTAAAGTGATTCTACAAGAGATGTTCAAAGGAATTCTAAAATAAAAGATCACATAAGTAAAAAGCTCAAAGACCATTTAAACGAGCTACACATTTCAAATCTTAAGGCAACTAGCTTACATTATGGCAAGAACAAAACCTCATATATCAATATTAACCCGGAATGTAAATGGCCTAAATGTCCCACTTAAAAGAAACCTAGTGGCAAATTGGATTAAAAAAACAAAAAACAAAAAAGCAACACCCAACCATCTGTGGCCTACAAGAGATACACATACTGGCCAAAGATAGTCACAGACTCAAAGTATATGGGCAGAAAAAATATATAATGTGAATGGAAACAAAAAGCAGGAGTAGCCACCATAACAGATAACACAGCCTTTAAGTCAACAATAGTAAAAAAACAACAAAGAGGGGAATTATATAATGATAAAGGGTGCAATTCAATAAGAAGATTTAACTGTCTTAAGTATATACACACCAAACACCAGAGCACCCAAATTCTTGAAGCAAATACTACTTGACCTTAGAAAATTTATTGACAGCAATAAAATTAATTGTGGGGGACTTTAATATCCCACTTACATCACTAGACAGATCAAAGCAGAAAATCAACAAAGAAACACTGGACTTAAACTGGACCCATAGATCAAATGGACCTAACAGACATCTATAGAATTTCTACCCAATAACTACAGAATACAAGGGAGGACTCCCCCCAAAAAGCCCAGAATTATCTTTTGGAGGGCCAGCTGCTTGTAGCACACTCAGAACTTGTTCCTTTGGATCAAATGGTCAACCACAAATTCTTATCTGGAAATTTTGAGAAAGTTTCATCACGATTTGTGAAAGAAATGTCCCAAATTGTGGCAAACAGGTGACTGGTTCTTCCACCATGACAATGCATCTGCCCACACTGCACTGAGTGTTCAACAGTTTTTGACCAAAAACAGCATGACCCCCGTGCTCACCCTCCCTATTCACCCGATCTTGCCCCAGTGACTTGTTTGTTTGTTTGTTTCCCTGGATTAAAAAGTTCTCAAAGAGAAACATTTTACTGATGTACAATAGGTGAGACAAAAAATGGCAGAAGCACGAAAAGGTACCAAATTAATGAGTTCAAAAACACAGTGGAAATAGTGTCTCTATAGGTTTATTGCATCAAACGGAGAGTACTTTGAAGGGAATGAAGTTTAAACATGTAGGAATACATTTTTATTAATAAGTTTGGGATTTTTTTGGAGTTCCCCTTGGTAAAAATCCTTTAGCAAATCTAAGGTCATGAAGATCTACCCCTATGTTTTCTTCTCAGAGTAATGTAGCTTTATTTATTGTATTTAGGTTTTGAAATCATTTTGAGTTAATTTTTACATATAGTGTGAGATAAGGGTCCAATTTTATTCTTTTGAATTTGGCTATCCATTTGTCCCAGAACCATTTGTTGAAAAGACTATTCTTTCCTCATTGGATGTTCATGGGCCTTTTGTTGAAAATCAGTTGATTTTCACATTTATTATATTGATCTATCTTTGTGCTATAACTATTAGCATCTTGATTACTGTCATTTTGCAATAAGCTTTAAAATTAGAATGTTTGAGTTGCCTACATTGTTGTTTTTGAAAATTATTTTGACCAATGTGGGTCCCTTGCAATATCATAAGAATTTTAGAATCAGCTCATCAATTTCTACAAAGACATCAGCTGGGATTCTAATAGGCATTGCATTAAATCTACAGATCAATTTGTGAAATGTTGCCTTCTTAACAATGTTGTTTCCTAGCCCTTAAACTTGGAATGTTTTTCCAGTTATTTAGATCCTTAATTTCTTTCTATAATGTTTTATACTATTCAGGGAATATGCTTTGTATTTGTTTTTTAAAAATATTCCTTAGCCGGGCTTCATAGCGTGCACCTGTAGTTCCAGCTACTTGGAAGTCTGAAGTGGAAGGATCACCAGAGCCCAGTAGATTGATGCTGGGGTGGCTGTGAGCATGCCACTGCACTTCACTCTGGGTGATGGAGTGAGACTCCAACTCAAAAAAAAAATTTCCTAAATATTTTATTCTTCTTGAATCTATTGTAAATGTTTTTTCATAATTTTATTTATCAACTGTTCATTACAAATGTACAGAAATAAATCTGGTTTTTATATATTGGCCATGTATCCTGCAATCTTGCTGGATGTGTTACTAGTTCTAACAGATTTTTAATGGATTACTTGGTATTTTCTACATACAAGATTATGTCATCTGCAAATAGATATTTTTACTTTTTCCTTCTCAATATTGATCCCTTTTATTTCTTTTTCTTATCTAATTGTCCTCTGGTACAATGTTATATAGATGTAGTGAGAGTACTTTTAGTGTTGTTTTAACATTTAAATATTAAAAGTACTCTTAATGTTCATCAGTAGATAGTTAAAGAAGTTGGGTCACATGCAATTAGCAACATTTTGCTAGTTTTGTTTACTAGTTTTGGTTCATCCTATTTCATGCATATTTCTACAGTTTGTTTGAATCCTCATTCAACACAATCCACAGAGCACGCACACACACACACACACACACACACACACAGAGAGAGAGAGAGAGAGAGAGAGAGAGAGAGAGAGAGAGAGAGAAAGAGAGTCATGTACTGCATAACAGCATTTTGGTCAATGACATACTACATATATGATGGTGATTCCATAAAGTTATAATAGAGCTGAAAAAATTCTATCACTTAGTGATGTTGTCCTGAGGAATTCACTGATGGAGAGTTGTTGGAACTACAGAAGGAACACATGAAGAAGAGACAAGAGAAAAGGACAAAGGAAACTGCAGGAGAAGTAAAAGAACATCATCCAAAAAATTTGACAGTGAAGGGTTTAGTAGAACACAACAAGCTTCTTAACACATGTGAAAACATGGACCCCCAACACGAAAACATTTTCATTAATAGAGAATGTGTATGGTGCATTATTGGCATACAAGCAAATCTCTGACTTAAAGAAAAAGAAGTAAACCAAGCAAATCACCATGGACATATTTCTGAAGAGTGACACTTCCTGAAGAAGAGCCTCAGGAGAGTGTTTCAGGAACTTTTCCCAAAAAAGGAATTGTAATCATAGGAGATGACAGCTCCATGTGTGTGGATGCCCCTGAATGCCTTCCTGTGAGACAAGATGTGGAGGTAGAAAACAGGGATATAGATAATCCCGACCCTGTGTAGGCCTAGCCTAATGGGTATTTTTGTGTGTTAGATTTTAACAAAAAAATTTACAAAAGTGAAAAATTTTTTAAAGAAAAGTTTATAGAATAAAAGATATAAAGAAAAAAATATCTTTGTATGCTATATAATGTGTTTAAGCTAAGTTTTATTACAAAAGAGTCAAAAATTTGTTTAAATTTTTAAATTTACAAAGTAAAAAAAGATACAGTAAGCTAAGGTTAATTTATTGAAAAAAATATTTAAATAAATTTAGTGTAGCCTAAGTATACAGTGTTCATAGTCTGCAGTAGTGTAATGTCTGAGGACGTCACATTTACTCACCACTTACTCAGGGACTCACCCAGAGAAACTTCTGGTCCTGCAAGCTCCATTCAAAGTAAATGCCCTATAGAGGTATGACTTTTTAAAAATCTATTATATCACATTTTTACTGTACCTTTTATATGTTTAGACACACAGTTACTATTATGTTTCAATTGTCTACAGTAATATTGTACAGTAACATGCTATACAGGTTTATAACCTAAGAGCAATAGGCTATATGTAAGAATACTTTATGATCACACAATAATGAAATAATCTAAGAATGCATTTCTCAGAATGCATCCTCTTCATTAAGCAATGTATGGTTGTATTTTTTCAATACTTCATGATTGCTCATTTGAGAATTTGTATAAATAGCTGCTATAAAAACCTTTAAAGACACAATTCAACATGTGTGTCATTTTGTTGGTGCCTGATAACCTGCTGATTATCTTTGCCATATAAATTGAGATTTTCATGGGTGTTTATATAGCAAATTTTGTTTGTATCCTGCAGTTTTTGAATATTATGCCATAAAACTCTGGGTCTTATTTATATCCTATGCTGATACTTCATTGAGACTCCGAAGAACTGTCATTTTGATGTCTGTTCCATTTTCAAAGCGTCTATGGTGCTATTTAGTGTTATTCTGTATGTGTACCACCTAGTGCTCATTCCAGAATCTTGGTAGAGGTCTACACCTCAGCTAATATCTTAAAAACTAAAAATAAATTAATATGGATGATATCCATACATGTAGAGAATTGGTGTGAACACCGACTGTGAAAACAACTTTATGTGATCTCTTTCCCAAGCTCCTCCTCTCTCTGTTTTCTTTGTGGTACTTTCTGGTATTCTAAGCACCCTTTTTCAGTCCTCTAGTTTATAATCACTCAGTTGTGCAATTATACTACATCACGGATAAAAGAACAGAGAGAGAACAAACAAACAGGGCTTAGCTCTGCACTCTTGGAGCCAGTTTCACCAATGGATATCTATTCCCCTCCCCCAGGGTTTTGGCTCCTGCAAGCTTACTGTTTCTAGTCACTCTTGTCACCACCATCCTGGGACCACCTGGGGGTGGAAGTTAAGAACAGAGAGGAAAGTGTGGAATTTTCCCTACTCTCTCTTAGCTTTACACATTTCCTTTTCTGCTCCTCCAGCCAGAAGGAGAGTGCTTTTCTTTTTCTCTTCCTTCCTTCCTTCCTTCCTTCCTTCCTTCCTTCCTTCCTTCCTTCCTTCCTTCCTTCCTTCCTTCCTTTCTTTCTTTTTTTGAGTCAGGGTCCCACTCTGTTGCTCAGGCTGGAGCGCAGTGGCACAATCATGGCTCACTGCAGCCTCGAACTCCTAAGCTCAAGTGATCCTCCTGCCTCAGCCTCCTGAGTAGTTGGGACTATAGGCATGTACCTCCATGCTTAGCTCTTTTATTCTGTAGATACAAGGCCTCACTATATTGCCCAGGCTGGTCTTGAATTCCTGGTGGTTCAGCCTGTAATCCCACGCTTTGGGAGGCCGAGGTGAGTGGATTGCCTGAGCCCATGGGTTCGAGACCCTCCTGGGCAACTTGGCGAGACCTCATCTCTACAATAAATCAAAAATCAGCCGGGTGTGGTAGTGCGCGCGCCTGTAGTTTCAGCTACTCGGAAAGCTGAGGCAGAAGGATGGCCGGAGCCCAGCAGGTCGAGGCTGCGGTGGCCAAGAGCAGCCACTGCACTCCAGTCTGAGCGACAGAGTGACTCAAAAAAAATTAAAAAATAAAAAATAAAAAATAAATAAATAAATATTTACTGAGATATATTTTGTTACATATTTTATGGTCTATCTTAAAGAATGTTCCACTGTGCTGATGAGAAGAACATGTATTCTGCAGCTGTTGAATGCAATGTTCTGTAAAAGTCTGTTAGGTCCTTTTGGTGTATCCTGCAGTTTACATTTGATACTTCTTTGTTAATTTTCTGTCTAGATAATCTAATGCTAAAAGTGGGATATTGAAGTTCTCAACTATTATTATATTAGGGTCTATTTCTTCCTTTGGATCTAATAATATTTTCTTGATATATTTGGATGCTTTGATATTGGATGCATATTTATTTGCAATTGCTATATCCTCTGGCTAAACTGATACATTTGTCTCTTTGTATGGTTTTTGAAGTATATTTTATCTAAATATAGCTATTCCTGCTTTCTTTTTGCCTCTGTTTCTGTGAGATATTTATTCCTTTCCTCACTTTCAGTTTGTGTGTGTCTTTACAAATGAAAATAGTTCCTTGTAGGTATCATATAGTTGGGTCATCTTTGCTGATTCAGACAGTGTATATCTTTTAAATGGAGAATTTAACCGCTTTGCATTCAAGGTTGTTATTGATATGTGAGAACTTACTCCTGTCATTTTGTTTATTGGTTTCTGATTGGTTTGTATGTTTATCCTTTATTTCTTCTTTCTGCTCTTCCGGTTTACCTTTGTGGTTTGCAGGTGTAGTAATAATTTCCCTAGTTTTTGTCTGGGAAAGTCTCCTTCAGGAGAGCTTTTCTTGGTATAAGATTTTTGTCTATGAGTTTTATTTTGTTTCTCTCTCACCCGACCCCCCCCCCCGCCCGGTCCCTTCAATGTGTCATCCTATTTTCTTCTGGCCTGTAAGTTTTTGCTTTTGTTTTTGTATTAAGAAATTTGCTGTTAGTCTGCTGGGGGTGGGGGTTCTCCCTATATGCAACTTGACACTTTTATCTTGCCGTTTTTAGAATTCTCCCTTTGTCTTTGACATTGACAGTCTGAATATATGTGCACAAGAGCGGACCGTTTATCACAGGATCTATTAGGGTGTCTGGATATCACTATTTCTCCCAAGACTCGGGAGGTTATCAGCTATTATTTCACTAAATAGGTTTACTATGCTTTTTCTATTTCTTTACTTGTGGAAATCCAAATTTGAATATTTGTTCACTTGATGTGCCACATGTCACACAGGCTTTCTTCATTCTTTTACAATCTTTTTTATTTATAGTTTTACTTATAGAGATGTGAGGCACAAGCCAGGATTAGGAACATAAGTAGTCCACATGCAGGTGAAGTTTGGGCCTCAAACTGGTCCTCACTCCCTCTGGTTTATGACCAGGTATCCTTTGTGTTGTTACATTCCCCCTCCTCCCCTGATGTTCCACGACTGCTGCTCACTTCCTTGTGCTATTGTAATCAATGTTCAGATCCCACTTATGAGTGAGAACATGTATTCAGTTCCATGTTTCTCTGACATATCACTAAGTATGATGGTCCCTAATGCCATCCAACTCATGTGAAGTCCATGATTTTGTCCTTCTTTATGTCTGCATAATATACCATTGTGTGTATGTACATTTTATTTATCCTGTCTACTTTTGATGAGCAGTAGGGTTGTTTCTATGTTTTTGCTATTGTGAATATGTGGCAATAAACGTGTGTGCTGGTGTTGTTTTTGTAGAATGATTTGTATTCCTCCAGGTATATTCCCAGAAGGGGAATAGCTGGATTCTATAGAAGGTCAAGTTCTAGTTCTTTAAGAAATTACCAGTTGGGTGCAATAGCTCATGCCTGTAATCCCAGCACTTTGAGAGGCTGATGCAAGAGAATTGCTTGATCCCAGGGGTTCAAGACCAGCCTGGGCAACTTGGTGATACCTCGTCTCTACAATAAATAAGAAAATTAGCTGGCTGTGGTGACACACACCTGCAGTTCCAGTTCCTTGAAAGGCTAAGGCAGAAGGATTGCCTGAGCCCAGCAGGTCGAGACTGCAGTGGCTGTGAGCATGCCACTGCACTCTAGACTAGGTGACCCAGAGAGACTCCAACTTTAAAAAAAAAGTGTCACACTACTTTCCATAAAGGTTGAACTACTTTGTATTCCTGACAACAGTGGACAAGCATTCCCTTTTCTCAGCACCCATGCCAGAATCTGTTTTATTTTTTTGTTTGTTTGGTTTTGTTTTTTGAGTTAGAGTCTCACTCTGTCACCCAGGCTGGAGTGCCATGGTATGCTCACGGCCACCCCAGCATCAACCTGCTGGGCTCTGATCCTTCTGCTTCAGCCTTCCAAGTAACCAGAACTACAGGCGCACACTACCATGCCCGGCTAACTTTTTAATTTATTGTAGAGATGAAGTCTCGCCAAGTTTCCTGGGCTGGTCTAGAACGTGCGGGATCAGGCAATCCACTAGCCCCAGTCTCCCAAAGTGCTGGAATCACAGGCTGAGCCACCAAGCCTGGCCTGATTTGTTAACGATGATCATCCTTACTAGACTTAGGTGGTATCTCAATATGGTTTTGATTTGCATCTCTGATGATTAGTGCAGTTAAGCATTTTTTTTTTCATGTATCTATTGGCTGCTCATATGTCTTTTTATGAGAAATGTCTATTCATGTCCTTTGCCCATTTTTAAAATAGAGCTGTGTGTGTGTGTGTGTGTGTGTGTGTGTGTGTGTGTGTGTGTGTGTGTGTATGTCTTATTTTAGCTTGAGTTCCTTGTAGATCCTGGATGTTAGGCCTTTGTCACATACATAATTAGCAAATATTATTTCTTATTTGTGGGTTGTCTCCCTGTTCTCTTGATGGTTTCCTTTGCTGTGCAGAAGCTTTTCAGTTTGATACGGTCTCACTTGTCTATCATAGCTTACATGGTACTTGCTTTTGGGGATATGATAAAAAAAAATTGGGTGCCTACTCCAATGTGCATAAGTTTATTTCCTACATTTTCTTCTAGGATTCTTTTAGTTTGAGGTTTTATGTTTAGGTCTTTGATTCACTTAGAGTTGATTTTTGTATATGGTGGTAGGTAGGGGTCCTGGTTCATTCTTCTGCATACGGTCAGCCAGTTTTCCCAGGACCATTTGCTAAATAAGGCCTCCTCTCCCCCAACGGTTCTTATTGATGGCTTTGTCAAAGATGAGTTGGTTGAGAGATTTGAGTTTTTGCTTTCAGAATGTCTGTCCTGTTCCATTCGTCTATATACCTGTTCTTATACTGGTAGAAGGTTATTTTGATTATCGTAGCCTTGTAGTAAAGTTTAAATTCTGGAAGTGTGATAGCTCCCACTTTGTTCCTTTGAGTGAGGATTGTTTTGGCTATTAGTGTTCTTTTTTGTTTCCATATGAATTTCTGTACTGTCATTTCCAGGTCTGAGAAGAATTATGTTGGTAATTTGATGGATAGCATTGAATCTATAGATTACCTTGAGTAGGATGGACATTCTGACAATATTGATTCTTCTAATACATGACCAAGGGATGTTTTTCCATTTGTTTATGTCATCTTTGATATCTTTGAGCAATATTTTATAGTTCTTATTGTAAGGGTCTTATACCTCTCTGGTTAGGTATATGCCAAGATATTTCATTTTCTGTGGCTATTGTGAATGAGACTATAATTTTGATTTGGTTCTCTGCCTGTTTGTTGCTGGTGTATAGAAATATAACTGTCTTTTGCATGTTGATTTTGTACCCCAAAACGTTACCAAAGTCATTTATCAGGGCAAGGAGGCTTTTGATGGACTCCCTTGGGTTTTCAAAATATAGGATCATATCATCTGCAAAGAGATAAACTTCCTCTTTTCCTATTTGGATACCCATGATTTCCTTCTCTGGTCTCACTGCTCTAGCAAGGACTTCCAGTACTATGTTGAACAGGAGGGGTGAGGATGGACAATCTTGTCTCAGTCCCGTTTTCAGGGGGAATGCTTCCTATTTCTGTCCATTGAGCAATATGTTGGCTGTGGATTTATCATAGATAGCTCTTACTCTTTTGAGGATTATCCCTTCTATGCCTAGGTGTTCAAAGGTTTTTATCAAGAAGGGATGCTGGATTTTGTTGAAAGCTTGTCTTGCATCTAATGATATAATCATGTTTTCTTGTTTTCACATCTGTTCGTGTATTGAATTACATGTACAGTCCTGCAAATGTTGACCCCATCCTGCATCCCAGGAATGAAGCCTGCTTGGTCATAGTAGATGATTCTTGAGATGTGTTGTTGGATCCAGTTTGTTAGAATGTTATTGAGAATTTCTGCATCTATGTTCATCAAGGAGATTGACCTGTAATTTTCTTTTCTTGTTGGGTCTTTGCCAGGTTTATGTATCAGTGAAATGTTAGCTTCATAAAAATGATTAGGAGAGAGCTTCATCTTTCTCAATTGCCTAGAATACTTTCAATAGGATTGGTATCAGGTCCTTCTCATAGGTTTCTCTCTCATTTTATTTTATTAGTCAATCTGGCTAGGAGTCCATCAATCTTATTTATCCTTTCCAAGAACCAGCATTTTGTCTTGTTGATTTTTTCTTTGATATTTTTGTCTTCTATGCCCTGCAGTTGTGACTTTATTTTGGTTATCTGTATCCTTCTGCTGAAGTTAAAATTTTGGTGGTCTTCCTTCTCTACCTCCCTTAAGTGTGATGATAGGCTGTTTATTTGTGGCCTTTCTGTTTCCTTGATGTGTTTGTGCAGTGTGTAAATATTTCTCTTAATACTGCTTTCATTGCATCCCAGAGATTCTGATGTGTCTTTGTTTCATTTGTTTCCAGGAATCTTTTAGTTTCTGTCTTCATTTCTGTGTTGACCCAGAAGACATTTGGCAGTATGTTGTGTGTTTTGAGGGAATCTTATTGGTGGTAGTATTTATTTGTTTAATTTTTTTATTTTTTGACTTGGAGTCTCACTCTGCTACCCAGCCTGGAGTGCAGTGGCATGCCCATGGCCACTGCAGCCCCAACCTTCTGGGCTCAGGCTTCCTTCCACCTCAGCCTTCCAAGTAGATGAAACTACAGGCATGGACCACCACACATGGATAATTTCTTGATTTATTGTAGAGACAAGTCTCACCATGTTGCCCAGGCTGGTCTCAAACCCATGGGCTCAGGCAATCCTCTTGCCTCTGCCTCCCAAAGTGCTGGGATTACAGGCATGAGCCACTGCACTTGGCTGATATTTATTTTTATTTCACTGTGGTCTCAGAAGATGTATGGTATCATTTGGTTTGTTTGTGCTTGAAACATGTCCAAGCATGAGGTCAATCTTGAAGTATGTTCCATGTGCTGACAAATAGAATGTATAAGCTGTAGTTGTTGGGTACATTGTTCTGTAGATGTCTATTAAGTCCATTTGGTCTTAATGGAGTCAAGTTGGGGCTCCAGATCTCCTTATTGATATTTTGCCTCAATTCTCTGTCTAGACAGAGCTGTTGGTGGAGTATTTAAATCTCCACTTATGATTGTATAAGAGTCAATGTCCTCCTTTAGTTTCCTTAGCAATTGCTTTATAAAACCTGGTGCTCCTGTGTTGGGTTTAGAATAGATATTTTTTGATGATGGCTTGAAAATTTTATCAATATGTAGTGTTCTTCTGTATCCTTTTTAAATTTTGATAGCTTGAAGATTGCTTTATCTGATATTAGTAATAGCTACTCCTGCCCTCTTCTGTTTTCCATTCGCCTGAAAGTTCATTGTCTAGTCTCCAACTTTGAGTCAGTAGTTGTCCTTTGTAGTGAGATGGGTTTCCTGGAGGCAACAGATTGTTGGACGGTGGTTTTAAAATCCAGTTTGTCACTCTATGTCTTCTCAGTGGTGCATTTAGTCCATTCACGTTCAGGCTGACTATTGAAATGTGAGACATTATTCCTGTCATAAGACTCTTAGAAGCCTGCCTTGTTTTAACTTTTGCATTAATATGTGTGTGTGTTTTCATTTTTGTGGGTGCACTGTATACTCTGTTGTCTGTGTTTGCCTGTGAAGCAAAGTGCATGGTCATTCTTTTTTTTCCCCCGGTGTTCAATACCTCCTTAGGCATCTTCCATAGAGCTGGTCTGGAAGCAGCATATTCTCTTAGGAACTGGATGTCTGGGAAAGATTTTAATTATCTGTCACTAATGAAGATTGGCTTGGGTGGGTAGGGAATTCTTGGTTGAAATTGCTTATCATTGAGAACATTAAAAATTGGACTCCAATCCCTTCAGACTTGTAGTGTTTCTAAAGATAAATCTGCAGCAATTCTGATTGGTCTTCCTTGGCAGGTAGCCTTACCTTTTCCTCTCACTGCCTTTAGGATTTTTTCTTTCATACCTACTTTGTGTAGGCAAATTACTATGTGTCTAGAGGTTGTTCTTCTCATGAGATTCCCTACAGGGGTTCTATGACTCTCTTGTGCTTGAATGATAGCATCTCTGGCAAGATGAGTAAGTTTTATTGGATGACCTCATGGAATGCTTGTTCCAAGGTGTTATCTGTCTCCCTTTCTGTTTCAAGGATACAAATCAGGTGATTTGGCTTCCTGATATAATCACACATCCCTTGGATGCTTTGCTCCTTCTTTTTCAGTTTTTTTTCCCAATTTTTTAACAGATTGGGTTAATTCCATATTTTGATATTCAAGCTCAGAGTCTTTTCTATGCTTGATTAATTCTGCTTCCTATGATTATCAGTTTGTTATTTATTTCATGAATGGTGTTCTTTATTTCCATTATTTCAGAATATGCTTTTTTGAGATTGGCCAATTTTATGGGGTTTTGCTTCCTATTTCTCTTGGTCCCTGTTCATTTTTTTCCATCCAATCTCTGATCTCTGTAACAGTCTTCTGAGGCTAGTTGTTCTGGGAGGTTTCCATTGTTTGTGCTCCAATGATTGTTGTTTCAGGCACTGTCTCTTTAGGACTCTAAGGGATACCTATGTCTTTCCATTATTTTTTCCTCATTTGTGACAGATTTTTCTTCCTTCTCTTCAATTTCATTGTTCAGTGAGGGAGAAGCATTCACTTCTGCAGTTTGCTCCCCTCCATCTTTCCTTGAGCATAACCTCCTAATTTGTTCAATTTTGAAATAGGGATGGGATGGGGAGCTGTGCTGACTATATACAATGTTGAGAGCTGAATAAGGGAGGAGGGGGGAGCTAGGATTCAGAAACTACATATGGTTCATAATGTTCACTATCTGGGGAATGGGGCACTGAGACTCACTCCCCATTGCCACACAATATGTCCATGCAATGGGTATGCATGTGCACCCTAAGTCCAAGATAAAGTAAAAGAAAAAACAAGAGTAAGAAAAAAGAAAAAATGTTCTGAGAGCTGGAATATCTTCTTTTTTTTTTTTTTTTGAGATGGAGTCTCACTCGGTCGCCCAGACTGGAGTGCAGTGGCCACTCCCCGCCACTGCAGCCTCACCTGCTGGGCTCCGGCAATTCTTCCGCCTCAGCCTTCCGAGTAGCTGGAATTACAGACATGCGCTACCACATCCAGCTGATTTTTTTTTTTGATTTATTGTAGAGATGAGGTCTCACTGCCCAGGGGGTCTTGCACCTGCGGGCTCAGGCAATCCACTCACCTCAGCCTCCCAAAGGTGTGGGATTACAGGCTGAGCCACCGAGCCCGGCTGAGAGCTGGAATATCTTAAGTCCTCTTTTATCTGTGAGGAGAAGAGCTTCTTCTTGTGGCAGGCTCTGTATCTGCAGGTTTCCTCTCCACTGCTAAACTTGTGGGGTTAGAATCTCCAACTCCTGCTGCATGTGATAGATGGCTGGTGCAGGGAGGTGGGGGATGAATGGACTTAGTGTCTCCCAGAGGTGCTCTCTCCCCTCCTGTTCCAAGTGAGATCTCAGCTCATATAGAGCCTAGTTTGTGGCAGCAGGATGAGACACCCGGCTTCCACACCTACTTTCTTGGTCTCTGTATGATCAAAGGGATTCTCACTGGTTGTATAGGGCTTCACCTCTCCAAAGATGTTCAGAATGCCTCCTTTCATTGATACCTGGATACCCACTCTCTGCCCTACCCTATGAAAGAGGTGCCAGACTACCTTTCCATCAGGTGGTGGCAGTGGGCATAGCAGCCAGATTCACCCCACTGGAGAGCCCTTTCAATGCAGGAACCAATCTGCACTCCACCTGGGTTTGGCTCCCACCATGGCACCCTGACCAGGTTTCCTCGTGGGACTGCTGAGGGGAGGGTGAATCAATTCAGCACTCACAACTTTCCTTCTCCAGTTATATCCTCCTCTTCTGTGCACACCTATGGTCAAGCAACTGGCACAGGGCAGGAGATGGAGCTTCTGGAATTCCACACCCTCTGGAATTTGTGCACTCAGAGAGACCCTCACTGGGTTCACAATGATCAACCCCAAAGAAATGTAGAGTTCACCCTCTGGTCTCAAGCTGTTGAAGACCATTGCCCTCCTTGAACTCTGCTGAAAACATACTTGGCATACATGCAAAGTCACAACCAGCCAAGAATGCTTATGATGGCAAAGTCAGATAGGCATGTATGCTGCGGCAAGTTCTAAAGTGTGGTGTGTTTTGTGTTGGATTAAGTAAGAAGTTATGCATTAACCACAATGTTTTATAAGCAGCTGCACTGTGCCCTGTAAACAGTCACATTTTATTGCAAGAAGCTTTCTGAGATCATACCAGAAAGCTTCCTTTGGACTGCTTATACTTCATCCTTAAATGCTTACCTGACAATGTCATTTTGTACTAATAAAAGTCTGGTGGGTAAGAGATTCGGGGCTTTTGTTCCGCAGGACAAAGTGCCTCCTGGTCCCCTGCTTTCTAACCTAAAAAGTGTCTCTGAATTGTGTTATATCACTTTGTCCCACTTTCAGGATCCTTTACCACCCTGCTGCACAGGATGCAGCATCAAGACACCAGTCTGCTGCTCCATGGTGGCCACCTCAAACACTTCCCTGCACAAGCTTCAAGACAATGGTAGAACACTCGCATTGCCTCCTCTCGTGGGCCTTGGCCTCTGGTTCCTACACTACACTACTGCCATGGCCTCTGCTACCAGTGCTGCCCCAGTTGCCTCTCTGCCCTCATTCAACAAAGGCTACTCAGTCTCTTGCCAGTTCAGAGTTCCAGTGGCACACATCATCAGGGAAGCGACATTCCCTTCCCTGACAAATATCACAGTCTCCGGATCCTGAGTCCTGGTGGTAGGCCCACACGGCCCAGCCTGGCACTGAAGATGGTGGTAGTGAGCTGGGCACCAAGAGGCAGCTGCTCCCTATGGCTTCCTCCCAAGGATGATCTTGCTAGTGCACACTTCTGCACCACAGGAAGCACCATGGCCTGAGTGGTGGTAGTGGCTGCTCCACCAGGAGAGCCCGAGCTGCCTGCCCCCAAGACCCCTCTCAGAAAGACACTCGCACACCCACTTACACACACACACACATACACACTCCTACACACACACACACACACACACACACACACACACACACACTCACACTGGTTCTGACACTCTATTTTTCTTTGTCTAACAACCTTATTTCAAATGATCTATTGTTGAATCTCTTAATTAGGTTTTGCATTTGATTCATGTAATTCTTCAATTCCAGGATTTCTGCTTGGTTATTTTAAAAATGAGATCTGGGGGTACATGTGCATGTTTCTTACATGAGTATATTGCATAATGGTAGAAGTTAGGCTCCTAGTGTACCCATCACCCAAATAGTGTACATTGTACTTAACAGGTGATTTTCCAACCCTTACCTCTGCAACATTCATCCTTTTGGAGTCTCTAGTGTCTATTATTTCCATCTTGATGTCCATGTGTATGAATTGTTTAGCTCCAATCTAAAAGTGAGAACATGTGACATTGGATTTTGTGTTTCTGAGTTAGTTCACTTAGAATAATGGTCTCCAGTTCCATTCAAGTTGCTGCAAAGGACATGATTTTATTCTTTTCTATGACTGCAAAGTATTCCATGGTGTATATACACATTTCTTTATCCAATCCATCATTGATGGACATTGAGGTTGGTTTTATGACTTTACTATTATAAATTGTGCTGCAATAAACATAAGTGCAGGTTGTCTTTTTACATAATGATTTACTTTCCTTTGGGTAGATACCTAGGAGTAGGACTGCTGAGTCAAATGGTAGTTCTAGTTATAATTCTTTTAAATATCTCCAGTGTTTTCCACACAAGTTGTACTAATTTACATTCCCACTAACAGTGTATAAGTGTTCTCTTTTCTTTTTATCCATGCCAATATCTTCGATTTCTTTACATTTTAGTAATAGTTGTATTGACGAATGTAAGATATTTTATGGTGGTTATAATTTGCATTTCTCTGGTGATTAGCAATGGTGAGTATCTTTTCATGTGTTTATTGGCTGCCTGTATTTCTTCTTTTGTGAAATATCTGTTCATATATTTTGATCAGTCTTTAATGGTGTTTATTTCTTGTTATTTGTAAGCTCTTCATATTAGTCTTTTGCCAGAGGCATAATTTACAAATATATTCTTTCATTCTGTATGCTGTTTATTTTACTTAAGTCAGGAAATGTGATACCTCCAGATTTGTTTTGTTTAGGATTGTTTTGGCTATTAGAGTCATTTGCCTATTTTTGTTTTTGTTGTATTTGCTTTGGAGGTCTTCCTCATAAATTATTTGCTTAGGCCAATGTCCAGAAGAATTCTTCCTAGGTTTTTTTTTCTACAATTTTTCTTCTAGTTCTTACATTTAAGTCTTTAATCCATCTTGAGTTAATTTTTTTACTATACATGGTAAGAGATATGGTCATTTCATTCTTCTGCATATGGCTAGACAATTTTCCCAGCATCATTAATTTAATAGGGTATCCTTTCCCCAGTGTGTTTTTTGTCAACTCTGTGAAAAATCAGTTAGCTGCAGGTATTTGGCTCGATTTCTGCATTCTCTATTCTGTTCCATTGATTTATATGTCAATTTTTGTACCGGTACCATGTTGCTTTAGTTACAATGGCCTGGTAGTCAAGCAATGTGAGGCTTCCAGATTTGTTTGTTTTGTTTAGGTTTGCTTTAGCTACTAGGGCTTTTTCTTTTGTTCTGTATGAACTTTAGTATTTTTTTTTCCTAATTCTTTAAAAGACTATATTGGTAATTTAATAGCAATTGCATTAAACCTGTAGATTCCTTTGGGCAGTATTGACATTTTCATATTGGTTCTTCCAATCCATTAGTATGGAATGTTTGTCCATTTGTTTGTGTCATGTATGATTTCTTCCATTGGTATTTTGTCATTCTTATTGTCAAGCTCTTTCACCTCCTTGGTTAAATGGACTCCTAGGCATTTTAATTTTTTGTGAATATTGTTAAGTGGAATTGACTTCCTGATTTAGTTCCCAGTTTGAACATTAGTGTAAATAAATGCTACTGATTTTTCTACATTGATTTTATATCTTGAAACTTTACTGAAGTCATTTATCAAGCCTTGAGGTCTCTTAGAGATGTCTTTAGACTTTTCTAGGTATACAATCATGTAATCAGAATAAAGATAGCTTGACTTCTTCTTTTCTAATTTGGTTGCCTTTTCCTTCCTTTTCTAGCCTGATAGCTCTGGCTAGGATTTCCAGTTGTATGTTAAATATAAGTGATTAGAGTGGACACCCTTGTCCTGATACAGTTTTTAGGGGCAATGCTTTCAACTGTTCCCCATTCACAATTATATTGAATGTGGATTTGCTTTTATTATTTTAGATATGTTCCTTCAATACCTAGTTTGTTGATTGCTTTTGTGATGAAGTGATGTTGAATCTTATCAAATGCTTTTTCTGTATCTGTTTAGATAATCACACGATTGTTGTTCTTAGTTCTGTTTATATGGTGAATTGTTTATTAATTTACATATGTTGAACCATCCTTGTATTCCTAGAATACAACCCACTTGATCATAATAAATTATTTTTCTGATGTGCTATTGGACTCAGTCTGCTAGTACTTTGCTGAGGATTTTGGCAACTACGTTCATCAGGGATATTGGCCTGCAGTTTTCTTTTATGTTGTGTCCTTGCCTGATTTTCATATCAGGGTAATACTGGATTCATTGACTGCATTTGGATTCATTGAATACATCCTTCCTCCTCAATTTTTGGGAATAGGTTCAGTAAAACTAGGACCAGTTCTTTGTACATCTAATAGAATTCAGCTGGGAATCTGCCTGGTACTGAGCTATATTTGTTGGGAGACTTTTTAATTATTATTTTGATTTCATTACTTGTTATTGGTCTGATATTTTTGAGTCAATTCTGAGAGGTTGTATGTTTCCAGTAATTTATCCATCTCCTCTAGGTTTTTTAGTTTGTGCACAGAGAGGTATGCATAGTAGTCTCATAATTTTTTGCATTTCGGTAGTATCAATTGTGATGTTACCTTTGCCATTTCTAATTGTACTTATTTGAATCTTCTCCCTTTTGTCTAGACATCTATTTTGTTTATTATTTTAAAGGACCAAATTTTCATTTTGTTGGTCCTTTGTATCATTTTTTGTCTCAAACACATTTAGTTCTAATCATTATTATTACTTTTCTTCTAGCTGTGGGGTCAATTTTTCTATTTTCCCAGTTTCTTAAGGTGCAGTGTTAGGTTGTTAATGTGCAATCTTTCTGTCTTTTTTATGAAGACATTTAATGCTATAAACTTTTCTCAGTACTGTTTTTGCTGTAGCCCAGAGGTTGTGGTAATTTGTGTCTCTATTTTCATTCAGTTCCTTTTTTTTTTTTTTTTTGCTTTGCCTTAATTTGTTTACACTGTAGCCATTCAGTAGCAAGTTGTTTAGTTCCATATAGTATAGTTTTGAGAGTTCCTAGCACTGATTTCTAATCTTATCCACTGTGATCTGAGAAGATACCTGATATGATTTTTGATTTTTTAAAATGTATTGAGTCCTGCTTCATGACCAAGCATGTGATTGAGTTCAGAGAATGTTCCATGTTCAGATAAGAATGCATATTCTGCAGTTGTTATGTAGAATGTTGTATAAACATCTATTAGGTGCATTTGATCTGCATTCCAGTGGATGTCCAGAGTTTATTTGTGGAATTTCTGCCTCCATGATCTGTTTAGTGATGCCATTGTGTTGTTCAAGTCCACCACTCTTGTTGTATGACTTTTTTTTTTTTTTTTTTAGGTATAGCAGTATTTGTTTTATAAATCTGGATGCTCTAATACTGGGTGTGTATATATTTAAGATAGTTAAATTTTCTTGATGAACTCAAACTTTTATCATTATACAATATCCTGTTTGTTTCTTTTTGACTCGTTTGTTTAAAATCTGTTTTGTCTGATTAAAAAAAATAGCAATACCTGCTCTGTTTTGTGCTCCATTTGATTGATAGATCTTTCACCATCCCTTTACTTTGATCCTGTGGATGTCTTTACATGTGTGAAGGCAGTAGAAGTTTGGGTCTTGTTTTTTTTATACAATTTACCACTCTGTGTCTTACAAATGTAACATTTAGGCTCACTCTACAGTGAGCCATCTAGGGGCCTAGAATTTGGGGAATTGTCTGGCCTATTCCAACACTATTTAAAACTGACACTGCCCTTGAGACCTGAGGTCAAACTGACTAAACCAGCAGACATCTTCTTGACTGACAAGCAGCCATACATGCCAAAAGGTGGAGCCCCTCGCCCTCTTTACATGAAGCAGCAGCATTACCACATTAGAGAACAGATGAGCCACAAAGCTGTATGTGTTGGGCTGAGTGAAGTGGGTTCACTTCAAAAACACTTTTGCAGATAGTCATGGGACAGATGTTTTCCATGGCTGTCAGCTATACTGTTTTCTGGAGACAGACAACAGTGTGCATCTAAACTGAGAGAGTCCTGAATCCTGGGGCAGTGGCAGCTGGCACTGG
This sequence comes from Cephalopachus bancanus, assembly GCA_027257055.1. Classification (NCBI taxonomy): domain Eukaryota; kingdom Metazoa; phylum Chordata; class Mammalia; order Primates; family Tarsiidae; genus Cephalopachus; species Cephalopachus bancanus. Next base: position 1,544,653 of record JAPVLO010000452.1, on the reverse strand, counting down.
GCTGCTCAGGGATCAGAAGAATTTGGGCCGGGCTCAGTGGCTCAGCCTGTAATCCCACGCCTTCGGGAGGCTGAAGTGAGTGGATTGCCTGAGCCCGCGGGTTCGAGACCCACCTGGGCAACTTGGCGAGACCTCATTTCTACAATAAATAAAAAAATAAGCCGGGTGTGGTAGCACACGCCTGTAGTTCCAGCTACTCGGAAGGCTGAGGCAGAAGGATCGCCGGAGCCCAGCAGGTCGAGGCTGCGGTGGCCGGGAGCGGCCACTGCACTCCAGTCTGGGCGACAGAGTGAGACTCCAACTCAAAAAAAAAAAACACAGAAGAATTTGGGATCCTACATGGGCTTGAGCAGTGCCTCTTCACAGTCTTCAGGCGGCTCTCTGTGTTACTCTGGAGGCATATGGGGTTGAGGGGCATCTTCCACTGACTAGAATTGTAAAGGTCTGTAGTGGAGGTGCAGAGTCCTGGAGGTCTCTCACTCACCCTTTCCCCCACCCATTCCTCATTAGAAGTCCTCCCCTGGCTTCTTGCTAGTCTCAGCTTTGTTCCCAGTTTTGTTCACTTTATGGTATCTATCTGTTAAATTTCGTATTCAGATCATAAATTGTTTTCCTGATTTATTTGTATTGTGTATGTTTTCTTGTATCTTGCTGAGTTTCCTTAGATCGTTATTATTAATTCCTTTCAGTCATTTCATAAATTTCCTTTTCTTTAAGTCTGTTACTGGAGAATTATTGTGTTCCATTGGAGGTGTTATGTTTTCTTACTTATTCATGTTTCTTGTGTCCTTAGGTTAATACCTGCACATCTGATATAGCAGTCACTTCTACTTTTATGAAGTAGCTTTTACAGGGAAAGACCTGTTCCTGTAAATGTATTTATAATGTCAGTTGGGTAAGATAATTTGGCTTTGGCTCTGGATGGGCACCATAGTACAATCTTCATATGATTTCTTTGCTTGTAATCAGCATCACCTGTCTGTGAGTTCATTGAGAGTAGACCACATCCCCCATAGCTGCCAGTCACTCAATGGTTTAGGTTGTGGTTGTTTGTAGAGGCTGTTGTGGGGCTTTTCTGGGGACTGGGGTACCAGGTGAGCTGGTCACCAGGCCCCTGAATGGCAACACAAAAGCACCAGCTGTGGTAGCAGTGGGTTTTAGAAAAACTGGTCCTCAGGTCTCTGGGGGAGATGCATGTGTGTCAGTGGTGGCAGCCATGTGCTATGTATGTCCTTGGACCCCTGAATGGAGCATGTGAGTGCGGTGGTGAAAGCAACTGCCCAGGCAAGCTGGGTTTTTGGTCCCCAGCTGGCCTTACTGGTGGAAGGGGCACGGTCATTGTCAGTGGCAAGAGCCCTCAGGTACCAAGGAGCACATGCTTTGGCTATGTCCTGGGGCCAGCCTCCCTAATATGCTGGAATGCCTGTTCCCCAGGGTGTAGGGTGCTCGATGGGCTCAGGTTCCAGGGACACAACTACACTGCTAGAACCAACGAATATGTCCATGGCGGAGGCCATAACAATCTGGGGCTCAGCATGGGAACCGAATGAAGACACCCCCTTGGAAGGCAAAACCCCAGAGGGGATCCGTGTGCGTGGCAAGGCCCCATGGAAAGTCTTGAGGAAAGTTCTGCATAGCTGCCCTGTGACTCATGGTCACCTGGTTATTCCCATTATATTGTTATACTCCTGCCTTACAGAAATAATATGTTTCAATCTCCCTGGGAAAAGAATAATGTAACCAGAATTGGAGGGTACAGTGTCTACAATGCCAGTAATAAAGCAGTCAATGTTTCAACATTGGCTATGCCTCAGGAAATACAAATAAGAACAGGAGAGGTCATGACGACCCAATCGTCAATTGAACCAATCACTGTAACATCCACTGCAACAAAATGTACATTTAACTGTATGGCAAATGAAACAGAGATTCTTTATTAAAATTGTGGCATAAGGAATTAACAGAAACTGAGGTAAAAACTGTTACAGATAACATAGGTATAGTTAAACATCAGATTAATCATAAGACCGGAACCCAAAAAAATAAAGTCCCTAAGCCCTTACCTAATATTAGAGCAGGACAACATGTGGGATATTATATTAATAACAGAGTTTGGTGGGCCCTAGGGGTAGAAGCAATATGCAGGATTTACTGTGGCTCGATCCTCCTTTACCTTACACCGGAGCTTATGATGAAGACATGGTTAGATGGGCTTGGGTAGATGGCAGATGTGTTAAATGGAACTCTCTGTCTCTCCTCTCTACAATAAAGAATTAAATGTAGTAGCCCACCATGGTGTTTAATTCTAAAAGCATAGAAAACAAAAATCTGCTATAAAGTAAATCAATTGTATAAGAAAATTAAATGTAACTATTATACAATAGAAGATTGTGAGGATATAATTAGCTAAGCTTGATATAATTAGTAATAATGATTTTTTGCTATAGTTCAATTATAAAAATAAGTTAGAAATATTTAGAATAGATGAAGTAAGCTTTGTGTGAATCCACATATTATTACTTTAATAGCTGATCATCCTTTTTTACTTTTTATTTTTCTTATAGAAAATTATATATTTTCATGAAATAGGATGTTAAGTTTATAAGGTTAATAGTCCAGCAGGTGGTAGTAGTGATAACCACAAAAACTGATTTTGGGTTTATGGGCAAGTTGTATTAATCATTAACTTTATAATAAATCTTGTAAGACATGAGAACATACAGTGTCTGTGATAAAATAATGAAATCATCTTGTGATTGCATAACCACACAAATGATTAATTTATAATTTACTATAAATAAACGCAACCTGGTATGTTTGATTGTCAGAGTGCCTCAAGAAACTCTGGTCACAACTCTTCCTTCCCTCGCCTCATCATGCCTCCTTCTCGGGTCCCCATGAACCCCCCGTGGCCTCCGGCATGTCCATACTGAATATTTCTGATTGAATGTGGGGGGGGGGTCAGTGGGACCCCAAGGATGTGGAGATGCTGGAGTTACTGGTAGATTGTAGTCTGGTGTTGGATCTGCTCTCAAAATGGCACTCCAATGCCCGTGTTGACTTGTTTTTGTGTATGGTATAAGACAAGAATCCGTTTTCTTTGTTTTCTACATGAATATTCAGTTTTCTCTATTGTGGATTACTGACATGCTTGCTGGAAATTAGTGGATCACATATGCATGAGTTTATTTCTAGGCTCTTTATTTTGTTCCACTGGAGTAAATTTTTAGGCCAGTGCTGTACTATTTCAATTAATATAGCTTTGTAAAACTATTTTAAATGAGAAAGTGTGATGCCTGTAACTCTGTTCTTTCACAGGACTGTTTTGACTATTTGGACTCTTGTGGTTCCACATAAATTTTAATTTTTTATATTTTAATTTTAAAAAATTAAATTTTAATTTTAAAAAATTAAAATTTCTGTGAAAAATGGATTTGAGATTTTGGTACAAATTGCACTGAATCTTTATATCATTTTAAGTAATGTGGGCATTTTAACAGTACTATTTCTTAAAATTAATGAATACAGAATATCTTCCCATTTTATTTGTCTTCAAATTCATTCATTAATGTTTTATAGTCATCAAGATGTATAGTTCTTTCAATTCCTTGGTTAAATTTATTTCCAAGTATTCTTTTAGATGCTACCATAAGTAGGACTGTTTCCTTCATTACTTTTTCAGCTAGATCATCACTGGTGTAAAGAAATGCAACTGATATTTGTATGTTGATATTGTATTCCAAAACTTCACTGAATTTATTAATAATAACAGATTTTTCTAATGGATTTATTAGGGTTTTTTCTACATACAGAATAATGTTATCTCCAAACAGGAATAATTTTTCTTCTTTTCACTTTGGATAGTTTTTATTTCCTTTTCTTGTCTGCTTGCTCTTACTAGTACTTTCAGTATCATGTTGAATAGAAGTGGTAAGAGTTGGCATTCTTCCTTCTACCAGACCTTAGCAGAATAGCATTCAGGGTTTTTTTTACTATCAATTTTAATGTTCTCATTGTGCTTTCCACAAATGGCTTTTATTGTGCTGATAAATTTACTTTTATACCTATTTTGTTGAGAATTCATATCGTATGGATGATGGACATTGTCAAATGCTTTCTCTGCATCTAGTAAGATGTTCTTGTGGTTTTTATCTTTCATTCTCTTAGTGGGTTGATTTGTTTATGTTAAACAAAACTTGCATCCCAGGGATAAATCTCTCTTGGTCATTGTATTTAATCTTTTTTTTTTTTTTTTTTTTTTTTTTGAGTTGGAGTCTCACTCTGTCGCCCAGACTGGAGTGCAGTGGCCGCTCGCCACCGCAGCCTCGACCTGCTGGCTCCGGCGATCCTTCCGCCTCAGCCTTCCAAGTAGCTGGAATTACAGGCATGCGCTACCACGCCGCTGATTTTTTGATTTATTGTAGAGATGAGGTCTCCCTGCCCAGGGGGTCTCGAACCGTGGGCTCAGGCAATCCACTCACCTCAGCCTCCCAAAGGCGTGGGATTACAGGCTGAGCCACCGAGCCCGGCTTGTATTTAATCTTTTTAAAAATGTTGCTGAATTCAGTTTGCCAGTATATTATTGAGAAATTTTGCTTGTATGGTATTTTCTTGTGGTTTCTTTGTCTGGCTTTGGTATTAGTGTGATACTAACAATTGAGTTTGAAAGTATTGTCTACTTTTATTTTTTGAATTTAAGGAGGATTTGTGTTAATTCTTCTTTCATGTTTGACTCAAACATAAAGCCATCTGACTGTAATTTTTTTTGTTGAAGGTTGTGGATTACTAGTTCAAACTGCCTGATAGCTATAGACTTATTCAGAATTTCTATGTCTTCATAATTCATTCTCAATAAGTTGTCTGTTGCTACAAACTTTTCCATTTCATCTATCTTATCTCATTTGTTGATGCACAATTCTTCATAGCATACTCTATTTTATATTTCTGTAAAATTGGTAGCAATGTTCTGTCTTCCATTTCTAATTTTATTTATTTCCGTTCTCTCTCTTTTTTCCCTAGTTACACAAGCTAAGACTTTGTTGATTTTGTTTATATATTTTTTAAAAAATCAACTTTTAGTTTAATTTTTAAAAATAGTTCTTCTATTTTTCTGCTCTAATCTTTATTCTTTCTTACTGCTAATTTGGGGTTTTCTTTCTACTTCCTGAGGTGCAAGTTTTGAGATCTTTTTTAATGTAGGCATTTATTGTTATAAACATTCATCAAAATACTGTTTTCTGCTGCCTTTAATTTTTTGTTGTTGTTGTTGGAGTCTCGCTCTATTGCCCAGGTTGGAATGCAGTGGCACATTCACACCCACCACAGTCTCAACCTGCTAGGCTCAGTTGATCCTTATGCCTCAAGCTTACAAATAGCTGAAACTATAGGTACACGCAACCACACCCAGCTAATTTTTTTGTTTATTGTAGAGACAAGGTCTCACCAAGTTGCCCAGGTTGGTCTCAAACCCCTGAGCTCAGGCAATCCTCTTGCCTCAGCCTCCCAAAGTGCTGAGACTATAGGATAGAGCCACTTCACCCGGCCTACAATTTTTTCATACACTTTTATTTTTGTCTTTGGTTATCCATTTTTAAATTGTCTTTTCTTTTTTTCTTTTTCTTTTTAACTTCAATGGATACATGTGCAGGTTTTTACATGGGTATATTGTATGATAGTGAACTTTGGGCTTCCATTAAGTCCAACAACCCATTGTCCCCCCCCCACTAAAAGTCCCCAGTCTGTCATTCTCACCTTTATGTCCATGTGTACCCAGTGTTTAGATCCACTTACAAGTGAGAACATGCAATATTCAATTTTTTGTTTCTGTGTTAGTTCATTTAATATAATGGCCTCCAGCTGCATCCACACTGTAGCAGAGAATATGATTTTCTTTTTCCTTTTAATATATATTTTGTTTTCAAAATGTGAAGTACAAGCCAGGATTAGGTTCATAAGTGATCAATGTACAGGTGAAGTTTGGGCCTCCCATTGGTCCTCATTTCACCTGGTTTAAGATCAGGTACCCTTGGTGATGTTATATGCCATCTCCTCCTTCTTCCCCTGGCAGTTTCCCACTACCACCAATACCTTTCTTATATTGTTATGATAAATGTTCAGGGTCCATTTAAGAGTGAGAACAGATGGTATTTAGTACTTAGTTTCTGTGACATATCACTGAACATGATAGACTCTAAATCCATCCAAGTCCATAATTTTGTCCTTCTTTATGGCTGTGTAATATTCCTTTATGTGTATACACCACTTTTTAAAAAATCTGGTCCAATTTCTGATGAATAGTATGGTTGGTTCCATGTTTTTGCTATTGTGAATAGTGCTGGAATAAACATGCATGTGCAAGTCTTTTTTGTAGAATGATTTGAATTCCTCTGGGTATATTCCCAGAAAGGGAATTGCTAGGTCGTATGGAAGGTCAATTTTTAGATCTTTTAGAAATCACCACACTGTTTTCCACAGAGGTTATACTAATTTACATTCCAACAGTGTAGAAGTGTTCCCTTTTCTCTGCACGCTCTCCAGCATCTGTTGTTTTTTGTGTAATGATGGCCGGCCTGATTAGAGTTAGGTGGTATCTCAGTGTGGGTTGGATTTGCATTTCTCTGATGATTAGTGTGGCTGAGAATTTTTTCATGTACCTTTTGGCTATTCATATGTCTTTTTTTGAGAAATATCTAATCATATATTTTGTCCACTTTTTTGTAGGGTTTTTTTTTTTCTTTCAGCACATTTGAGTTCCTTGTAGATCCTAGATGTTAGGTTTTTGTCAGATGTACAGTTGACAAATATTTTTTTCCCATTCTGTGGGCTGTCTCCCTGCTCTCTTGATGGTTTCTTTTGCTTTGCAAAGGCTTTTCAGTTTGATGATATCCCACTTGTCTATCTTATCTCTTATGTCATGGATTTTTGGGGTTATCAGGAATTGGTTGCCTATTCCATGTCTATAAGGGTGTCTCCTGCATTTGATTTTTTTCTTTATTGCTATGGAGTGTTCCACGGTGTATATGTATCATATTTTCTTTATCCAGTCCACCACTGATGGGCACTCAGGTTGGTTCCATGTTTTTGTTATTGTGACTAGTGCTGTGATGAATATATGAGTGTAGGTTTTGGTTTGATAGAGTGATTTATGCATTGTGGGGCATGTATGCTAATAGTGTGATTACTGGGTCGAATGGTAAATCTATTTTTAATTTTTGAGAAAACTCAAAACTGCTTTCCACAAAGGTTGAACTAGCTTACATTTCCACCAACAACATATAAGTGGTATCTTTTCTCCAAAGCCTCACCAACATCTGTTGTATACTCATTTTTAAATAACAGCCATTCTAATTGCTGTGAGATGGGAACTCATTGTGGTTTTATTTGCATTTCTCTGATGATTAATGATGCTGAACATTTTTTTCATATATTAATGGGTCACTTGTGTATCTTCTTTTGAGAAGTGTCTATTCATGTCCTTTGCTCACTTTTTCATGGGGTTATTTTTTTCTATCAATTTGTTTAAATTTATTATACATTCTATAAATTTATTATACTATACACATAATATATAGATATTAGGATTTTGTCAAATGTATGGTTTGCAAATAGTTTCTTCCATTTTGTGGGTTGTCTATTAACTCTGTTGATAGCAAAATCTCTTTAATTTAAATAGGTCATACTTGTCAATCTTGGTTTTTACTGCATTTGCTTTTGAGGACTTAGTCATAAATTTGTTGCCTAGGCCAATATCCAGAAGGGTGTTTCCTAGGCTTGAACATCATTTAAAATCCCTTGTTTTACTCAGTATTTTTTCAAGAGTGTATTATTTGGTTTCTACATACTTGTGAACTTTCTCACTTTCTTGCTGTTATTAATTTCTAGTTTCATGTCATTTTTGTCAGAAAAGACATTAGTATGATTTTGATCTTCTTAAATGTGTTAAGACTTATTCTATAAACTAGCATGTGATCAGTCCTGAAAAAAGTTATGTGTGCACTTAAGAAGAATGTGTATACTGATACTGTTGAGTGAATAGTTCTGTAAATGTCTAAGTCCATTTTGTCTGTAGTGTTATACAAATTCACTGTTTCTTTATTAATTTTCTGTCTAGATGTCCTATCCACCATTGGAAGTGGGGTATTGATATCTCCTATTATTATTGTATTACTGTCAGTTTATCCTCTCAAAGCTATCAGTATTTTATTTTGTATTCATAGGTGCTCTGATGTTGGTTACATATCTATTTATAATTATTACATCTTCTCTTTTATCAATATTTAATGACCTCCTTTGCTAGAGAAAGTTTTTCACTTAAATTCTACTTTTTCTGATAAGTATAGCTACTACGCTTTCTTTTTTGTTACCATTTGTATGAAATATATTTTGTCACATTTTATTCTGTTTGTGCTGCTGAACAGAATACCACAGACTGGGTAAATTATAAAGGACAGAAATCTATTTCTCATAGTTCTGGAGGCTAGGAAGTCCAAGATCAATTTGTCAGCAAGTTTGGTCGCTAGTTCCAAGCTGAAACTTAGTTACTACCTCCTTTGGAGAACAAAATATCTTCACATGGCAGAAGATGCAAGAGAGTGAACCCACTCCTGTGAGTCCTTTTAACAGTTCTATTAGTATATTAATGAGAGCTCTGCCTTCATGACCTAAACACCTCCCAGTCGTACCCACTTCCCAACACTGTTGTATTTGGGATCAAGTTCCCAACACAGGAATTTTGGGAAATTCATTCAGACCACAGCATCATCCTTTTACTTTTATCCTATTGGAGTCCTTGAATCTGAAGTGTAAGAAACATTCTGATGGTTCATTTTCAAGGCCTGTCTAAGCAGGCTGATAGATGTAGCAATCTTCAGCCACCAGTTTTTGGTGGGCTTATAAACAATCAGGAGATGGAAAGGGGCCAATGAGAAAACAACACACTATTCTTAAGATAAAGACTGCTGGGCTCAGTGGCTCAGCCTATAATCCCAGCACTTTAGGAGGCCAAGACAAGTGGATTGCCTGAGCCCATGGGTTCGAGATCAGTTCAGGCAACTTGGCAAGACCTCATCTCTACAATAAAATAAACGATTAGCCAGACATGGTAGTGCCCGCCTGTAGTTCCGGCTACTTGGAAGGCTGAGGCAGAAGGATCCCCGAAGTCCAGCAGGTTGATGCTGGGGTGGCCATGAGCATGTCACTGCACTCCAGTCTGGGTAACAGAATGAGACTATGACTCAAAGAAAAAATAAAGAAAAAGAAAAGGAAAAGAAAAAAGATAATCAAGGAAGGGAACCAGGGTTAACCTTATAAGGGAAAACAAAAAGGAATTTAGGCAATGTCTGCAAAAATTGTACACCCTGTAGTACTCAACCAATGAGGAACCAGGGGAAGGATTGTGTGCTAGGGAATAAATTGCTTGCTGTAGCCTCTCTGGGTGTGCCTGCCTATCAGATACCTGATCTTGCAAGACTGTTATTAAAGTCTTTCTTCTGCTGTACTCCATGCCTCCATGTCCATCCTTTGATTTTGGATGGGTGAGTTTGTTTCTCACAATTTGGGGGTTCACCTGGGATTCTCTGCGTCTATTGGAGGGGAACCCCAGCAGAAGGGAGGTGTGCTCCACCTGATTTTCAGATGGCCTACTCTGCTCAAGTGTCTTGGCTCCCCATGGGACCATAAATACACCTGAGACTGTTGTGCCAGAGACAGAAGAGGTGACACAGGGAAAAAGTTAGCAGGCACCATGCATCCAGGCAACCTCATGCATAAGCCAAGACAGGAAAATTGAACTCTAAGTACTGTCTTGGTTGTTGGGCATTTTTGGAGTTTGAGTGTGTGACTGACACATATCACAGATACGAGGTGAATGCAGTCTTGATCCACAGTTCCATTCCCCCATGAGGGAAATGGCCAGAGACAGATGAAGCAGGTCCCAGCACATGCAAGAAACTTCTAAGCCAGGAGGCTGAGTACATAGGGAAACTCAGGCACTGGTGTTATCAACCTAATCAAAATGAGGAATAAAAATTTTAGGCCTAGGAGAACAAAGGAGGGTCAAGTAAATGGCCCAAGAGGAGGGGAAAAAAAGAAGGGGAAAGGTTCCCTCCAGGGACATTCCTCCAGACGTTCTGTCAGGAGAAATGTTGAGACAATGGGGAAGCAGTCCCTGGACTAAAGACGAGGCGAACAAAAGAAGATTAAGTACTGTTGTTTTGTCTGGACTGGGAAGCCAATTCACAAACCTGCAGTTTTCTGTCCACAGTCTGGCTCAGAGGAGGACTGAGTGTTCCAGACCCTAGATCTCCATATTATTGATAAGGTTTCATCCTTGCAGGAGGAAAGAGATTATGCTCTTTGCTGGTTGCCAGGAGCAGTTTCTATGTTCCCCTTCAAGACCAAGGGAATGGGCCCCAAGGAAAAGTCCCGGGACCCTCTTTCTGGTCTCCCACACCCTTATGGGGAACAGAGAAACCAGAGGTAGTTAGGGGGCGCAGGGTCCACTGAGGGCTCTGGGCCAGGGGGCTCGAGGCTCCAAGGAAGGTCTGAATCTGCTGCCCCTACAAGCCTCTACCCAAACCTAAGGAAGGATCTAAAACAATGCAAAAAAAAGACATGGAAAAATTTCTTCTCCCTTCCAAGATTCTGGTGGAGGCGTCTAAAATGTTTCCCCTCAGGGAAGTCCCTATAGGACAGAGAGATTGGATTTGTAAATGCTCCTCTGACAAGCACCAAGGTCAGAAATTTCAAGAAGAAAATAGGGGAGGGCTAAATGTTACCCCATTAAAAATTAAGTTAAAAAAGCCAAGGGAAATAGTTTATAAAAAACAATATCTGATTTCTGCTGAAAATAGGAAGGTCTACAACCAGTAATCGAGGGCCTCATTAAAGATGGATTGCTGGAGCCCTGCATGTCACCATATAACACCCCTATCCTCTCAGCCAAAAAGTCTGATGGGATCTACCAGCTAGTGCAAGACCTGAGGACCATTTAATCAGATCATTCAGGCCTGACATTCCATGGGCCCCAACCCCTATACCCTCATTAGCAACATTTCCTATGAAAACACCTGGTACAGTGTGGTAAACCTAAAAAATGCATTCTGGGCATGTCCCCTAGACCCTGACAGCAGGGACCTCTTTGCTTTTGAATGAAAAATCCTATGACTGGATGGAAGCAACAGTATTAGTGGATGGTACTACCACAGGGCTTCACCAAAGTCCCAAATTTATTTGGCCAGATTTTAGAAACTGTTCTGGAGGAATTTCATCCCAGGGCAGGAACCCAGCTGTTGCAATATGTGGATGATTTACTAATCTCTAGAAATAAAAGGAAGAAAGTATCAGAGACTACAATAAGTTTGCTCAGTTTTATAGGACAAAAAGCTCTGTGAGTTTTAAGGAATAAGCTACAATTTATAGAAAAGGAGGTTAAGTATTTAGGACAACTCATCAGTAAGGGGAAATGATGAATAAATCCAAAGAGAATATCTGGTATAGTGAATCTGGCTCTGCCCAAAATGAAGAAAGAACTCAGAAAGTTTTTAGGACTAACTGGCTATTGTCAACTATGGATTAAATCTTACACCCAAAGAAAAAGAATTTTGTATAGGAAACTTTTAGAGAAGGAACCTGACCCCTTACAATGGTCTCAGGAGGAAAAACAAGCTATAGAGGATTTAAAGTGGGCCCTCATTACAGCCCCTGTCCCAGCTCTTCCATCCCTAAACAAGTCATTTCACTTATTTGCCACAGTGGATTAAGGCGTGGCCCTAAGTGTACTAACCCAAACCTGGGAGGTGGGGTGGGGAAGAAGCAGCCAGTCGCTGTTGTTTCTAAACTCCTCAATCCTGTCTCTTGAGGATGGCTAAAATGTATTCAGGCAGTGCAGTCACTGCCCTGTTAGTAGTAAAAAGCAGGAAACTAACCTTTGGGGGAACCTTAATAGTCAGTACTCCTCAACAGGTCAGAACCATACTCAGCCAAAAAGCAGGGAGATGGATAACTAATTCCCAAATCCTAAAGTATGAGGCTATGCTATTAGAAGAGGGTGACTTAATTTTAACCATAGATGCTTGTCTGAACCCAACTAGCTTCCTACGGAAAGGTGATGAGAACCCAGAGACAACAGATCATAACTACTTGGATATAATTAAATAGCAACACAAAGTAAGATCAAACCTTCAAGAGATCCTGTTATAGGGTAAGACTATTTATACATGGGTCCTCCAGAATAATAGAGGGAAAGAGGCATAATGGATATGCAGTTGTTGACAGGAACCAACAGTTTATATGTGAAAAGGGTCGACTGCCTAACAACTGGTCTGCACAAATCTGTGAATTGTATGCCCTCAATCAAGCCTTAAATTTCCTTGCAGAAAAGGAGGGTATCTGTTGGGAGCCAGCTGTGGAGGCCTGCCTGAGCGTTAGGGATCCAGGAGGGCTGCAGACCCTGAGACCACCAGGTTGTGTTCAGGAGCTGAAGGCCCATTCCCTCCTCCTTTCTTTGTTGTTTGGCATTACCCACTGGCAAGGACTTTGATGATCTAAGCATGAAGTTCTGAGAATATGACAGGCATGGCTGACTCTAGGGATCCAATGTTCCCGTTTCTCACAGACTGCGGTTTCGGCTTTAAACTTAACACAGTTCAAACTCAGATCACATTTGGGAGCCTTATACATGATACAAGCTTCTTTATAAGATTTAAAAGTATATTTGTAGAATTAGTATATACATTTAGAGAGCTGTTTTCAGCTTTAGATGGTATAGATGATTATCTAGGGTTACCAGAAATGGCCCAGCATGAACTTTGGACGGGGTCACATTCCTAAGGGCCCAGCATCCACTTTGGGCTGGGCTGCATTCTTTTAAACCGGCTCTTTAGTTACAATTAGTGTAAGTTTTTTCTACTTATAATAGAAACTGAATTTATTTTATTCATAGAAAGTATTATAGAATAGGTTACTCTATGTCAGGGAATTATGTTAGTTCAAGCATGATCAAACATGATACTTTGAGGTTTTATAGAATAAAGCTAACCTTAGAAATTTCATTGTTCCCACTTTCTACTAATTGCGGTTTTGGTTTTAGTACAATTACAGTTTGTATTTGGGTTTTATTTTAGAAGCTTTGTTGCTGATGATCAGCCTTATATATTAGGATTAGGAATTAGAAACTTTTATAGAAATTAAGATAGATACATAGGATTTTAGAATAGCCATTTTGTTAAGAGATCGTAATCAATTGTTCCTGGAAATGGACAAGCGTGATCTTTGGACTGGGCCACATTCTTTAGGAACTGGTTTGAGCTATAATTAAGAGTTTTTTATAGTACAGGTAAAATTAGCACAGAATAGAAAGGTATTAGGATTTAAGTCAGTCATTAGGTGTTGGGTATGCATAAGTTTTAGAAGTTATTGATTATTAGGATATTATGATGTTAGAATTGTTGTATTGCTTTTGAGGAACATTAACCAAGCATAAGGAACAGTGAGATTGTCCTTCCTCATGCTTGTGAAACGCCTGGTGGGTGGGGGATGCCCCTCATCTACCTGGCTTTGTGTTCACGTAATAGTCTTGTGATTTGATTGGGATTGTCCTTCCTCATGCTTAAGGAAACACCTGGTGGGTGGGGGGAATGCGCCTCATCCACCTGGCCTTGTGTTCACGTGAAAGTCTTGTGACTTAACATGTGAAAATTTGGGATAAAAGACTCACGGTTGGTCCCAATAAATGGCTTCTGCTCATTTCACTGAACAGTTGTCCACTTTCTTTCTTTCTTTTTCTTCCTCTTTATATCTATCCCTCCATCTTTCTTTCTTTTAATATCTATCCCTACTACAGAATTGGCTTCTGCACTAGACAGAGTCCAGTCTCTTTCTTTCTTCCCCCTTCTCTTTCTTTCTCTTTATTTCTCCAGAATAATCACCGATGTGCCCTACCTTCCAGGGACTCTCTAAATCTCTGCAGGGGCTGGCCCCCCATAAATGGTGCCCAATGTGGGGGCCCTGGAAAGGTAAGTCTTTTTCTCATTTCAGGGTGGCTAGGATCTAACTCAGGGTGCTGCAGACTCCAAATATGCCTTTGGGGTAGTGCATGCCTTTGGGAAAATTTGGACAGAACAAGGTCTCATCATTGGCAATGGAAAGAAATTAGCACATAGGGAGCTAATCGAAGAGGTCCTGAAAAGCCTCCTGCTCCCAACTAAAATAGCAGTAGTACATGTAAATGGTCACTAAAAGGGGAGCACCCTGGGGGCTGTAAGAAATAGGCTGGCAAACAAGCTGTTCTAGAAAAAGAGGTTGAACTCTTGAGTCTCATTCCTAGCATTCCAAAGTAATACTAAAGCCTCAATTCACTAAAGAGGAAGAAGGGGAACTAAACAGTTTGGGAACTATTTGGAATAGTGACAGACAATGGGGGTCTTCAGGCCATGTGTGATGCCATATTAAAAATGTATGAATGTGTGAGCATCTATACCATTGCCAAGCAAATATGTAAAGGTTGTATAACCTGTGAGAGAATAAACAAAAAGGTAATTTGAAAGCAAGCTGTGGGAGGAAGACCTCCAGTATTCAGACCATTCCAGAGCATTCAGGTAGATTTCACAGAAATGCCAAAAAGAGGGAAATTAAGATACTTAGTGAAATGGATCATCTCTCATGATGGGTGGAGGCCTTCCCCCTCACAACTGCCACTTCAGGGTCTGTAATCAAAATAATTCTAAAACAAATTATTCCTTGATTCAAACTAGTGGAAAATGTAAACTCAGAAGTCATTTTACATCACAGGTAGTGAAGGGGGTAGTGGAAAGTTTACAGATTCAATAGGATTACCACACCTCCTGGTACCCTCCTTCCTCAGAGAAAGTAGAAAGGATGAATGAGACCCATAAAAAGCATATTACAAATAATGAAAACTAAATTACCCTGGGTGAAGTCCCTTACAATTGTGCTTCTCAAAATCAGGACAGCCCCACCAAAAGATGTGGGCAGAACTACAGAATTTTCCACTATGGAAACTAAGTACCAATTTCTAAAAACCTATATACTGGCCATATCTTCTACTTTATCATCCCTTAGGTTAAAAGGACTTCTTGCCCAGAACTCCTCTCAAGTTCACTGTTCATCCCTTCTGCTCTGGCGATTTTGTCCTTATAAAAGCTTGGAAGGAAGCAAACTACAGATGGAAAGGTCCCTATCAAGTACTCCTGACTACCGAGATTGTTGTGCAAACAGGCAAACAGCAGAGAAAGGGTGAACTCACTATACCCAAGATAAGGGACCAATAACTTAAGAAGAAATCAAAGATCAACGGGCAGTATCTAGGTCCCCTGGAGAATCCTGAAGGGTCACTCTAAGGAAACTTGCATAAGAAACATGGGCTGGGTTCCAATTTGGTGTTTAACACAGATAGGATATATGATCATGAAGAGGATAGAAGGCAATGTGAACTGGCAGGGAACACATGAATACCCAATCAAGTTGGTGAAAAATATAACAAAAACACTAACACCCCAAACCATTCTGTTTGATGCATATCAAGTTCTGCCCTGTAGGGATTTAGAAAATCAGAAACAATTGTCACTAACAGAAAAATATATTTGTCCAGAACCAGGCACTGGCTACAGTAATGCCAATTCCTACCCCAGCTGCCTCAAATTGAAGGCCTTTAAAAAATAAAATACAGGGAACTTCCAGCAAGATGGCAATGGAACAGGTAGGACTGTGAGAGTCTCTGCAAAAGCAAGTGTACATAAATACTCTCTGTGTAAGTGGGTGTGGTGGGTGTGTGCCAGTGGTTGAGTGAAAGTCCATCTGAGAGGAGACTCGGGTTCATGTGCCTGGGGATCTCCTCCAGAGGTGACTGCAACCCCCCACCACTCTGAGATTGGAGCCACTGGTGTGCAGGATTGCCTGCTGTTCCTGGGGCTCTCCTGAGAAAAGCCTGGCAAAAACAGCTGATCCTCATCACCTGGAGCCAGGCCCACACCATTATGTGTAACAGCAAAGCAGCTGGAACCCTGGATCCATGGAGAGAGAAGATCAGGGAGAGCTGGAGAGGAGCCCCACCACCAGTGAGAAAATGCTGATCAGAGCCATTTTCCCTGTCCTAGAACCAGGCAGAGACCTACAATGCCCCATCCAGCTCCACTCAGCCTACAACTTGAGACCTAGAGGTAATCTCATCAGACTCAGAGAGATGGACACCCCTCCCCCATGCTGGATCAGACACAGATTCCTCAGATCTGAGTGGGAGACTTGAAAGGCAGCAAGCTGGGTGAGTCCAAATCTGATCCACCCTCCTCCCACAGTAGTTCCTGGGGAATCTGACCCACACCGAGAGCAACCCTATCAGCCTGTGCTGAGAGCAGAGGGGAGGGGCTAGAGAACAGAGCTACAGGGACAACCTCAGAGCAAGTTTTGGTTTTGTTGTTGTTGTTGGTTTTGGTCTGTCTGTTTTGCTGTTTTTTTTGTTTTTTGTATTCCTTTTTTCCTCTGTTTTTGATTACATTTTTGTACATGTTTTGTTATTTTATTGCTCTGTTGTTTTAGATGTCCTGTTTATGTAGGTGTTTTTGAGGAAGAGTACATCAATAGGGGAGTTTTTGTTGGTTTGTGTGTTTATATAATTATCTCTATGTTTTGGGGTTTTCTATCTTTTCTTCCTTTGCTTGTGACTCTTTTCATTTGTTAGTTGGTACAAGTGTCATTTTCCCTCTTCTTCTCTTGCTCCACCTTCCTCTTGTCTCCCTGCTTCCTTTTTCCCATCCTTTTCTTTTTTCTTACTTCATTTTGCTTTCAGGGGGCAAACCCATATGCCCACTTCATGGATAGATTGTAAAGCAGTGGGAAGTGGGTTCCAGGATGCCCATACACTGGTCAGTGGATACAGGGATCTGCAAATAGTTTCTGAATCACAGCTGCCCACTCAATTAAATCTCAAAACTGCAAAAAGTACAGCCACAGTCCAGCTCCAGAATTCAACAAAGCCAGGGTAACCACATAAGGAAGAATAGAAAATTGAGCAAACAAAAGTAAAAGCTACCCCCATTCCTGAACAATAGAATTAAAGAAGAGATAAAAGAAAAAAGGGGCGTGGAAAATCTACTCAAATAAAAAGAACCAAAGGAAGAATATGGTACTCACACAGAACTCTGGGAGGTCAGTCATTGAGAATAGCCTTCAGAACCCAAACAATGAAGAGCCCCCAGAATGACTGAACTCAAACCACAAACTCAGATATCAAGACATTAATAGATACAATAAATAGAATTAAGGAAAGAAAAGAATGAAGGCGTTGATAACTGAGATAACAGCAATAAAGAGCACAGTGGATGAAATAAAAGGAGAAATAAAATGGAAAGGAGAATTAACCAAGAAGAAGAAAGACTCTCAGAGCCTGAGGACCAAAATATGGAACTGTTACAAACAGAAAAGAAGCATAAAAAGACAGAACAAAACCTCCAAAAGATGAGTAATTATTTCAAGAGGCCAAACCTAAGGTTAATTGGAATTCCTGAGGCAGATAGAAAGACAAAGACCACTCTGGAACAAACATTCCAGGAAATTGTCCAAGAAAACTTCTCTCATCTCATCAGTGATGCAACCATTCAAACACAAGAGATTCAGAGAACCCCTGCAAGACAACAAATGAGAAGACCAACTCCTAAACACATAGTAATTCACCTAAAGAAAGTATCTATAAAAGAAAAAATCCTAAAGGTAGCAAGAGAAAAAGGTTACCTACTGGAAGAGACCAATTAGAATAGCAGATTTATCTACAGAAACACTTCAGGCTAGGAGAGCTTGGAGCCCAATCTTCAAAGTTCTCAAAGATAAACAATTTCAACCAATAATTGCCTACTCAGCTATGTTAAGCTTAATCAGTAATGGGGAATTAAAATCCTTTCCAGACATTCAATCCCTAAGAACTTCCTCTGCCTCCAGACCAGCTCTACAAGAAACACTTAAGAGAGTATTAAACACAGATGAAAGGAAAAAAAGAACAATGCCCTGCCCAAGAATGCAGGAAAGAGATTGAAAACACACATGAATTAACCCCAAAATCAAAAGAGAGAACACAAACAAACAACCAGCAGCAACAACAACAAACTGCATGAGAACCTCGTGACAGGAATAAACTCTCACATCTCAATAATTTGCCTGAATGTAAATGGACTAAATGCACCACTAAAAAGACAGAATGGCAAAATGGATGAAATATCATGAGGCAACAATAAATTGTCTACAAGAGACTCATCTCACCAGAAAGGACACTCACAGACTCAAAGTCAGAGGATGGCGAATGGAACACAAAAGAAAGCAGGAGTCATGATCTTATTATCAGACAAAATATCCTTTAAGCTATCAAAAATTAAAGATACAGATCACTATATAATGATAAAAGTTTCAATCCATCAGCAAGAAATATTCATCCTAAACATATATGCACCCAACATAGGAGCACGAACTTTCATAAAGTAGTTTCTAGGTAAACTTAAAAAAGATATTGACTCTAACACTGTCATAGCTGGGGACATAAATACCCCACTCACAATACTAGGCAGATTATCAAGAAAAAAATCAACAAGGAGATCTGAAACCTCAACATGATGCTTGACCGAATGGACTTAATTGATACCTACAGAACACTCCACCCAACAGCTATGGAATGTATATTCTACTCATCACCACGTGGAACATACTCTAAAATCAACCACATCCATGGCCATAAATCAAGCATAAACAAATTCCATAAGGTTGAAATACTGCTATGCACCTTCTCAGACAACAGTAGAACAAAAATAAATATCAACACTAACAAAGTTCCCCAAGAACCCACAAAGATGTGGACACTAAACAGCATGACGCTACACAACTTCAGGGTCAACATGGAAATCAAAAGAGATTAAAAAATACCGGAAAACAAATGAATATAGAGAAACATCTTACAGAAACCTCTGGAATGCCATGAAAGTAGTACTAAGAGGGGAATCCATATCTGTATGAACACACATGAAGAAAATGGAAAGATCATAATTTAACAGCCTAACAAGTCACCTAAGAGAGCTGGAAAAGCAAGACTACCAAAATGCTAAAGATCACTAAAATAAATGCCCAAGTGTGGGACATAGAAGATAAAAACATAATACAAAAAATCAATGAATTCGGGACCTGCCTGGGCACTTGGCAAGACCTCATCTCTACATAAATCAAAAATTAGCTGGGCGTGGTAGCACACGCCTGTAGTTCTGGCTACTCAAAAGGCTGACGCGGAAGGATCGCTGGAGCCCAGCAGGTTGAGGCTGCGGTGGCCGGGAGCGGCCACTGCACTCCAGTCTGGGCGACAGAGTGAGACTCCAACTCAAAAAAAAAAAAAAAATCAATGAAACAAAAAGCTGGTTCTTTGGAAGGATAAACAATGGACACCTACCTAGACTGACCAAGAAAAAGAGAGAAAAAGCCCAAATAAACACAATCAGAAGAAATTCAAAAGATTATCAGAGACTACTATGTAAACTTGTATGGAAACAAACTCGAAAAACTAAAGGAAATGGAGGACTTTCTGACATCACACAACCTCCCCAGGTTGAAACAAAAAGAAATTGAGGCCTTAAATAGAGCAATAACAATCCAGAAAATTGACTATGCTGTCAGAAAACCACCTACAAAAAAAAAAAAAAAATCCCTGGGCCAGATGGCTTTCCAGCAGAATTTTACAAAGCATATAAGGAGGAACTGATATCTATCCTATTGAAAGTATTCCAGGCAATCAAGAAAGATGGAACTCTCCCCAAATCATTTTAGAAGCACATCACATTGACACCCAATCTAGGTAAAGATCCAACATAGAAAGAGAACAAAAGGTCAATAGTCTTGATGAACATAGATGTGAAAATTCTCAACAAGATTCTGGCAAACCGGATCCAAAAACAAATCTCAAAAATCATCCACCATGACCAAGTAGGCTTCATCCATGGGATGCAGGACTGGTTTAACATTCACAAGACCATAAAAGTAATTAAATACATCAATAGAAGTAAAAACAAAAACCACATGATTATATCAATAGACTCAGAAAAAGCTTTTGATAAAATCCAGCACCACTTCTTGATAAAAACCCTTGAATATCTAGGAATAGATGGAACATACCTCAAAATAGCAAAAGTCATCTACAAGAAACCCACAGCCAGCATACCGTTGAACACAAAAATTGGAACCATTTCCCCTGAAAATCAAAAGAAGATAAGGATTCCCACTGTCATCCTTTTCAACCTAATTGTGGAAGTCCTAGCTAGAGCAATCAGACAAGAGAAGATCAGTGGTATCCAAACAGAAAAGAGGAAGTCAAGTTATCCTTCTTTGCAGACATGATTCTATACCTAGAAAAGACAAGAGAATCTGTCAAAAACCACCTTGCACTGATAAAAGACTTCGACAAAGTCTCAGGGTATAAACTAAAGGTGTAAAAGACAGTTGCATTTCCAAACACCAATAATAAACAAACAGAAACCCAAATAAAAGCAGAATCCCATTCACAATAGCCACCAAAAAAAAAAAAGAAATACTTTGGCAGTTTCCTAGCCAGAGATGTAAAAGACCTTTACAATGAAAACTACAAAACACTGCTCAGAGAAATCAAAGATGACTCAAACAAATGGAAAAATATTCCATGATCATGAATTGAAAGAATCAACATTGTTAAGATGTCCTTCCTACCCAAGGCAATCTACAGATTTAATGCAATACCCATTAAATTACCAGCAGCATTCTTCTCAGTCCTGAAAATGACAACACAGGAATTCATATAGAAGCATAAATGACCATGAATAGCCAAAACAATTCTCAGCAAAAAAACAAACAAACCAAAAAAAGCGGTAGGTATCACACTCTCAGACTTTAAACTTTATTATAAAGCTTCAATAATCAAAATAGACTGGTATTAGTACAAGAACAAGAATATAGACCAATGGAACAGGACAGAGATTCCAGAAGCAAAACCTTAATTTCTCAACCAACTCATCTTCAACAAACCCTCTACCACCAACCACTGGGGAGAGGAGAACCTATTCAGTAAATGGTACTGGAAAAACTGGCTGACCACATGCAGAAGATTCAAACAAGATCCCTACCTATCATGACACACAAAAATCAACTTTAAATGGATCAAAGACCTAAATGTAAAACCTCAAACTATAAGATTCTTAGAAAATGCAGGAGACATCCTTATGGAAATTGGAACTGACAACCAATTCTTGATGAAAACCCCAAGTGGCCATGCCATAAGAGATATGACAGACAAGTGGTTCCTCATCAAACTGACAAGTTTCTGCAAAGCCAAAGAAACTATCAAGAGAGCAGGGAGACAGCCCACAGACTGGGAAAAAATATTTGCCAACTCTATGTCTGACAAAGGCCTAACATGTAGGATCTACAAGGAACTCAAACATCCCAAAAAGAAACAAACAAGCCCATTACAAAGTGGGCAAGAGATATGAATAGACACTTCTCAAAAGAAGACAGACAAGCAACAGACACATGAAAAAATGCTCAGCCCTACTAGTCATCAAAGAAATGCAAATTAAAATCACACTGAGATACCACCTAACTCCAGTCAGGATGGCCATCATCAATAACTCAAAAAAACAATAGATGCTGGAGAGGATGTACCAAAAAGGGAACACTTCTACACGGTTGGTGGGAGTGTAAACTAGTACAACCTCTGTGGAAAACAGTTTGGTGATTCCTAAAAGATCTGAAAATCAACATTCCATACAACCCCGCAAATCCCCTACTGGGAATGTACCCGGAGGAACTCAAATCACTCTATGAAAAAGAAATCTACACCCATATGTTTATTGCAGCATTGTTCACAATAACAAAAAATGGAACCCACCATGCTGCCCATCAAAAGAGGACTGGATAAAAAAATGCGGTACATATACACAATGGAATATTGCGCAGCCATAAAGAATGACAAAATTATGAACACACAGCAACCTGGATGGACTTAGAATCTATAATACTATGTGATCTATCACAGAAAGAAATAACTGAGTACCACATGTTCTCACTTATAAGCAGAGCTTGAACAATTATGGTAATACTATAAGAAAATGATTGGCAGTAGTGGGAAATTGCCAGGGAAGGGCACACCACATCAACAAGGGTATATGCATAATGAACATTTGTATACCTAACCCTGGATTGTACCCCACATTAGTAAATTTTAAAAAATAAAATTAAAAAAAGGTAAAAAAGTCTTTAAGTTCAACTCACATTAAATGGGAGAGAATCGAGGCTCCACCTTTTGAGGAATGGAATATTTGGATATATTTTTTAAATATTCCATGTGGGGATTTAGGTAAATATCTACCTCCCTTACAAGACTAAGGTTCTTTGAAACAGTTCTCTGTTCTCTTTTGTGTTCCTAGTACCTTCCAGGATGCCTGGCAGAGCATGGTCATTCAATAAATAATGAATTAGTGAAAGAAACTTTGCACTCGAGTCTCAACTCTGGGAACTTTGTACACAAATTATGTAACATTAATTTCTGGTTTTGGAGAATGGGGATAATCATTGCTATCTTTCAGGCTGTTATATGTAGTCTGTGCAAAGCACCTACAATGTTCTGGCACAGAAGGGGCTCAGGATATGTTATTTCTCTTCATCTTCTTTGCCTCCATCACACATGCAATCCACCCCAAGTCACATAGATTCTACTTTTCATTATGTCTTCCCAAACCCTCCTAGTCTTTTGCTCCATTTCAATGGCTACTGCTGAGACTTTTCTAGTACACTCCTTTCTACTGGCCTTCTAACAATTCCCTGTGCCTCCGTTCTCTGTTTAGTGCAATTCATCTCACACACAGCAGCCAGATTAAATTTAAGTCTTCAGTTTTGCATCCTCTACTGCTGTTGCTGTGCTGTTCTTTGAACACCACTGGTATTATATTAAAAATCCATGTGCTGTACTTGCTAAATGTATAAATTTTTGTTGAATAGAAA
Source organism: Cephalopachus bancanus (assembly GCA_027257055.1). Taxonomy (NCBI): domain Eukaryota; kingdom Metazoa; phylum Chordata; class Mammalia; order Primates; family Tarsiidae; genus Cephalopachus; species Cephalopachus bancanus. The sequence goes on along the minus strand of JAPVLO010000452.1, from coordinate 1,521,646 downwards.
AAAATACATCTTTCTAAGGGCAATCCACCAAAAGTATATCAACAATTAAAATGCAACCCTATACTTTCAACTATTAACAACCCAATTGCCCTAGACCAAGAGCCAAGGGTAGCATCTTGGGTATACAGATTAGGAGCAAATGTCTCAGGAAAAGACCCCCTAGGATAACTAATCCTTATGTTAGTTAATAATAATACATCAGATATACCTAACCCAACCCCAAGTCCCAGAGAACATAACAATCCTCCTAATAATAATCCCAAGAAGATAACTATAGTTGAAGTCAAGGATTTAAGACAGACACTTAAAATTGAGACAGGATATGGTGATGTCAATGCCTGGGTAGAATGGGTTAAATTCTCTGTGCATGCACTTAAAAAAAGCAATTGCTATGCTTGCACTGCAGGGCAGCCGCAGGTGCAAGTAGTTCCATTTCCTCTTGGATGGGATACAGACACTGCAGGGATAAGTTGCGTGATAGGTCTATACCAAGACAAGGATGAATGGGGAAATGAAACCCACAAGACCTTGTCACTGCTGTTTCCCACATTGCAGAGGTCTAACCCCCGGGCGACCCCCTCCTTCTCTGTAGAGGCGATTCCTCTTGCCACTCAAGGCAGGGGGAAGAGGTCAAAAACCCATAGGAGACCTGTTGACCTGTACCCATATTCTAAATGTCACTGGTGAATTGAGTCGCAATTACTCTAACCTGCACATTCTGAAAAGGGGTTTTTGGTGGTACTGTGGAAAAAGCATCTCACACAACCTATTGCTGTCCAACTGGACTGGGACTTATGCACTACTCCAGTTGGCCATCCCATTCACCTTGGCATTCCATCAAACCACTGAGGTTAACAGCATCCATAACTGAAATCAAAGAGCTCTAGAAGTATCGTTTGACTCTAGCGTGTACATAGATTCAATAGCAATCCCAAGAGGAGGCCTAATGAATTTAAGGCCAGAAATCAGCTGCTGGATTTTAATCATTCTTCTGGGGGTCCACCATTAATAAAATGTAACTTAAATCAGTTATATATATTACAATCAGCAAAAGTTTATTAATTACACAAAGGATGCCATCCAAGGGGTAGCTAGTCAACTGGACAACACCAGCCGAATGGCATGGGAAAATCAAATTGCATGAGGCAGAATTCTAGCAGAGGAAGGAGGAGTTTGTGTCATGTTAGGAAGGAAATGCTGTACTTTCATCCCAAATAACACCAACCCTGATAAAACCATCACCAAAGCCTTACAAGGACTAACAACCTTAGCTGATGAGTTAGCAGAAAATGCACATATTGATGATCCATTCACAGCTGGTTAGAAGGATAATTTGGGAAATGAAGGGACTAGTAGCCTTGGTCCTAATCTTGCTTATAATTGTGGCAGGAAACTTTTTAAAATTTATTTTAAAATTGTGGGGTACAGTTAAGGGTTAGGCATATAAATATTCACTGTGAAGATACCCTTGATGAGGTGTGCCCCCCTCTTCCCCAGGCAGGTATTGACTACCGTTAATCCCAACTCCCTGCCCCCCTTCCGTAGTTTCCTGCCACTGTCAATTCTTTAACTACTATTATGGTAGTTGTTCATTATGAGTGAGAACATGTGATACTCAGCTCTCTGTTTCTGTGAAAGATTACTCAGTATTATAAACTCTAATTCCAACCAGGTTGCTGCAAAATTCATGATTTTGTTCTTGTTTATGGCTGCATAATATTCCATTGTGTATATGTACCATATTTTTTTATCCAGTCCTTTTTTTAGTGGACAGCATGGTTGTTTCCATGATCTTGCTATTGTGAACAATGCTGCGATAAGCATATGTGTGCAGGTATCTTTTTTATAGAGTGATTTGAGTTCTTCTGAGTATATTCCCATTAGGGGAATTGCGAGGTCATATGGAAGGTTGATTTTTAGAGCTTTTAGGAATCGCCACACTGATTTCCACAGAGGCTGCCCTAGTTTATGCTCCCACTAACAGTGTAGACGTGTTCCCTTTTCACCACATCCTCTCCAGCATCTATTATGTTTTGAGTTATTAATGATGGCCATTCTAACTGAAGTTAGGTGGTATCTCAGTCTAGTTTTAATTTGCATTTCCTTGATGACTAGTGAGGCTGAACATTTTTTCATGTATCTGTTGGTTGCTCGTATGTCTTCTTTTGAGAATTATCCATATCTTTTGCCCACTTTGTAATGGAAAGCCAAGTTCTCTCTCTTTGCAGATGACATTACTGTATACCTTGAAAACCCAAGAGAATCTGTCAAAAACCTCCTTTCACTGATAAAGGACTTTGGCAAAGTCTCAGGGTATAAAATAAATGTGCAAAAGATAATTGTATTTCTTTACATCAGTAATAAACAAACAGAAACACAAATAAAAAGCACAATCCCATTCATAATAGCCACACAAAAAAATGAAATACCTTGGCATCTTCCTAACCAGAGACATGAAAGACCTTTACAATGAAAATGACAAAACACTGCTCAAATCAAAGATGACAAAAACAAGTGGAAAAATATTCTATGCTCATGGATTGGAAGAATCAACATTGTTAAGATGTCCATCCTACCTAAGGCAATCTACAGATTTAACACAATACCCATCAAATTACCTGCAACAGTCTTCTCAGATCTAGAAAAAACAATACAGGAATTCATATGGAAACATAAGCAACCAAGAATAGCCAGAACAATCCTCAGCAAAAAAAAAAAAAGCAGGAGGTATCACACTTCCAGACTTTAAACTTTATTATAGGTACAAGAACAGGCATATGGACTAATGGAATAGAATTGAGATTCCAGAAGCAAAACCTCAATCTTTGACAAAGCCTCCACCACCTACCACTGGGGAGATGAGAAGCTATTTAGTAACTGGTGCTGAAAACTAGCTGACCACATGCAGAAGATTGAAACAGGACCCCCTATCTATCCCCACACACAAAAATTAACTCTAAATGGATCAGAGACCTAAACGTAAAACCTCAAACCATAAGAACCTTAGAAAATACAGGACACACCCTTATGGAGGTTGGAACTGGCAACCAATTCCTGAGCAAAACCCAAAATGCTCAGGCCATAATAGATCAACAAGTGGGACCTCATTAAACTGACAAGCTTCTGCAAAGCCAAAGAAACTATAAAGAGAGGAGGGAGACAGCCCACAGACTGGGAAAAAATATTTGCCAACTCCATGTCTGACAAAGGCCTAACATCAAGGATCTACAAGGAACTTAAATGTGCTGAAAAGTGGCAGGAATCTTAATGGCAATGGAATTTTGTGTTAATTTCTGTGTCCAGGGCTTAACACAGAGACTCATAGACATCACAAGTAACAACAGATGACCATGACATACCTATAAAACAATTTAATGCTCATGGAAACTATAGTAGATTATGAAGAGGAAAGTCAGCAAATGTTAAGCCAAATTTAAAATAACCTAAAATAAAAATGTAACCAGAAAATCATAAAGAAATAGAGGAGGGAATTTGTAAGAAACATTCTGATGGTTCATTTTCAAGGCCTGTCTAAGCAGGCTAGTGGATGTAGCAATCTTCAGCCACCAGTTCTTGGCGGTCTTCCTAAACAAACAGGAGATGGAAATGGGCCAATGAGAAAACAACATACTATTCTTGAGACAATAAAGACTCAATCAAGGAAGGAAACCAGGGATAACCTTGTAAGGGGGAGAAAGGGAACTTAGAGGATGACTGGGAAAACTGAACAGCTGTTGTACTCAGACAGTGAGGAACCAGGGGAGGAGTTTGTATGCTGGGGGGAATAAATTGCTTGCTGTAGCTGCCCCTGGTGTGCCTGCCTACCAGACACCCCATCTTGCAAGACCGTCATTAAAGTCTCACTGCTGCTATACTCTGTGCCTCCATTTCCATCCTTTGATTTTGGACAAGTGAATTTGTTTCTCACATAAAATAAGTTTCTTGTACACAGCAAACAATTGGATCTTGGTTTTTAAAAATTAATTCAGCCACTCTATATCTTTTATTGGGAAGTTTAGCTCATTTATATTTAAAGTAATTATTGATATGGATTTATTATTGCTATTTATGTAGTGTTTTCTGTTTGTCATGTAGTTCTTTGGTCCCTCTTTTTCTCTCTTGCTATCTTATTTTTGGCTCTGTTGTTTTGGCATAGACAAGTTTTTACACTTTTTCTCTTTTTGTGTGAATTCTCAAAATATTTCCTTTGTGATTAAAAAGGGGTTTACAGACCAGGCATGGTGGCTCACACCTGTAATTCCAGCACTTTGGGAGGCAGAGGCAAGAGGATTGACTGAGCCCAGGGGTTCAAGACCAGCCTGGGCAACTTGGTGAGGCCTGGTCTATACAACAAGTAAAAAATTAGCCCGACATGATGGTATGTGCCTTTGTTCTAGGAACCTGAAGCTGAGGTGGAAGGTTTGTTTGAGTCCAGCAGGTTGAGACTGTGGAAGCCATGAGTGTGCTACTCCACTCCCACCTGCGTGACAGAGTAAGACTCTGACTCAAAAATGAAAACAAAAGTATATACAAAGTATTACATAAAGTATTTGTAACAGTATTTTAGGTTGATTACTGCATTTCACTGCATAAAAGAATGCTTTACTTTGATCTCTCCTCCCCCAACATTACATGCTACTGATTTTACAGTTTATATTTATATTTTGTATCCATGAACATAAATTAGTATAGTTGTTTTTTAATACTCTTGTCTTTTTTAGGTTTATAGTAGATTTAAAAGCAATTTACCCACCACTATTATAAGTCAACACTCTATTTTTGTCTATTTACTTTTATCAAATGGCTTTATATTTTCATGTTTTAAGTTACCAATTAGTATTGTCTTCAGCTTGAGGAACTCCCATTAACATTTATTGTAAGACAGGTCTAATAATGATTAATTTGCTCAGTTTTTGCTTGTCTGTGAAAGTCTTTATTTCTCCTTCATTTTTGAAAGATAGTGTTGCTGGATACAATGTTATTGTTCTACTGTTTTGTTTTTTAATTATAGCATTTTGAATATATCATCCCACTACCTTTTCACCTGTGAGGTTTCTGCTGGGGAGGGAAAAAAAAAAACCAGATAGTCCTCTAAGAGTTCCTTTATATGTAAGAAGTTGCTTTTCTCTTAATGCTTTCAAAGTTAACATTGACAATTTGATTATAACGTGTCTACAAGTGGGTCTCTTTGGATTCATTTTATCCGGTGCCCTTTGAGACTGCTAGGATTGAATGTTTAGTTCCTTTCAAGGTTTGGAAAGGTTTTAGCCATTATTTCTTCTAATGAACTTTCTGCCCCTTTCTCTTTCTGTTCTCTTTCTGGAACTTCTATAATATATATATTGATCTGCTTGATGGTGTCTCATAAGTCCATTAACCTACATTTACTCTTTTTCATTATTTTTAATTTTTGCTCCTCTGACTGGATGATTTCCAATTGCCTTCCCCCAAGTTTACTGATCCTTTCTTCTACTTGATCTAGTCTTCTTTTGAATTCCTCTATTAAAATTTTCAGTTGAGTTATTGTATTTATTTCTGTGATTTGTTTGGTACTTTATAATATTCTCTATCTCTTTGCTGAAATGCTCACTTTGTTCATCTTTATTTTGAATTCATTTACTGGGTAAATCATTTGTCTCCATTTCATTAGGGTTGGTCTCTGAAGATTTATCTTGTTCTTATTTGGGAATATATTCCTGTTCCTTCACTTACCTTGACTCTCTTTGTTGGTTTTGAGAGACTGAGTGTAGGAGATGAACCTCATTAATCAATCCAGTCACATACTCTCGGTGCCATTCAAAACTCTGTGTCTGTTCAAGCTGTTGTCTTTTTCTTAGTGGCCCTCTGGAGCTTACAGCATGCCAAATAGCATTGCTGCCCCCAAGAAAGGAAAGATAGAAGCCAGTCCCTTTAGAAGAAGCTGAAAATTTTGGGGTACTGGATGAGAGATCCAGTTCTTTTTTCTCCTCGGAAAAAACTGGGAGCTAAAGTTTATCTTCCATTTGCTCTACACTAAGCCATGGGGAGGTGTGTGGCAAATGCCTGCATGCTTGTTCAGACTCCACAGTTTTTCCACTCATTGTTGTACTCTTTGTCACCCTCAGGGGCCAACTCTTTGCTGTATCCCATCAGTTCTCTGACACAGGAGAATGAGTAGGAGGCTTCTTTTATTTCTGGAGTAAGCAGGGGGAAGGACTCATAGAAAGTGCCTACACACCTGTCCAGACTCCCACAGGACTACTGATTGCCTGTTCTGTTAGCTCCTAGATACAGGCCAATTAAACACCAAATCTACTGTCAACAGCCAGAAAAGTCAAGACATTAAGTATGTTCTCAAAACCTTTCCAGCTGGGCATTTTTGTCTACTTACCAAGACTGGGGGAATAGCTGCAGGAAGTACGTGAGTGCCTGTTTAAAAGGAGCTTGTTATCCTCTGTTGTGCTAGGTGATTCATAAAAGTTGAGCCTTGTCCACTTTCAGAGCTATATGATTTAAGATCCAGTCCATTGAGTGGGAGTTGTAAAGGTTGAAGTGCTCAATGTGCAAACCAACTCTATCCAGGGAGAAGCTGGAGACTTGGTTTTGTTGCTAAAGCAAGTCAGGGGAGAAGGTTTGGGAAGTGACTACATGCTCATTCAGGATTCTGTAGGTCTACTAATTGTCTGCTTATTGGTTTCTAGATGCAGGCTAGTAAGAAACCCACAAGTCTCTCAGCTAGTTTCAGAATCTCTCACAAGAATTTGATCTGTGTGTAGTGTTTGGTGCACTTATAGGAAGAAAGTCAGGACCCTTCTATTCTGCCATTTTGCTTTAAATGTTACCTTTAAATTATTTACCTACATGCCTCTTGTTCAAATCTGTTTTGGCCTCTTTTTAGTTCTGTTATACAGTTGTTGTCTTGGTATCACTTTTTTTACTATCACCCTGGGAATTTTCTTTCCTTCTTTTTGGTTCTGTGTCTTGCTTTACAGATCACCTTTTCTTATTTTTCTCTTCATTTGGTGTATCACTGCCAGAGTGTTATCAAAAGGTAAAAATGCTAAAATTCTACCATTCTGTCAATGTTCTTATGTTCATCTCTTGTATATTGACACTTTGGTTTGGTTTAGAATTTTATGTGAGAAATCATAACTCAAAATTTTGAATGCATTGCTTCATTACCTTGAAATCTAAATACTTTCAGATTTTAATTCTTTGTTAGAATTTCTTTGTACTCCCTGGAAGAATTTAAGATTTCTACTTATTCACAGGATTTCACAATTTTCAGGCTGATTTGTCTTAGCGTGGATTCTAGTGTTACACATTTTCCTAGGTACTAAGTGGATCCCATTACACTGGAAATTCATTCTGTCCGGTTCTTGGAAATTTTCTTGAATAATTACTTCACTGATGTTCTTTCCTTCTTTTTATCTGTTCTCACTGTCTGAAACTCATATTATTCTGATATGATCTTCCTGGAATTGGTTGTGGTTTTAGTTCCCTTATCCATTTTGTGCTGTTTTCTATGTCTGATTTCTTGCCCTGATCTTTGGGTTGTTTGTTCAACTTTTTATTCCAAATCCTGAAAGGCAAAAATCCTACAGATGAGTAGTAACTCACAGGAAACAGCAATAACAACAAAATCCTTAGGAAGGGAAAGAATTTAATATCCAGAGTGCGCACATTATGATATGCAAAATATACAGCTTTCAACAAAAATTATGAAGCATACAAAGCAACAAGAAAGTATAACCTAATCACAGGGAAACTATCAAAAACTGTCCATGAGGAAGGATAGACGGTGAACTTTGTAGACAAAGACTTTAAATCAACTGTGTTAAATATGCTTAAAGAGATAAAGGAAACCATGGAAAAAGAAATAAATGAAAGCAGGAGGGTAATACTTCACAAATAGAAAATGTCAACAAAGAGATACAAGTGATAAAAAGGAACCAAACAGAAACCTTTGAGTTGATGACACAATAACTGAAATGGAAAATTCACTATAGAATGTCAACAGCAGATTTGAGCAGACAGAAGAAAAAAATCAAGAACTTCAAATATTTAAGAAACAATGGCCAAAAACTTCCCAAAGTTGATAAAATACATGGATCTCCACATCCAAGAAGCTCAAAGAACTCTAAGAAGAATAAATGCAAATAAATCCATACCAAGACATGTTATAATCAAACTTTCAAAAGCCCCAAAGATAGAATTCCAAAGGAAGCAAGAATTGACTCATCATGGATGTGTTCCTCAATAAGAACATTAGAATAATGTTTTCAAGCCGGGCTCGGTGGCTCGGCCTGTAATCCTGCACTTTGGAGGCTGAGGTGAGTGGATTGCCTGAGCCCGCGGGTTCGAGACCTGCCTGGGCAACTTGGAAAGACCTCATCTCTACAATAAATCAAAAAATTAGCCAGGCGTGGTAGTGCTTGCCTGTAATTCCGGCTACTTGGAAGGCTGAGGTGGAAGGATCGCTGGAGCCCAGCAGGTTGAGGCTGTGGTGACCGGGAGCGGCCACTGCACTCCAGTCTGGGCGACAGAGTGAGACTCCAACTCAAAAAAAAAAAAAAAAGAATAATGTTTTCAAAAAGAATATTAATATTAACTTCTGATTTCTCAGAAGAATCAATGGCAGTCAGGAGGAAATGGATGACAATTTGAAAGTGCTGAAGAAAAAAGGGTAAAATCCACACCCTGCAAACTATCCTTCAAAAATACATTCATACTTTCTTATATAACAAATGCTGAGGGAATTCATCACTAGTATATCTGCCCTATACAAAATGCTAAAGGGAATGAATCCTTTCAGCAGAAATTAAATAATGTAAGACAGTAACTTGAAGCCATATGAAGAAATAAAGAAAACTAGTAAAGGTATCTATAGATAAATGCAGAATCCAGTGTTATTAAAGTTTTGGTTCAGAACTTCTCTATTTTTCCTATATAGTTTTTAAATGTATAAACAATAATTACAAATCTATGTTCAAGAGTATGCAATAGATAAAATAAGGAAGGACAATAACTACAATAACTAAAAAAAAGGAGGGACATAACTGCATAGTCATTTTTAATATTGTTGAAGCTAATAGTATCAATAGTATGAATACTCAATAGGTTATTATAAATTAAAGAGGTAAATTTTAACCTCTAAGGTAAATGCTACCAAAAGAAGCTTAAAAATACATAAGGACATGAGAAAACATAAAATAGTATACTACAAAAAATTAAATGAACACAAAAGAAAATAATGGAAAAATTAAAGAAAAAAATGACTTAAAGTAGAAGTCCTTCAGTTTTTACTTTAAAGTTAAATTGATTAAACTTTCCATTTGAAAGACAGAGATTGGCACAATGAGGAAAACCATAACCATGATCGACTATATGCTTTCTGTAAAAGTTGCACTTTAGCTCTTAGGATACAAGTAGGTTGAAAGAAAAAGGTTAGAAAAATGAATACTTGTAAAAGGTAGCAAAAAGAGAGCTAGCATGACTGTACTAATATTGGACAAAATAAACAAATTCAAAATGACTAAAAGACACAAAAATAATATTACATATTGATATATAGGGTGAGGGTTGGTTTCAATCAGGGAAGGTTTGACTTAGACCTTAATTTCACTTTATGGTTCACTGTATTTGTTGAATTGATTACACACAACATTCAACTGGCACAGGTTTGACTGAAATAGTTTAGTTTGGATTATGGGTTGATAGCAGTCAGATTTCACTGGAATCACAGTTTCATGGTTCTATTACTCAGGTAAAACTGACTCCACACAGACCGAATTACCTTTACTGCTGTCAGGCAAAGGCAGAAATCAGGCTGACTGGATTCAAGGTCGATTGAAATCAGGGGTGACTATAATCAGATTAAAATGGAATTGTGCCTAAATGAAAGTAGAGATACAAAGTCAGTAATCATTTGCATCAGATTTGACTGTTTTGTAGGGTTTCAGGATTAATCAGAATTGAAAATGAGCTGAACAAAGGATAAATAAAGTCAGGGGTAATGGGCTGAAGATTCATGGATTCAATCATGTGTAATCAAGAATCTCTAGACTCAGCTCATATTATAAAATTGATGGATTGAAATCAGTCTGTTTATTTCAGGTAAAGGTTGGTTAAAGATTCATTTGTTCCTTAATTTATTGAAATCACCAGCAACTGGATTCAAGTTTGATTAGAACTAGATTGTTATTCCTTTTAAATAGAACTGTGACAATGGAATAACAGTTCATTGAGTTATTATTGACTGTAATCAAGGAATTAGAATACTGCAGAATACTGAAAGGCTTCAGAGCTCCATGGAATCAGGTACTAGAAGAGAGATTTTTGAGTCAGGATTTAATGAACTCAGTATTTTGTGCACTCATAGTTAATTTCAAAGAAGGCTGAATGTAGCCAGGGTTGAATCAACTCAGGGATGCAAATTAGAACTGATTTAAATCAGGTTTGAGTGGATTGTTTTGAAAGGATTTCAGGTTCAATGTAGTCAGAGTTCAACACAATAGTATTTGGTTAGAATTATGGTTGAATGAAAACAGGGTTAAATATACTGTGTGGAAACAAGGTTATTGGAATAAAACTGAAATTCCCAAATTGGAAAAAAATCAGATTTTAATGAAAAAGTCCTTATGGAATCTGGTTTATATGGAAATAAATATTAATACCTTCAGTATTTATTAAAACCAGAGTAAAAAGAACATAGAGAAAATAGCTGAATGTCATTGAAGTTATCACTGATTCTTTAAAATCATAGATGACTAGAATAAATATTGATTAAACTGTGTAGTACAGGAATCATGACGGGGTTTAATAAAGGCTGACTTTAATTAAGATGGATGTTTATAAAAGTTGAATAGCTTCAGAACTGAATTGCATCAAGGAGCTAGAGGTTTGTTAGACTGAGTGAAGACAAATGAAAAGAATCAGAATTTATCAGAATCACATTCAGTGAAATCAAGGTAAACAAACTGAATATGTAGACTATATATTAGTATATGTAATTTAGCTGGGAATCAGTCTTTAAAAGAATGTCTTGAATGAACTCAAGTTGGAAAAAAATTCAGTATTGATTGCAATGCAGATTTATTTATTTCAGAATTGATAGTAACCAGTTTTTATTTCAGTGTTAAATTGAGTCAATATTGAGCTGAATATGTAAAATTAAAAATGAAGTTTGATTGAGTTAGATTTGATTCTATTCGGGTTTGATTAGAGTCTGTGATAATCATAATTGATATAATCAGGGTTAAAATGTTATCAGAACAGTAAACACTGAGTCACAGATACTTTTAAATGGATTCAAGGCTGAAAAGAATTTGATTTAAAGGATCACCATGGAATAGTGTATCAGTCTGAGAACAATCAGGAGACAGAAATCACACAGTGATTTAATCAGGGAATAATCAGTATAAAGAAATACTAAACTATGGTGGTAAAGAAATACTAAAACTCTGTAAAGCATCCAAGGGCAAAAGGGGCATACTAATAAAAGGACAAAGTTGGAAGGGAGAAGTCCTCCTTTTCCAAGGCTGGGTCTAGACCTCACTAGAGAATGTGTATTTGTAGCCCCTGGATGTCAAACACAATGGCAGTTTGACCTAACAAGTGCTGGTTCAGTCTATGGGAAGGCAATAAGCTACACTACTATGAAGGTGAGCAACAGCATTCTAGTATACATGGGAATGGAGGCACTGGTTTGGGCAGATGACCTGGAATAATATCACATCAGAGATGGGCTACAGCAAACAGAAGGCTGTGGAAGACAGTGCTCCAGTGAAGAGTAAAGTAGCATGACATGTGAGTACAGATTTTCAGGATGGGGCCTTGAGGTCACCAAGGAGTTGTGCATCCTGGGTGTGCAGCTGAACCAAAGCACTGTTGGATGTCCTCACACCCTCGATGCTGAGCATTGATGCAGCTGTAAAAAGGGGCAGAAGTCCCTTCCTCATTCAATGTCCATCCAAGGATGCAGTCTACTGAGAAAGTTTCATATAGTGTTTAGCATTAAAATAGATTCCTGAAACTTCCAATGTTTAAAAAAATTATTCCACAAGTATCTGAAAATATTACTCCTGCCATATTGTTTCTCCTTTTCTGGGTCTCCAAATATATTTGTTAGAACTTCCCACTATGTCCCACATCTCTCTTCTCTTTTACCTATTTCTATTCTTCTCTATGTGCTTAATTTCTGAGATTTTCTATTAAACTGTCTTCTAGTATATCCATCTTGCCTTTTCATTTACGTAATCTGCTGGTTCACACATTCACTGAGTTCTTAAATTTAATTATTGTAACTTTAAGTTCTAGAATTTAAATATTCTTAATAGATTACAATTCTCTGCTAAAATTCAACATTTTGTCCAATTTCTGAAATATTAATCCAAGTTATTTTAATATGCTTGTCCATTACTTCCAAAACAATCTTTCAAACTATTTCTGTGGTCTGTGTTTTCTCTTTGTTTTCAGTCAAATGGTCCATTTCTCTTGACATGCCTGAACTTTTTCAGAAACGCAAGAACTGAGTATAAAAAATTTGTAAATCTTAAAGATGATGTTATTTCCCTCCAGAGAGTTTCCCCCTTTCTTTGATTAGACCAATAAAGTTGAGGTTGTATACTATATTCAAAGTGGACACTGACTACATTTGAGACTGGCTTGAAATTGGCATGGTTCTATTGTCCCTGTTATCATTCTGCTTATATGTTGTAGCCCTCTAGATACTTTAACTGAAAACCTGGTATAATCACTTGGGACAATCCTCATCATGATATACAACTGTAATCCTCAATAAGGTGAAGATGCTGAAAATGTCAGTGCATTTTCAGAGGCTTTCTCCTTAGTATCCCATTCCACACAGATTCAGAATTCAACAAATGTCTTGAAGCGTAAATAGGTCATCTTTCAGGCTGTTATCTGTGCCTGACTTCTTATTAAATCCATGCCACCAAAGTTACTTATTTTGTCTCTACAGGTTGCAAAAGGCTTTGCTTGTTTCTCTGTTTTATCCCAGTGGCCTTCTAACAAGGAAATGCTTTGAATCTCAAATATCTTTCCTTGTGCTTATAGTTTGCAAATATCCCCCAGAAAATGTGACTGTAGCAAGTCAGCTCATCTATCTGCTTCAACCCCTCATGAATCTAGGCCACTCTATGACTCACGGCTCCAGTATATCTTTGATGCCTTTAAACAGATACTTAAAATATGGTATCCACCTTTTATGAATTTTTACAGGAGCAGCTTTTCAGAAACAGAAGCTTATATGGACAAGTGTTATTTGAGAGAAATGTGTTTTCATATTATCGTTCAGTCAATTTTGAAGGTTTATACTTTCACAGAATTTCATGCATTTGTTGTGCTTTCAGAATTATTAAAAATCATAAATATTACCTACATGATCTCTAATCTACTGTAGTGTTCATTTCTAATATAAGATGCTCATTTTGCTTATATGATTATAACTATATAATTACAGTCATAAAAGGGACAATAGAGGATAAGAGATACTTAGAAATATTTTAACCTAGCAGTACAAATGAAACTATAAGTATATAATCCAAGCTCATGTAAAAAAATATTTAACCAACAGGAATCAACAAAACCACAGCAAAGAAAAAAATAATTTAAAAAGTGGCAGTAAAACAAGAATGTTGGGGAGGAAAAGCCATTTCTACCTCCAATAAACTTACAATAAAGTGAAATTTTCATAGACTAGTTATACAAACATACCTTGGTGATATTAAAGGTTTGGTTCTATACAACCACAATAAAGCACAAAGCTCAATAAAATTAGTCACACAAATTGTTTGGATTCCCAGTGCATGTAAAAGTGATGTTTATGCTATACTGTAGTATATTAAGTATGCAGTAGCATCAAGTTAAAAAAAAGTGCATACCTTAGTTTTAAAATAATATATTACTAAAAAATGCTAATGATCATCAGAGCTTTCAAGAAGTTGTAATCCTTTTGCAGGTGGAGGTCCTTGCCTTGATGTTGACGACTGCTGAGTGGTGTTGGCTGGCTGAAAGCTGAGGTTGCTGTGGCAATTTTTAAAAATAAGGCAGCAATGAAACTTGCCACATCGATTGACTCTTCCATTAACAAAAGAATTATCTGTGGTATCCTATGTAGTATGATAGCATTTTACCCCCAGTACAACTTCTTTCAAAATTAGTCCCCTTGAACCCTGCCACTGTTTGTCAGCTAAGTTTATGCAACATTCTAAATCTTTTGTTGTTATTTGAGCAGTTTTAACATCATCTTCACTAGTAGTATCTTCCACCTCAAGAAATGCCTTGTGAAATACATATCTTAAACAATAATACTTCAAAGACAAAAGTACTCCTGGATCAGCAGAATAGATGTTGTGTTAGCCCACATGAAAATAACATTAATCTTCTTGACCATCTCCATCAGAGACTCTTGGGTGACTAGCTGAATTGTCAATAAGCAGTAATATTTTGAAACTAATGTTTTTTTTCCTGAGCGGTATATCTCAACAGTGGGCATAAAATCTTTAGTAAACCATGGTGTCAACCAAGTTCTGTTCTTCCATTTACAAGACAAAGGCATGCACAACTTTGCTAGCTATTTGGTGAAAGAGGCCTAGCTTTCAGCCAATCTCAGCTTTTGATATACCTGTTTTAGGAAAACCTTCAAACCATGTTTTTTCTCTGCTCTCACACCACAACAATTATCACTACAGAAAAAGATTTCTGTGACCAGCACACCAAGCAGCAGACACCAGCTGGAGTCCTCCAATGCAATTCCAATACTATCTACCTGGAAATAATGTTAGATCCCACAGGTTAAGGGCTCAGTCCCCAATACTATTCCTCCCACCTCGACACTAGTCCCCTGTCCAGGCCTCCAGAACTTCTGACTGACTGACTTCAAGTTAGAGTTCCCATAACTCCCTCTTCAGGCTGGATTAACTTGGTGGAGGAGCTTACAGATCTCAGGGAAACACTTATGTTTGCTGGTGTATTAGAAAAGCAAAAGATACAGATAAAGAGACATGTAGGGAAAGGTACAGAGAAAAGTACATGAAGATTCCATACCCTCACTGGATTCACCACCCTCCAGAGCCCTTCATGTGCACTCAGCTATCCAGAAACCCCCCAAACTCAATCTTATTAGGATCTGATGGAAGTTTCATTACATCAGCACTCCTTCCCCCAAGGTATAAGGCAGGACCCTCTCTGGGAAGGGCCATGAGACCCATTATTGAAAGGCATAGGAAGATTAGAGTCCTGCTCTGAGACAGTTGATGGGAGGGTAGGAAAAAATCAGAACAGTTCTGTTTCCTGAGAACTGTCTCTGGGGCCCAATATACCCAACACTATAACAAAAGACTATAAAAAGGTTGTGGGAATTGTGAGCCAGTAACCATGAATGAAAACCAATATATATCATAACACCACAATCCCTACTCACTAAGCTTAATAATGTCTAGTCTTTGATTTAAGCCCACTGTTGAGCCCTACACATTACTTTCACTTGAATATTTAGATGCCATTGTAGGTTTATTAATTGTTCAAATTTCAGTGGTGTGTCTCAGGGAATAGAAAGGCCTGAGGATAAGAGAAAGATGTGGTAATGGTCAGTCAGTGGAACAGTCAGAACACATGAAATTTATCGATTATGTTCACCATCTCATATGGGCACATTTCATGGAGCCCCAAAACAACTACAATCGTAACATCAAAGATTCCTGATCACAGATCACAAATCAGGTAAAATAACAGTAACAAAGTTGAAATACTGCAAAAATTTCCAAAATGTGACACAGAAAAATGAAGTGAGCACACACTGCTGGAAAAATAGTGCCAACAGACTTTCTCAACACAGGGTTGCCACAAAACATCAATTTGTAAAAAACTCACTATCTGTGAAGCACAATAAAGCAATGAAACAATGTATGCCTGTATATAAAACAAAGAAGACTTGAAAAATACAATAAAATGTTCATATTTATTCCCCTCCTATAAAAAATTTGATTAATTGTACCATTTTCATCATTTTTTACATTCAAAACAATTGGTAAAATTACCTAAGAAATGTACTGTTCATAAACATGATGTTTATTCCAGAATGCTTTATTTTAAAGTGCTTAGACTGAAATGCAAGTTAGTTTCTCACTGAACATTGTATGTCAAGTAAATTAAAAGTCACATATAAAAGCCTTAATCATAGAATTACCTTTCTTAGGAATTTCTCACTAGTGAAATTCCTTGATGTGTGCAGTATAACTAACTTCTAAATACCATCTCAAGTTCTCATTCAACAGATTTTTTTTTTTATAATATTAATTCCCTAAGTAAAGTATGAGCCATGACCAAAGATGTTTCCACACTCTTAAAGTTTGTTATGATTGGGAATTTTGTTATGTCTAGTAGGGTGTAAATTGCATTCAAAAAACTTTCCACATTCCTGAAAACCATATAGTTTTTCACCAATATGAAGTCTGTAAACTGAATAAGAGCTGATTATCTAATAAAAGACTTTGCACATTCTTTACATTCAGTTTCTCACCACTGAGTTCTCTGATGTTGAATAAGTTCTGAGCTGCTCCTAAATGCTCTCATAATCCTTACACACATATGGCTTCTCACTAGTATAAATATTCTGACACCTAATAAGATAAAAATCAAAAAGCCTTCCTACATTCCTTACATTCATAGGGTTTCTCACCTGTGTGAATTCTCTGAAACCAAGAAAGTCTGTGCTTTTTTAAAGGTCTTACCCAACATTTCTACATATCTAAAGTATCTTAGCAGTATGAATTATCTTATGGCAAGTAAGGGCTGAATTCCTAATAAAGGTATTCCCCCATTCCTTACAATGATAGAATGTCTCACCAGTATCAATTCTCTGTTGCTGAATGAGGGCTGAACCAGTAATAAAAGCCTTCTCACATTCTATACATTTAAAGGATTTCTCACCAATATGAATTCTGTGGCCAAATAAGGGCTGAGCTCCTAATTAAGGCTTTCCCATAATTTCTTACATTTACATGTCTTGTCATTAGTATGAACTATCTCATGTTGAATTAAGTACTGGGCCACTAAAAAAAGACTTTACCACATTTTTTTACATGGATATGCTTTCTTATCTGTATTATTATCTGGTGCTTAATGAGTTTTTATCCACTTCTAAATGCCTTCCTACATTCATTACAATCATATGATTTCTAACCAGCATGAATATTCTGATGCTGAGTAATGTCTGAACCACTATCAAAGGCTTTCCTGCATTCTTACATTGGTAAGTTCTGTCAGAAGTTTGAGTTCTATGATGTTGAATAAGTCCTGAACTACTACCACATGTCTTTACCACATTGCTTACACTTAAAAGGTTTTTACCAGTTTGAATACTCTGATCCCTAAAGAAAAGATCGGCAGTAAAAGGTTTTCCCAAACTCCTTACATATAGAGTTTCTCACCAGTATGAATTTGCTGATGGCAACTGTGGTTTCAACCGTTTTGAAAAAGTGTCCTGGTTGGGCTTGGTGGCTCAGCCTGTAATCCCAGCACTTTGGGAGGCCAAGGCAAGTAGATTGCCTGAGCCCAAGGGTTCGAGACCAGCCCAGGCAACTTGGCGAGACCTCAACTCTAATAAATCAAAAATTAGCTGGGTGTGGTAGTGCACACCTGTAGTTCTGGCTACTTGGAAGGATTGCTAGAGCCAAGCAGGTCAACACTGGGGTGGTAGTGAGTGTACTCCAGCACTCCAGCCTGGACAATAGAGTGAGACCCCAACGAAAGAAAGAAAGAAAGAAAGAAGGAAGGAAGGAAAGAAAGAGAGAGAAAGAAAGAAAGAAAGAGAGAAAGAAAGAAAGAAAGAAGAAAGAAAGAAGGAAAGAAGGAAAGAGAGAGAGAGAAAGAAAGAAAGAAAGAGAGAAAGAGAGAAAGAAAGAAAGAAAGAAAGAAAAACTGTCAGCCGGGCTCGGTGGCTCAGCCTGTAATCCCGCGCCTTTGGGAGGCTGAGGTGAGTGGATTGCCTGAGCCTGCGGGTTCGAGACCCACCTGGGCAGCGAGACCTCATCTCTACAATAAATCAAAAAATCAGCCGGGCATGGTAGTGCATGCCTGTAATTCTAGCTACTCGGAAGGCTGAGGCGGAAGGATCGCCGGAGCCCAGCAGGTCGAGGCTGTGGTGGCCGGGAGTGGCCACTGCACTCCAGTCTGGGCGACAGAGTGAGACTCCAACTCAAAAAAAAAAAAAAAAGAAAGAAAAACTGTCCTACTACATTTCTTACATTTATAAGATTTTTCATTACTATTAATTTTCAGATAGTAAGAAAGGTTTAAGCCATAGCTAAAAGTTTTAACACATTCTTTACATCCATAAGGTATCTCACCAGTATGAATTAACTGATGTAAGTTCTGCACATTTATTAAAGTTCTTTCCTCATTCCTTACATTCAAAAGCTATTCTACCAATATGAATTCTCAGAAGTTGAATAAGTTCTGAGTTTAGACTAAAAGTCGTAGCATAGTCCCTATATTCAGGCTTCTCGTCAATATATGTCATTGTTTTGAGTCCTTACTAAAGACCTTTTCATATCTCTTACATTTATATAATTTCTTGTCAAAAGAAATTCTTTGCTGTACACTAAGTTGCAAGTTATGTTCAAATAATTTCTCATATTCCTTACATTCATGTATTAATTCTTCAGGATTAATTTTTTGATATAAGATATGTAGACTGAATGAATATTGGCATGCCTTGACAGGTGTCTATAAATTGACAGAATTGCATTTTCTGTGGTCCCTGTTTTGTCTCAAACTGAGAGTACCACTGGCACCCTGGGGACCAGCCCAACCCTCCTTATGATGACCAACACCTGAACTCAAAGGAAATGAGGACAAGTTCTCTGCCTGGTATGGTTCCATCCACCTAAAACTCAAGCACACCATCCAAAGGCCTGCAGATTAAGGATTGCCTGCAATCAGAAGTGTGGCTTCTCATATGTCTAGTACATTGCTACTACAACCAGCATTTGAGAAAGCTACCACATGAGGACTATCTATGACCAAGGAATCCATACAAAGCTTGGGTCCCCAGAAAGTACTCAGAATCAAAGCCAAGCAACTATATAAAACATACATTAGTCAGTCATTCAAGGGGAGGAAAAAGCTCCAATTCAAAAGGAAGCAAATTCAACAATAAGTGAAAGTTTCACCTGATAAGAAGGAACCAGTATAACAATTCTGGCAGTATGAAAAAGCAAGGTGTTACAATACCCCTAAAAACTCACCCTAGGCTCCCTATCAATGACTCCTAACCCAAAGGAATATTCAGAAATGCCAAATAAGGGATTGAAAATATGAATTCTAAAACGATTCAATGAAATCCAAGAGAAAGTTGAAAAGCAACACAAAGAAACCAGAAAAACAATACAGGATACGAATGAAAATTTTACTTAAAAAAAAAAAGGAAGCTCTGGAACTAAAAAAAAAAAAAAAAACCATTGAAGGAATTACAAAATACAATGGAAAGTTTTAACAACAGCAGAAGAAAGAATATCAGAACATGAAGGCAGGTCTGTTGAATTAACCCAGTCAGACCAAAGAAAAAGAAAAAGAATATTTTAAATGAATGAAACCTTTGAGAAATATGGGATTATGTAGAGTCCAAACCCAGGAGTCATAGTTATTCTTGAAGGAAAAGAAAGAATGAACATTTTGGATAATTTATTTGAGAGAATAAATGAGGAAAACTTCCCTGGTCTGGTTGGAGATTTATACACCCAGATACAAGAAGTTCAGAGAACTCCAGAAAGATACATTGCAAGATGAACTTTACCAAAGTATATCGTTATCATCCTATCTAATGTCAATGGGAAGAAAAAAAATCCTAAAATTGGAAAGGAAAAAAAGCATGGAATTACCTATAAAAGATCCCATAAGACTAACAGGGGAGTTCTCGGCAGAAACATTACATGCCAGAAGAGACTAGGGTCCTATTTTCACTCATTTTAAAAATTAATAAATAAAACACAAAAAGCTCTCAGCCAGGAATTTTATAACCTGATAAACTAAGCATCACACATGAAGAAAAAATAAGTCATTCCCAGACACGCAAACACTAAGGGAATTCTTTGTCACTAGGCCATATGAGAAATGCTCAATTAAGTTTGAAACTTGAAAATGAAAGCTCGCCGGGCTCGGTGGCTCAACCTGTAATCCCGTGCCTTGGGAGGCTGAGGTGGTGAATTGCCTGAGCCCGTGGGTTCGAGACCCACCTGGGCAACTTGGCGAGACCTCATCTCTACAATAAACCAAAAAAAAAAATTAGCCAGGCATGGTAGCACGCGCCTGTATTTCCAGCTACTTGGAAGGCTGAGGCGGAAGGATCGCCGGAGCCCAGCAGGTCGAGGCTGCGGTGGCCGGGAGCGGCCACTGCGCTCCAGTCTGGGCGACAGAGTAAGACAAGACTCCAACTCAAAAAAAAAAAAAAAAAAGAAAATGAAAGATCAATACTTACTATCATAAAAAACCATGGAAGCATGAAACTCACAGGTCTTTTAAAGCAAGTGCATAAGTGATCTACAAAGCAACTTGGTAACAATTTATATTATGACAAGGACAAAACTTAATATCAACATGAATCTGAGTGCTTCAGTGTTAGGTACATATATATTTAATAACCTTGAATATATATGCACTAAATGCTCCACTTAAAAAATATAAATTATCCAAATGGATTTTAAAAATCCACTATATGCTGCTTACAAGAAATATACCTAGTGGGTAATAACACTTATAGACTCAAAGTAAAGAGGTAAAAAAGATACTCCATGTAAAAGGAAACTGAAAGTGAGCAGGAGAAGCTTTACTGATAGCACAAAAAAACAGACTTTTAATCAGCAATAGTCTAAAAAGACATGGTCATTATGATAAAAAGATCAATTCAACAAGAAGATATAGCAACCCTAAATATATATGCACCCAATACTGCAGCACCCAGCTTTATAAAACAAATATTATCAGACTTAGTAAAGGAGACAAACAGACATGAAATAATACTAAGAGGTTTTATTATCCCATGTATAGCACTAGACAGATCATTGAGGAAGAAAATCAACAAAGAAACTATGGACTTAAATCGACCTACAGACCAAATGGGCCTAACAGACTTGATAGAATGTTCTACTCAACACACAGAATACACATTATTCTCTTCTGTGCTTGGAATATTATGAAAAATAGACAATATGCTGGGCCACAAAACAAATCTCAGTAATTTTTAAAACATCATATTAAGCATATTCTCTGAAGTCAGTGGACTGAAACAAGAAATCTATACCAATAGGAACACTCAAAACTGTACATAGCCGGGCTCGGTGGCTCAGCCTGTAATCCTGCACCTTTGGGAGGCTGAGGTGAGTGGATTGCCTGAGCCCGCAGGTTCAAGACCCTCCTGGGCAGCGAGACCTCATCTCTACAATAAATCAAAAAATCAGCTGGGCATGGTAGCGTATGCCTGTAATTCTGGCTACTTGGAAGGCTGAGGCGGAAGGATCGCCGGAGCCCAGCAGGTCGAGGCTACGGTGGCCGGAAGCAGCCACTGCACTCCAGTCTGGGCAACAGAGTGAGACTCCAACTCAAAAAAAAAAAAAAAACTGTACAAATACAAGAAAATTAAATAAACTGCCCCTGAATGAACATTTGGTCAATGATGAAAATAAGGTGAAATTTTTGAAAATTTTGGAACAAAATAGAGACCATACCCAAAACTCTGTGACATGGCAAAAAGCATTGTTAAAAAGAAAGTTTACAGCATTCAATACCTACATCAAAGCGATAGAAAGATCTAAAATCAACAACCTTACACTGCATTTCAAGGAAATACAAAAACAAGAACAAACCAAACCTAAAGACAGCAGAAGAAACAGTTAAGATCAGAACTAAAGTGAAACCAAACACACACACACACACACACACACACACACACACACACACACACACACACAAAAGATCAATGAAACAAAAGCTCAGTTTTTTAAAAAGATAAAATCGATAGACAACTAGACAAATTAACCAAGAAGAAAAAGAGAGAAGATTTAAAAAAGCACAATCAGAAATTATAATGGTGACAGTATAACTGATACCACAGAAATACTAAAGATCATCAGAGACTACTATGAACACTTCTGTGCATACAAACCAGAAAACTAGAGAAAACAGAAAAATTCCTGGAAACATACAACCCCCAAGATTAAAGTAGAAAGAAACAGAAATTGTGGACAGAACAATTACTAGTAGTGAACATGAATTATCCAAAAAAATCTCCCAACAACAACAGAAAGCCCAGGACCAGTGAGATTCACAGTCAAATTCAATGTGACATACAAAGAAAAACTAGAACCAATCGTATTAAAACTGTTCCAACAAATTGAGGACAAGGGAATCCTCACTAATTTATTCTAAAAACCAGTATTGCCCTGATGAAAGCCAGCCAAAGATACAAAAGAAAGAAAGAAAGAAACATACAGGCCAGTATCTCTGAAACAGAGACATACCAAAATCTTCAACAAAATACTAGCTAACCAAATCTAAAAGCAAATCAAAGAGATAAAATCAAGTTGATTTTATTCCAGGGATGTAGTGATGTTCAACATATGCAAATCAATAAAGGTGATTCACAACATAAACAGAACTAAAAACAAAACCATTTGATCATTTCAATCAGTACAGGAAAGGCATCTGATAACATCCAGCATCCCTTCATGATAAAAAACCCTCAATAAAATAGGAATTGAAGGAACATACCTCAAAATAATAAAAGCCACATACAACAAACCCACAACCAGCATCACACTGACAAGGAAAAAAAAACTAGAACAAGACAAGGATACTCACTTTCACCACTCCTATTCAACATAGTACAAGAAGTCCTAGCTAGAGCAAACAGACAGACATAAATGGCATCTAAATTGCAAAAGAGGCCGTCAAATTATCTCTTTGCTACAATATAATCTTATTCCTAAAAAGCCCTAACGACTCCTCCAAAAGACTTCTAGATCAGATAAAAGGCTTTCGTAAAGTTAAAGGATTCAAAATCAATGTAAAAAATCAGTATCATTTCTTTTTTTTAATTTTTTTTATTTTTTGAGTTGGAGTCTCACTCTGTTGCCCAGACTGGAGTGCAGTGGCCGCTCCCAGCCACCGCAGCCTCGACCTGCTGGGCTCCAGCAATCCCTCCTTCTGAGTAGCCGGAATTACAGGCATGCGCTACCACGCCCAGCTGATTTTTTGATTTATTGTAGAGATGAGGTCTCGCTGCCCAGGCGGGTCTCGAACCCGCAGGCTCAGGCAATCCACTCACCTCAGCCTCCCAAAGGCGCGGGATTACAGGCTGAGCCACCAAGCCCAGCTCAGCATCATTTCTATAAACCAATAATAATCAAGCAGAGGACCAAATCAAGAGCTCAACCCTGAAAATAAAATGAAATAAATAGGAATGCACTTAACAAAGGAGGGAAAATAATTCTACAAGGAGAACTACAAATCTTAGATGACACAAATGTAAGAGTATCCTATGCACATAAATTGAAAGAATAAATACCATTAAAATGACCATACTACTCAAAGCAATCTTCAGATCCTACCAAATTACCAACATCATTTTTCTCAGAATTAGAAAAACATTTAAATTCATATGGAATCAAAAAACAAGTTAAATTGCCAAAACAGTCCTAAGCAAAGAGAAAAAAAGCTTGAGATATCACATTACTCGATTTCAAGTTATACTACAAAGCTATAGTAATGAAAACAGCATAATACTGATATAAAAATAAACACACAGATCAATGGAACAGAATTGAGAACCCAGAAATAAAGTCACACACCTACAAAGAACTGATCTTCAGCAAAGTTGACAAAGCATACAGTGTGGAAAGGAAAAATTGGATAGCCATATGCAAAAGAATGAAACTGGTCACATATATCTGAAAAATTAACTCAAAATAGATTAAAAATTTAAATGTAAAACCTGAATCTATGAAAATCATTGAATAAAACCTTTTGTGGATTGGGTTAGGCAGAGAATTCATGATTGAAACCACAAAAGCAAATGAAACAAAACCAAAAATAGGCAAATGGGATATAACCTAACTAAAACACATCTGAAGAGCAAAGGAAATAATCAATAGAGTAAACAGACAAATTATAGAATGGGAGAAAATGTTTGCAAACTATGCATCCAACAAGACTAATTTCTAGAATCTACAAGGATCTGAAACAACTCAGCAAGAGAAAAACCCCAATATGGGCATATAAAGTGTCTGAATTTCTTTAAAAAATAAAATAGATGATTTCTGGCAAGATGGTGACAGGACAGGTGGGACTGAAATCTCTGCAACAGTGAGTGTCCATCGATAAAAACTCTTGACCACCCCCCCCCAACACTGCCCCTGGCAGCACTTGGCTCTTGCCCCATGGAGCTCCAGGCTCCCACCCTGCCCGGCCCCAGGTCAATGCCACCCAGCCCAGGGCAGCCCTGGCCTCCTGGTTGGTGGAGCTCTGGGCTCCCTCCCCAGCTGCACCACACTGCCCAGCCCCAAGCCACCACCACCAGGGCAGCCATCAGCTCCCTGCCTGGTGGAGTTCTGGGTTCCCTCACAGGCTGCACAACCCAGCCCTCAGTTGCCCTGCGCTATGCCAACCTGCAATGCCTGCCATCTTGCACTCTGCCTCTCCAGACTTGCCCCCGGTCACAGCAGGACCAAAAATCAGCTGGAGCCCGAAGAAGAGGCAGAGACCTTCATTGCCCTGCCCAGCTCTGCCCAGCCTCCAACTTGGGTTCTAAGGTAATATCATCAAAATGGGAGAGACGGAAGCCCCTCCCCCATGCTAGATCAGACACAGGTCAGATCTGAGTGGCAGACTTGACAGGCAGCAAGCCAACTGAGTCCAGATCTGATACACCCTTCCTCCACAGCAGGCCAGGGGCAATTGATCCTTGTGAGAAAACTTACCAGCCTGCCATGAGAGCTAGAGATCAGAGGTGAAAGGGCTTTGGATGAAGAGGAACAATCTCAGAGCATGCTTGGTTCCCTTGTTTTAATTTTATTCTTTGCCTGTTTGTTTTACTTATTTTTTTTTCTCTTTTCTCTTCTTACTGTTAATGATAATGTTTTGGTACCTGATTTGTTTCTTTTAGCTTACTAATTTTTTTACTTTAGACTTCATATTTGTGTAGGGGAATAGTACATCAATGAGGAGGTTGGTTAGCTTCTGTGTCTGTATGATTGTATGTTTTAGTTTTTATTTTATTTTATTTTATTTTATTTTATTTTATTTTATTTTGAGTTGGAGTCTCACTCTGTCACTCAGACTGGATTGCAGTGGCCGCTCCCAGCCACCGCAGCCTCGACCTGCTGGGCTCCAGCAATCCTTCTGCCTCAGCCTTCCAAGTAGCCAGAATTACAGGCATGCACTACCACACCCGGATGATTTTTTGATTTATTGTAGAGATGAGGTCTCGCTGCCCCGGCGGGTCTCGAACCCGCGGGCTCAGGAAATCCACTCACCTCAGCCTCCCAAAGGTACGGGATTACAAGCTGAGCCACCGAGCCTGGCTTTTAGTTTAGTTTAGTTTAGTTTTGTTTTGTTTTGTTTTGTTTAGCTCTTATCTTTGTGTCTCTTTTCGTTTGTTAGTCGGTATGTTTGTCTGTTTTCCCTCTTACTCTTCTCTCTCTTCATCTTCCTCTTCCCCCCCCATTTTCTTACCTCAATTTGCTTTCAGGGAACAAACCTATACCCATACTGCATGGACAGATTACAAGGCAGTGGGTACTGGGTTCCAGAATATCCATACACCTGTTGGTGGAAACTGGGATCTGCAGATAGATTTTGAATCACAGCTCCCCCCTCCATTAAATATCAAAACTGCAAAAAGTATAGTTCCCAACCTATACTCCAGATTCAGAATTGAACAAAATCAGAAGATTCACATAAGGAAGAATAGCCGATTGAGCAAACAGAAGTAAAAGCAACTCTGCCACCTCTGAAAAACTGAATTAAAGAAGATGGGGAAAAAAGGAAAAAGTGGGGAGGAAAATCTACACAAATGAAGAAAAACAAAAAGAAGAATATAGGTCTCACACAGAACTCTGGGAGGTCAGACACTGAGAAAACAGACTTCAGAACGACTGGTCACATACTACAAACCCAGACATTAAGACATTAATAGAGAGAATAAAAAGAATTGAGGAGAGACAAGAGGAAACTAGGAAGGAGTTGATAACTGAGATAACAGCAGTAAAGTATACTGTGATTGAAATAAACAACAAACTAATAAACATGGAAAGCAGAATTAGCCAAGCAGAAGAAAGAATCTCAGAGTTTGAGGACAAAAACATAAAACTAACCCAAACTGTCAAAAACATAGAAAAGAAGCTTAAAAAGACAGAACAAAAACCTTCAAGAGATGAGCGATTACCACAAGAGACCAAACCTAAACGTAATTGGACATCCTGAGGCAGGAAGGGAATTAGAGACCACCCAGAAACAAACGTTCCATGAAATAATTTGAGAAAATTTCCCTCATCCCATCAGTGATTTGAAAATTCAAACACAAGAGATTCAGAGAACCCCTGCAAAACAACAAATGGGAAGACCAACTCCTAAACACATAATAATTCACCTAAACACAATAGATATAAAAGAAAAAATCCTAAAGGCAGCAAGAGAAAAAGGTTAGACTACCTACCAGAGAAGACCAATTAGAATAGCAGCAGATTTATCTACAGAAACACTTCAGGCTAGAAGAACTTGGAGCCCAATCTTCAAAGTTCTCAAAGATAAACAATTTCAACCAATAATAACCTATCCAGCCAAGCTAAGCTTCATCAGTAAGAGAGAATTAAAATCTTTCCCAGACATCCAATCCCAAAGAACTTATGCTGCCTCCAGACCACCTCTACAAGAAACACTTAAGAAAGTATTAAACACAGAAGAAAATGAAAAATGAATGACAATATTCTTCACAAGAGTATAGGAAAAAGATTGAAAACACATGAATCAAGCCAAAAACCAAAAGATAGACAACAAACAAACAGGAACAACAACTCTATAAGAACCTTGAAGGAAAACAGAGCATAAGCTGACAAGGTCCTTATGTTTCTTGGCTTGTTTTCAAGGAACCAGGCCTATATTTCCTTTGTCTCCCCTGACCTTTGGTTGCTATTCCACGGATAGCAGAGTGGTGCCATGCCTAGCCTGGAGGCTGTCTGTTTTAAGGGACTGTCTTGCTTTTAACTTACCATAGACATTAAGATAAGCATAGTTTAGACATTAACATATATCTTACTTGTGTGTTTTTGCCCTCTCTTGTGTGATTTTTGCTCTATATAAGAGGCATGCAATGAAAATAAATTTGCTCTCCCTCATTCCTTTCTACCTGGAAGAGAGTCCTCCCAATCCTGCTGTTTCTCTGTCTCTTTCTTTCTATTCCCCCCCCCACCTCAGGCCCTGCTCACAGAGGCTGGAACTCTGCAAGTGGCGCCCGAACAGGGACTTGAGTACTGGGGTCTGCAATGGCTGGAAAGAACCTTTGCAGAGGCTGGTGTTTCTTGTGCAGTATTTTGATTCCTGAGTAAGTAACCGAGGGTATAGGATTAAATCGTTGGGAGTAAAACATGGGACAATTACATTCTAAGGAATGCACTCTCTTGTGCAGATGTTAAAATCTATGCTGAAAGCTAGAGGAACTAAGGTTGCAGATAGACAATTAGAAAGATTTTTGCAATTTGTAGAAGAAGTATGTCCCTGGTTTCCTGAGGCCAGGACGGTTAATCTGATTACCTGGGAAAAGGTAGGTAGTTGTTTGAAGAATTATTATCAAGTGCACGGTCCTGAAGCCATGCCAGTAGATGCTTTATCTCTGTGGAACCTAGTAAGAGATTGCTTAGAGTCCTCTCATGAGTTTCATAGAGCAGAGTAGGTCCCTCCCTCATTGTGGCGTTCCCCCTCAGCTCCTGCTCTAGCTGCCCACGATGATGAGAAGGGACGCCCTCCTAAAGATTTTCAACAGGAGCAGGTTGAGGCTTCTGATTGGTATCACAATGATATTAGTGGCCACTCGAGCCTCTGTGACTGAGTTTCCTGAGGCTCTAGCCTGCCTGTGAAAGAGGCGGAGTCCTCCACTCTTTCTTTATCTTCTGATACTTTTGCTCAACTTATGGATTTGCTTACTGTTCTAGCTAAAAAGTGCTCAGTTTCAAAAGGGAAAGTGCCTTTGTGTCACACTTTGAGTTCAAAAGAGGAAGTGCCTTCAATACCGGTGTATCATTCCTCAATTACTAAGGAGAAGATTACTCCTGGGGATGGCAAGGGCCCCCCTTGCGCCTCAGCAACCCCTCAATTGGCGCTGACTAGAGCCTTGCTTGTGGATCATGGATCCACACCTTCCCCCTTCTTGGCTCCTGTCCAAGTTCTGCCACCTGTTGTTAGAAGGCATCTGGTGCATCTCTTCCCTCTAGAGAAGGCTGTTCAGTCCGCCTTGCTGCGAGGAGATGATTTGGAAGGATTTCACACCTATCCGGTAAAGACTACAGGTTTGATGAACAGAGAAGGGAAATCCGAGAGTATCAGACTTTGTCTCTTAAGTCCGTGAAGGACCTTAAAATGGCTGTGGCACAGTATGGAGCTACACCACTGTTTACATTAGCTATACTGGAAACTATTTCACAAGAAGCCTTGATTCCCTCTGATTGGCATGTGGTTGCAAAGGTACATTTGTCAGGTGGGGAATATCTGTTATGGAAGACAGATTTCTGGGATAGAGCAAAGAGCAAGCTGAAAGAAATAGAAGAGGTGATCTGAATATGATTAATTTAGACATGCTTTTGGGCCAAGGGGGATACTCCTCCCAAGAGGTGCAGATTCTATATCCCTGAGCTGCACATGGTCAGATCAGTGGAGCAGCATCGGGAGCATGGCATCGACTACCATCGGCTGGAGTCAAGACAAAGCAGTTTTCAAAAATACATCAGGGACCTGACGAGTCTTACCAAGATTTTGCATCTAGATTCTTGCAGGCTGTGGGTCAACTGGGGGTAGATGGAGAGGCAGGGACTCTTTTGGTAAAACAACAGGCCTATGAAAATGCCAATTCTGCCTGCCAAGTCGCCATTTGTCCCTATCGTAAGAAAGGGGATTTGACAGATTAAATTCACTTGTGTGCTGATGTTGGGCCTGCCTATATGCAGGGTATGACCATGGCTGCAGCTTTAAAAGGTACTACTCCCCACAAAATTTTTAATATGAGATCTGGTTAATAGAGGAACCTGAGGTGCCTGCTTCAACTGTGGGCAAATGGGCCATGTCAGTAGGGAATGCCCCACACGTAATCCCAATTCAGGAGCACCCCCCAGAAGGGGCCATCCTCCATCTAGGGGCCAGCCCTGGGCCCCTCAAACAATTGGGGCTATGTCCATTTACCCCCCACAGCCCATGCCCAACTTGCCTCCTCAGGGGAGTCATTCACACAACGAACGGGTCAGCGATCTCTACCGCGCCACCCCAGGGAGTGCCAGACTGGACCTCAGTTCCTCCTCCCACTTCGTAGTAACCCCAGAAATGGGTCCACAGGCTATTCCCATGGGTGTGTATGATCCACTCCCTGATGACACAGTGGGACTGTTACTGGGACATAGCAGCCTTTCCCTGAAAGGCTTCCAAGTTCTCCCGGGAGTCATAGACTCCAATTACACTGGTGAAGTTAAAGTTATGGGAAATGCTCCTCAGAATATTATTACACTCACTGCTGGCATGAAAATTGCCCAATTAGTGTTACTCCCTTTGAAGAAAATGGAACATACTATCTCCTCACAAAAGTGAGGGACTAATGCCTTTGGTTCTTCTGATCATGCATATTGAGTGCAAGCCTGAGTATTCTCTGCATATAGAAGGCAAGACCTTCTGAGGTTGATTAGATACTGGGGCCGACGTCTCTGTTATTAGTCAGGTTCACTGGCCAAGTTCTTGACCTCTTCAGAAAGGAATGACCTCTTTGCAAGGCATTGGCCAGTCTAAGTCTCTTCTGCAGAGTAGCAAACTTTTGAATTGGAAGGATGATGAGGGCCATGAGGGAGTTTTTCAGTCCTATGTACTTCCTTTTCTGCCACTTAATCTTTGGGGCCGGGATGTCCTCCAAGCTCTGGTCCTTCAAGCCCTCAGATCACTTCCCAGATGCTCAATCAATAATTTTTATCAAACCAAGGATTGGGAAGGATTAGTCAAGGAATTCAGTATCCCTTATCTCTGCCCATAAAAAACGGGAGGTTTGGTTTAGGTCACCCTGAGGCTTTTCATTAATGGCTGCTGCTTCTCCCAAGCCCCATCTGGAGACTGCTGATCCTATTACTTGGTTATCTGATGATCCTGTATGGGTGAAGCAGTGGTCACTCCCTGAAAAAAAGCTTGCAGCGCCATCAGCACTTGTTCAGGAGCAGCTTCAAACAGGCCACTTTGAGCAAACAGTCCTTGGAACACTCCTATCTTTGTCATTAAAAAAAAAGTCAGGGAAATGGTGTTTACTACAAGATTTACAGGCAGTAAATCGCTCCATGGAAATTATGAGGCCTCTGCAGCCTGGCCTGCCCTCTCCAGTAGCCATCCCTGCTGACTATCACTTCTTTGTTATAGATTTAAAAGATTGCTTTTTTACTATTCCACTTTTTCACAAGGGCAGAAAGTGCTTTGCTTTCTCTGTCTGCTGTTAATTTTCAACAGCCTGCCCAAAGATTTCAATGGAAGGTTTTGCCTCAAGGCATGGCCGATAGCCCCACCTTATGTCAAACTTTTGTAGCCAGAGCCTTGCAGCCTGTCTGATCATATTTTCCCAAGGCTTATATCCATTACATGGAAGATATTCCTGTTGCTCATCCTGAAGAGCAATTACAAGAGGTATTTTCAAAATACAAAATTTTCTACATAATGCTGGTCTCATCATTGCCCCAGAGAAGGTGCAGTGGACGGCTCCCTATGACTATCTTGGGAGAATTATATATGGAAGCAAAGTCCAGATGCAGAAATCTCAAATCAGAACTGATTCTTTAACTGCCTTGGATGATTTCCAAAAGTTGTTAGATGACATTAATTGGTTGCGCCCCTCTCTTGGAATTACCACTGTGCAGCTCACACCTCTCTTTGATATCTTAAAAGGTGATTCTGACCCTTGGTCTCCACGGCACTTCACCCCTGAAGCTCAATCTGCATTGCAACTGGTACAAGAGGCGATCGCCCCGCAGCAGGTCTCTCGTATCTCTGTTTACTGAGCCTTGGTCACTGCTAATATTGTCTACATCTTATTTACACACAGGAGTTTTTTGGCGACAAGGACCCATGGAATGGCTGCATTTGCCAGCCTCCCGACAACGCACCGTGACCCCATATTATGAATCTGTCACCCTCCTCATTACCAAGGGCCGACAGCGAGCCAGGGAGCTTTTTGGCCATGAGTCTGCTTTAATTGTAGTACCTTACACTGCTCCCCAAATGACTTGGCTTTGGGAAACATGCCTGCGTGGCAGTTGGCTGTAGCCCACTTTATTGGACAAATGGACTCCCACTATCCTTCTTCTCAACTTCTTTTGTAAAAAATCATTCTTTTATTTTTCCTCAGGTTACCAGTGCTCAACCTCTGCAGGATGCTGATTTGCTTTTTACAGATGGCTCCTCTTCTGGAACAGTGGTTACTGTTATTAATGGTGTTTTTTCTCGTTTTCAGACAGATTATGATTCCGCTCGAGTGGAGCTGTTTGCAGGTCTTTGCAAATCTCTCTAAGAGACGTTACAATCTTTACACTGACAGTCATTATGTCGCAGGTGTGCTGCATCATTTGGAAACTTCTAGTCTTCATACTGTCTCTTCCTATTCCCCCACTGACGTAATTGCTCTTTTGCAGGCTATTCAATTGCATATTCATGCTTGTATGGAGCCCTTTTATGTTGCTCATCTTCGTGCTCATTCTGCCATTCCTGGTCCATTATCCAAAGGCAATGCCCTTGCTAATAAGGCTACATGATTTTTTGCTTTCCCTCTACTATCCCCTGCTTCCGCAGCTACCGCTTCCCATGCCCTTCATCATCAGAATGCCCAAAGTTTACGTTGCCAATTTTCATTGTCTACAGAAACGGCTAGACAAATAGTAAAAAAACGGTCCTATCTGTCCTCAGATTCACCCCCCTCCTGCTGAGGGCTTGAATCCCCAAGGTCTTTCTCTTTGCCTGCCAGATGGATGTCACACATATCCCTTCTTTTGGAAAGCTGGCTTATGTGCACGTTACAGTGGACACGTGTTCTAGTTTTATTTTTGCCTCAGCCTGATCAGGTAAAGCGGCTCGATATGTTATATCCCACTGCTTTGCAGTTTTCGCTGTCATGGGCGCTGCCAAATCTATCATGACTGACAATGGCCCTGCCTATGTTGGTAAGTCTTTTGCCCAATTTTGCTCCACATTTCAAATTTCTCATACTACTGGAATCCCCTATAATCCACAGGGGAAAGGTATAGTGGACCATGCCAATAGAATGCTCAAAACGCAATTACAAAAATTAAATAAGGGAGAATATACACATTCCTCCCCACATACACTACTGGCACATGCATTATTAATTCTTAATTTTCTTAATCTGGATAATGAAGGGGTATCAGCTCCAGAACGCTTTTGGCATCCTTCTCCCAAAGTTAGAGGATTTGGTTTGCTGGAAGGATCTTTTGAGAGGATTTGGTTTGCTGGAAGGATCCTCTGACAGGTCAGTAGTAAGGACCTGATCTGGTGCTCATCTGCGGACAAGGCAGTGCTCGTGTTTCCCCTAGGAATGCAGAAGGACCCTGATGGCTCCCGGCGCGATTCGTCCGACTCTACACCGGCCCCCAGTTCCAGGGTATCAAGGAAGTATCGGACAGAAAGCCTGATCCCTCCATTCAAGAGGCTGTGCATCATCCCACCGGAGATCGTGCCTCCCCCGCAGCCCCGCTCTAGAGCAATGCGTCTCCTTCTTGGGGGTAATTAAAGGCGCTAACAGCTAAAGCTGAAAACATAGTGCAAAACAGCGGAGGGGTCACAACTGACCCATCTACCTTGTTCCTGGCCCTGCTCAGTGTGATGGCTTGCCAGGTCGGTACAGTTAGGGGCCACAGTTCGCCTTATTGAGCCTGTGCCTGACCCCCCCTTTTAAAGGCAGTGGTCTGGGATGATCCTTCAGTCTCGGTATATGTTAATAATGCTTTACTGGGCCACCCCTCCACTGAGTCTATTACCCCGCAGTGGGTTACTGGATTTTCTTATGAAGTGCGGTCTACCAAAGCGCCCATTTGTTTTTCACATTTCTGGTAACCACTTGTTGTAGGGGATCCAGGCTGTGTGCTGATTACTTCTACTCTTAAATATACTCATGGATGTATGCCTCAGGGCATGGAGCACCAACTTGGACGAAAAGAGAGTGGATCATGTCTTTGTATGGTCTGCTGCAGTCTCATACTACACCTTTTACTAAGGCTCCACCTCCTGGAGTACCCACTGTTCTGAGGCAGTCTCATTTTTGTTTTCCCAGTTTCCGCCCTGGTGTAAGTATCATTATCCTGTGGTCACCTGGCATTGTATCCCCGGCACTAATGAAGGGGTCATGGACTGGGCTGCCCCTAATCCACAGGCTGAGCCTGAATTACAGCATGTTGAAACCTCTGGAGGGTGGGTGGAGACGGTTCTTTCCACCTCAGCAGGAAGCCCTCAGCTTGGTATTTGGAAACTTACGGCAACTTTAGGGCCCATTCTCATCTCCCAGCAGTCCGAATCTAACCAGTCATCTTACAATGGTTCCCGCTTGTGTTTGCTTGTGTTCCCGCCCCTTACGTTTCATTGGCAGAGCCCTGGAAAATTACTAAGGAGTCCTCTTATTTTTCCTTAAAGTGTTCTCATTGTAATCTCACTAATTGTGTCTCTCCTCGAAATAGAGGACAGCAAGTTGTGGTATTGCATCAACCCTCTTTTGTTATGATGCCTGTAAATATTTCTGGGTCATGGTATCAGGACTCTGGCTGACATGTGCTTTCTCAAATGTCCAACCTGCTTGACCGCCAGCAAATATTTATTGGATTTTAGTTGCTGGTATTACTGCGTTGGTTATGCTGATTGCAGCAGCCACCGCTTCAGCAATGGCGTTGACTCAAGAAATCCACAGTGCTCAGTATGTGGACATTCTGGCTAAGAACATTTCCACTGCTCTATCCAGCCAAGAAGCCACTGACATTAAATTGGAGGCGCGAGTCAACGCACTGGAATAAACAGTCCTGGTTCTTGGAGACCAGGTTCCTTCTTTAAAGACTCAAGTTATGTTACGATGTCATGCAGAGTTCCAATGGATTTGTGTAACCTCTAAGCCTTATAATGATTCTGAATGGCATTGGGATCTGGTTAGAAATCATTTGCTGGGAATTTGGTCTTCTAATAATGTTTCTTTGAATATTGCTCGATTACATCAAGATATTGTAAATATTTCTACAGCTGGGTCACCTTTATTGCCTGCTAGCTCATTGGCTAATGATATTCTCAGTAAAAGTAAGCAGTTGGTATCGTCACACAGTATATTCTTTAATAGCATTGGGATTGCTGATTTTGATTTTACTGTTTTGTCTCCCAGTCTGCATCCGGGCAGGAAGATGAGCCATCAGACAGCTCCAAGTAGAAGTCCATAAACTGGGCTTAAAAAAAAGGAAAAGGAGGAGATGAAGGAAACCAGAGCATAAGCTGACAGGGTCCTTATGTTTCTTGGCTTGTGTTCAAGGAATCGAGCTTATATTTCTGTTGTCTCCCCTGACCTTTGGTTGCTATTCCATGGATAGCAGAGCGGCACCATGCCTAGCCAGGAGGCTGTCTGTCTTAAGGGATTGCCTTCCTTTTAAGGGAGATTAAGATAAGCATAGTTTAGACATTAACATATATCTTGCTTGTGTGTTTTGCCCACCCTTGTGTGACTTTTGCCCTATATAAGAGGCATGTAGTGAAAATAAATTTGCTCTCTCTCACTCCTTTCTACCTGGGAGAGAGTCCTCCCAATTCTGCTGTTTCTCTGTCTCTTTCTTTCTCATTTCCTCCCCCAACCTCAGGCCCTGTTCAGTGGAGGCTGGAACTCCCCACAACCTCATGACAGGGATAAAACCTCACATTTCTGTAATTAGCCTTAATGTAAATGGACTAAATACACCACTGAAAAGACATTAAATGGCAAAATGGATAAAATACCATGAGGCAACAATATATTGTCTCCAAGAGAATCATCTCACCAGAAAGGACACTCACAGACTCAAAGTAAAAGGATGGGAAGCAAAATTTCAGGTGAACAGACCACAAAAGAAAGCAGAAGTTTTGATCTTAATTTCAGACAAAATACCCTTTAAGCTATCAAAAATTTAAAAAAATACAGAAGGTCACTACATAAAAGGATCAATCTATCAACAAGAAATATCCATCCTACACATATATGCACACAACAAAGGAGTACCAATTTTCATAAAGCAGCTTCTAGGCAAACTCAAAAAATATTGACTTTAACACTATCATAGCTGGGGATTCTTAATACCCCACTCACAACCCTAGACAGATTATCAGGACAAAAAATCAGCAAGGAGATCCAGAACCTCAATCTGACTCTTGACCAAATGAACTTAATTGATACCTACAAAACACTCCAACCAACAGCCACAGAATATACATTCTACTCATCACCAAATGGAACATACTCTAAGATCAACCACATCCTTGGCCATAAATCAAGCATAAACAAATTTCAAAAGATTGAAATTTCACCATGCATCTTCTCAGACCAGAGTGGAATAAAAATAAATATCAACACCAACAAGGTTCCCCCAAAACCCACAAAGACATGCACACTAAACAGCATGATTGTAAGCAACTCCTGGGTCAACAAAGAAATCAAAACAGAGATTAAAAGATACCTGGAAACAAATGAAAATGAAGAAACATCTTACCAAATCTCTGGAATGCCATAAAAGCAGTAGTAAGAGGGGAATTTATATCTTTACCAACGCACAAGAAGAAAATGTAAGGATCACAAGTTAACAGCCTAACAAGTCACCAGAGGAAGGTGGAAACGCAAGACCATCAAAACCCTAACTTCACCAGAAGAATCCGGATCACCAAAATAAACGCCCAAGTCCGGGACATAGAAGACAAAAAGATAATACAAAAAAATCAATGAAACAAAAAGCTGGTTCTTTGAAAGGATAAACAAGACTGATGGTCCCCTAGCTAGATTGACCAAGAAAAAAAGAGAAAAAGCCCAAATAAACACAATCAGAAACACAAAAGATGAAGTTACATCTGACTGTGAAGAAATACAGATTATCAGAGACTACTATATACACATGTATGGAAACAAACTTGAAAACATAAAGGAATTGGAGGACTTTCTGACATCACACAACCTCCCTTGGTTGAAACAAGAAAAAATCGAGACCCTAAATAGACCAGTAACAATCTAGGAAATTGACTATGTCATAAGAAAACCACCTACAAAAAAGAGCCCTAGACCAGATGACTTTCCAGCAGAATTCTACAAGACATACAAGGAGGAACAGATACCAATCCTACTGAAAGCATTCCAGTCAATTGAGAAAGATGGAACTCCCCCCAAATCATTTTATGAAGCTAACATCACATTGATACCCAAGCCAGGTAAAGACCAAAGAAAGAAAGAGAACTACAGGCCAATATCTTTGATGAATATAGATGCTAAAATTCTCAACAAGATCCTAAAATCGGATTCAACAACACATCTCAAAAATCATCCATCATGACCAAGGAGGCTTCATCCCTGGGATGCAAGACTGGTTCAACATTCATAAGACCAAAAACCTAATTAAATATATTAACAGAAGTAAAAACAAAAACCACATGATTATATCATTAGATGCAGAAAAATCTTTTGATAAAATATAGCACCACTTCTTGATCAAAACACTTGAACATCTAGGGATAGGTGGAACTTACCTCAAAATAGTAAGAGCCATCTATGATAAATCCACAGCCAGCATACTCCTAAACAGACAAAAATTGGAAACATTGCCCCTGAAAACTGGAATAAGACAAGGATGCCCACTCTCACCCCTCCTGTTCAATATAGTTTTGGAAGTCCTAGTTAGGGCAATCAAAGAGAGGAAAATCTGGGATATGCAAATAGGAAAAGAGGGAGTCAAGTTATCTCTCTTTTCAGAGGACATGATTATATACCTTGAAAACCCAAGAGAATCTGTCAAAAACCTCCTTGCATTGATAAAAGACTTTGGCAAAGTGTCAGGGTATAAAATAAATGTGCAAAAGACAATTGCATTTCTATACACCAATAATAAACAGAAACCCCAATAAAAAGCACAATTCCATTCACAATATCCACACACACACACAAAAAATTAAATACCTTGGTATCTTTCTAACCAGAGATGTGAAAGACCTTTACAATGAAAACTGCAAAACACCGCTCAATGAAATCAAAGATGACACAAACAAGTGGAAAAATATCCCATGCTCATGGACTGGAAGAATCAACATTATTAAGATATCCATTCTAACTAAGGCAATCTACAGATTTAATGCAATACCCATCAAATTACCAGCAATATTCTTTTCAGATCTAGAAAAAACAATACAGGAATTCATATGGAAACATAAACAACCAAGAATAGCCAAAACAATCCTCAGTTAAAAAAAAAAAATCAGGAGGTATCACACTCCCAGATTTTAAACTTTTTTATAAAGCTACAATAATCAAAACAGCCTGGTATTCATATAGGAACAGGCATATAAACTAATGGAATAGAATTGAGATTCCAGAAGGAAAACCTCAATTTCTCAAGCAACTCATCTTTGACAAAGCCTCCACCACCCACTACTGGGAAAAGGAGAACCTATTCAGTAAATGGTCCTGGGGAAACTGGCTGACCACATGCAGAAGATTGAAACAGGATCTCTACCTATCCCCACACACAAAAATCAACTCTAAATGAATCAGAGAACTAATGTAAAACATCAAACTATAAGAACCTTAGAAAATGCAGGAGAAACGCCTATGGAAGTTATGCAAGAACTGGCAACCAATTCCTGATCAAAACCCAAAGTGCCCATGCCATAAGAGATAAGATAGACAAGTGGGACTCATTAAACTGACAAACTTCTGTAAAGTCAAAGAAACCATCAAGAGAACAGGGAGACAGCTCACAGACTGGGAAAAAGTATTTGCCAACTCCATGTCTGACAAAGGCCTCACCTCAAGGATCTACAAGAAACTCAAATGTGCTGAAAAGAAAAAAACAAACAGCCCCATTATAAAGTGGGCAAAAGCCGGGCTCGGTGGCTCAGCCTGTAATCCTGCGCCTTTGGGAGGCTGAGGAGAGTGGATTGCCTGAGCCCGCGGGTTCAAGACCAGCCTGGGCAGGCAAGACCTCATCTCTACAATAAATCAAAAAACTAGCCGGGTGTGGTAGCACATGCCTGTAATTCCGGCTACTCGGAAGGCTGAGGCAGAAGGATCACCGGTGACCAGCAGGTCGAGGCTGCGATGGCCGGGAGCGGCCACTGCACTCCAGTCTGGGCAACAGAGTGAGACTCCAACTCAAAAATAAATAGATAAATAAATAAATAAATAAAGTGGGCAAAAGATATGAATAGACACTGCTCTAAAGAAGACATACGAGCAGCCAACAGATACATGAAAAAACGTTCAGCCTCACTAGTCTTCAAGGAGATGCAAATTAAAACTACACTGAGATACAGCCTAACTCCAGTCAGAAATGGCCATCATCAATAACTCAAAAAATAACAGATGCTGAAGACGATATGGCAAAAAGGAAACACTTCCACACTGTTGGTGCAAGTGTAAACTAGTACAACCTCTGCAGAAATCAGTGTGGCGATTCCTAAAAGTTCTAAAAATCGACCTTTCATATGACCCCACAATTCCCTTACTGGAAATATACCTGGAAGAACTCAAATCACTATGTAAAAAAGATACCTACACACATATGTTTGTTGCAGCATTGTTCACAATAGCAAGAACATGGAACCAACCATGCTGCCCATCAAAAGAGGACAGGATAAAAAAATGTGGTACATATACACAATGGAATATTACACAGCCATAAAGAAGAACAAAATCATGAACTTCGCAGCAACCTGGATGAAATTAGAGTTTATAATACTGAGTGATCTTTCACAGAAACAAAGAACTGAGTATCACATGTTCTCACTCATAAGTGAACCTTGAACAACTACTGTAATACTATAAGAAAAGGATTGACAGTAGCAGGAAACTGTAGGGGATGGGAGGGAGGTTAGGGAGGTGGGATTAACAGTCGTCGATATCTGCCTGAGGAAGGAGGGGCACACTTCATCAACAAGGGTACCTGCACAATGAATATTTGTATACCTAACCCTGAATTGTACCCCACAATTTAAAATAAAAATAAACAACATACAAAGTAAAATAAAATACAAAAAAAACCCCAAATAATTTCCTGAGAAAGTGGGTAAAGTACATGAAGAGAATATTTCTCAAAATCAGACATACAACTAGCCAAAGAACATATGAAAACATGCTCATACACTAATTGCCAGAGAGTTGTAAATTTAAAACAAAATGAGGGCAGGGCTCGGTGGCTCAGCCTGTAATCCCAGCACTTTGGGAGGCCAAGGAGAGTGGATTGCCTGATCCCATGGGTTCAAGACCAGCATGGGCAACTTGGCAAGACCTCTCTCCTCTACAATAAACTTTTAAAAATTAGCCAGGCATGGTAGCACGCGCCTGTAGTTCTGGAGACTTGGAAGGCTGAGGTGTAAGGACCACCAGAGCCCAGAGGTCAAGGCTGGGGTGGCCATGAGCATGCCACTGCACTCCAGGCTGGGCAATAGACTGAGACTCCAACTCAACACACACACACACACACACACACACACACACACACACACACCACACACACACACACAAAATATCATCTTATAGTAGTCAGAATAGCTATTACTAAGAAGTCAAAAAGTAACAGTTGGTGATGAGGATACAGAGAAAAGAGAATGCTTACGAACTGTTGGTGGAAATGTAAATTAGTATAACCTGTATGGAAAACAGTATGGAGATTTTTCAAAGAGCTAAGAAAATGATTACCATTGAATCTGGCAATCCCACTATTGAGTATCTACCCAAAGGAAAAGAAATCATACCAGAAAGACACCTGCACTCAGTTTATTGAAGCACTATTCACAATTTTAAAAAGTCAAGGAATCAATTTAAGTGTTAATCAACAAATGATTGGATAAAGAAAATATAGTAAATATAAACCAGAGACTACTACTCAACCATAAAAAGAATGAAATCATGTATTCTGCAGCAATGTAGATGGAGCTGGAAGCCATCATTAAGTGAAGTGAAATAGAAACAAAAAGTAAAAACTATATATCCTCACTTATAAGTGAGAGCTAAACAATTAGTACACGAATACAGAGCAAAGTAATAGACACTGGAGAGTCCAAAAGGTGGGAGGATGAGAATGAGGGTGAGGGATTAAAAACCTTTTGGTTACAGTGTACACTGTTCAGGTGATGGTTACACTAAAAACCCAGACTTTTCCACTATGTAATACATCCAGGTAATACTACTGCACTTGTGCCCCTAACCTATAAAAATAAAAAGCAAATGTAAGCATGCTTGCATTAAAAGGGGAGAATGATGCTTATTAACTTATTGATTTCATAGTGCAGAAAAGAAGGATCACAGAAATTTGGTGTGGTAGATGGGAAAAGAAAATGGATGTACAAACTCACTTAAGTTAGAGTTCTGTGTTAAGGAATACCTGGGAGAACTGGACATGGTAGAGAAAGATGTCACCAGTGCTAAGAGGTTAAGAATGTTTACCTTGATGGTTTTACAGTATACTGCAGTAGTGATACTCTAAGTGTTGGGGAAAAAAGAGAAACATCTTCCTAGGAGTATATATATACTGTAATAAATATATTATCAAACTTTTGATCAAACAAGACAGGAGAACAATTTCCACTGTAATTTCATTTAATTTCTATGTTATGAGTGAAACTGATCATTTGTTCAAATGTTCAAAAGGCATATTCATATTACTATGAACTCTTCCATTTCCCCATCAAGTTGCTGGTCATTTTTACAGATTACAAGTTTCTTTATATATTAAGCTCAGTGCTTTGTCATGTATTACATCAATAATTTTTCCTAGTTTATTTTTTGACCTATTTTGGTGTGCTTGAATTGCAGATATCCTTACTTTTCATGTAGTAAAATTTGTCATCTTTCCCCCATCTATGTAATCCTATTATATTTTTCTCATTCTGTTGGTATTTCTACAGATTTGGAGTTATCAGATAATTTACATTGTACCTCAGAAGAAATATGAGAGTCACTTTAGGAACACTGTTATTGGCTCTAGAGTCAAGACTAGTTGTGCAATAAGATGGAGTAAAATGCTGAAAGACCGGAATGCTTCTGACTCTAGGGATCTTAGTTACAATCCATTATGTCAGAAAGCAATTGTCTGGGTTCTACATGTTCCTGTTCTAAGTGATGGATCCAATATCATAGATGCAAATGAATGCATCTATGCATTTTTACTCAAATTGTGATAAATCTGGCTGTGTGGATAGAAACTGCTACTTAGAATTTATTCAGTTTTATTCTCTTTCTCATTTAAAATATATTTTTTATTTTAGGACAGTTTTAGATTTACAGAATAAATGTAAAGATACTACAGAAAATTCACATATACTTTGCACCAAGTTCCCCCCACTATTAAAAACATCTTATATTATATGGCATATTTGTTACAATCAATGAACAAATATTGGTACACTATTATTAGCTAAAGACTATATTTTATTCAGATGTCCTTAGGTTTTTAAATTTTTTCTTCCTGTTTCTGTTCAGGATTCAAACCTTATTTTAAATGACATTAACTATTTTCAGGAGTCAGCTATAGTATAGAATGTCCCTCCACTAAGATATGACTGACATTTTTGTCATGATTAGACTGGGGTTGTTTTGGTGACAATGATCACAGAGAGAAAGTGCCATTTTCATCATACATATCAAGTGTATGTACAATTGACATCATGACTGTTTTTGTTGGGTCTGATCACCTAGCTGATGGAATATTTGTCAAGTTTTTCCACTGTAAAGTTACTCTTTTCTTTGTCTTTCCATATAGTACTTTTTGGTAGGAAGTCAATATGCACAGCACAAATTTAAGGAAAGGGGATTTATGCTCTACCTCCTTGAGGGCAAGATATATACATAATTATTTGAAATCCTTCTGCACTAGAGATTTATCTTTTCTCCATTTATTTTGTTACTTATCTAACAATTTATTCATATCTGTATGGACTCATGGATATTTTATAATTTAGGTTATAATCTAATACCATTTTGTAGCTCAAATTTTCAAGAAATTGAGCAGAGTTTCAGAGTAGAACTAGGCCACACTGGCTATTATATTGAGAATACCCTAAAGGCTAACAAACTGACAAATTAGGAGATTATTACAAACCTTAGTGAAATATAACTATGGTAGGATCAGGATATCAGTAAAGGTGGTAAGAAGGAATTAGTATTGGGATATAATGAGTGGGGTAAGAATTTACTTTTTAATACTAATGCTGGATCAACTTGGACATTCATAGAGATAATAATTTACCTTGACCCACTTAACCTCAAACTGTATACCAAAACTTGAGATGTGAGAGGTGAAATAAAGCTTCTAGGGAGGTAAAAAAGAGAATATCTTCAAAACTTGGAGATATGAAACC
This sequence comes from Cephalopachus bancanus, assembly GCA_027257055.1. Lineage (NCBI taxonomy): Eukaryota > Metazoa > Chordata > Mammalia > Primates > Tarsiidae > Cephalopachus > Cephalopachus bancanus. The sequence continues at coordinate 1,478,806 of JAPVLO010000452.1, read as the reverse complement.
AAAGATTGCTTAAACAGGACTCAAAGTTCTAACCATATATAAAAAGACAGATAAACAGGACTTCATTAAAATTTAAACTTTGACTCATTAACAGATATCTTTAAGAGAGTGGAAAGGGAAGTCATAGAGCAAAAGATATTTGCAATACACCTATCTGACAAAGAACTCATATAAAGCAATAACAAAAAGATACACATACAATATACTAGGGCAAAAAGTCTTTAAGAAATCCTGCATATGTGAACAAGATATCAAAGAAGTCACCAAGTAAGTATATGTAAAAATATTTAACACTATTAGTCATTAGGGAGTAATAAGTAAAAGATATTACTATATGCCCATTAGAATGGTATACCACAGCCGGGCTCGGTGGCTAAGCCTGTAATCCCGCACCTTTGGGAGGCTGAGGTGAGTGGATTGCCTGAGCCCGTGGGTTCGAGACCCGCCTGGGCAACTTGGAAAGACCTCATCTCTACAATAAATCAAAAAATCAGCCAGGTGTGGTAGCACATGCCTGTAATTCTGGCTACTTGGAAGGCTGAGGCGGAAGGATCGCCGGAGCCCAGCAGGTTGAGGCTGTGGTGGCCGGGAGTGGCCACTGCACTCCAGTCTGGGCGACAGAGTAAGACTCCAACTCAAAAAAAAAAAAGAATGGTATACCACACTAAGAGGTGTTAAAAGGCTATAGAGCAAATGAAAATTTCTATAGATTTCTGGTGGGAGTGTCAATTTGTACAATCACTTTGAAAAACTATTTGACAACATTTGCTAAATATGTGCCTATTTCTGATTTAGCAATACTGCCCATACAAAGGGTACATATGTCAACTTAAAGACAAGTATAAGAATATTCCTAGCAGCCGTGGAAACAATACAGATATCTATCAACACCACAATGAATAAATCAAGGCACATTAGAGAGATCTTGGTCTTTACCTCAGGTAAAAGGAGGTGATCTCTAGGCCTTTGGAATATCCTTCCTAATAGCAGTGTCTTTGGCTTTGCTTTGGCTGGCCACCCAACACTATAACAATGTGATTTATGACGGGGACTCTGAGTCATGCTATATCAGTTTTGACTTCTGGAGGTATTGACGACCAGCAGTATTAGCCAAACCACTAAGGGCAGGGGTAAAAAAAAAAAAGTCAGCCATGCGGGCAGTATGTGATCAAGTCCCAATAAAAACCTGGAAATCAAAGGCTTAGGTGAGCGTCCCTGATTGGCAACACGTTTTCATATTTTATTATTACATCGAAAGGAAGTAATATTTTCCAATACTCCACAGGCAAAGTATGACCAGAAGATTCATGTTTGGACCCCTCAAGATTTCATTCTATGTGTCTCTTCCTTTGGTTAGTTGCAGTTTGTATTCTTTTGCTATAATAAAGCTGTAGTCATATGGACAGCATTTTCTTCAGTTCTATTAATTATCATAGTAAATTATTAAACCATTAAAACTACCCAAATTTGTAGTCAGTTGGTCTGAAGTTCAGGTAGCCCTTAGGACCCTGAACTTGTAGCTGGTGTCTGAAGTAAGAGCAGTATTGTGGAAAATTCTCTCAGAGTTTCCCTAACTCAATGCAATTCCCATACAATACTACAGAAATAAAAATGAACAATCTATTATTTCATGTAACAATAAATACAGCTCTCACAGACATAATGTTGAGCAAAAGAAACTACACATAAATAGTTCAGTGTATGATTTCATTTCCATGAAGTTGAAAACATGTAAGCTTATCTGTGATGATAGAAATTAGGAGAGTGGGTATCTGGACAGTGATGTATTTTTTTTTTCTTTTTGAGTTGGAGTCTCACGCTGTCTGCTGGAGTACAGTAGCACCCCCATGGCCACTGCAGCATCAACCCGCTGGGCTCAGGTGATCCTTCTGCTTCAGCCTTCCAAGTAGCTAGAACTACAGGCATGCGCCACCATGCCCGGCTAATTTTTTAATTTAATGTAGAGATGAGGTCTTGTCAATTTGCCAGAGCTGGTCTCAAACCTGTGGGCTCAGGCAATCCTCTCACTTCGGCCTCCCAAAATGCTGGGATTATAGGCCACACCCGGCCTGACAGTGGGGTATTAATAGCAAAGCAGCACAAGGGAAGCTTCTTAGGCTAGAATGGTATGTCAGTATGGGCAGTGGTTACACAGATGTCTAATATAATTTCATCCAGTTTTACACATAGGATTTATGCCACTACTATCTGTATTTTATACCTCAATAAAAATAAATATAAGTGGAAGTGCAGGAAAGGCTAGGGGATATAGTAAATATGGAATTTGGGGGGGAAAGTGTATTTGGGTGAAATTATCCAGGAAATAAGTATAAATAGAAAAAAAGGCCAAAGACTAGTCTTAGAAAACTTCAATCTTTAGGGTACAGAGAGATTAAGAAGAACAATGCAGTAAAGGATCATAAGAAGTAACTACATAGGAATTTCTTACAACAGAACTTGAAAAATTTAGTAACCTTTCCACTCTTCAGTAGAAAATGACATTTAAAATGGTGATTTCATGGAAACTAAGTAAACCTGCCTATAATATTAATCACATATGGTACACATAAGATGAAACATAAAGAATATAAAATTAAATATGTCAGTCATATGAAATGCTCCAATTAAAAGACAGTAACAAATTGGGTTAAAAATAAAATATCAGCCAGGCTCGGTGGCTCAGCCTGTAATCCCGTGCCTTGGGAGGCTGAGGTGAGTGGACTGCCTGAGCCCGCGGGTTCGAGACTTGCCTGGGCAACTTGGTGAGACCTCATGTCTACAATAAATCAAAAAATTAACCGGGTGTAGTGGCACATGCCTGTAGTTCCAGCTACTTGGAAGGCTGAGGCAGAAGGATCACCAGAGCCCAGCAGGTCGAGGCTGCGGTGGCCGGGAGCGGCCACTGCACTCCAGTCTGGGCGACAGAATAAGACTCCAACTCAAATAAATAACGAAAAAAATAAAAATAAAATAAAATACCAACTATATGTTGTATTTATATGAACATCCCTAAAATAAGCTATAGTTCTACTGGCCAAAAAAGAATTTTCAATATTAACATTATAAAAATCGAAATTTAACATCATTATGTTTAAAGATAAAAACTACAGTAAGCAGTGAAAAATATAGCAACTTAAAGTAAAACCCCTATATTAATACACCTTGAAATAATCAATAATATATAAATAATAAAACAATAAATAAGCCATCTTCATTCATACTAAATTTTTATTTTTATTTTTGAGCCAGGGTCTCACTCTGCTACTGATGCTGGAGTGTGGTGGCACAATTACAGCTCACCACCGCCTGCAATGCCTGGGTCCAAGCAATCCTCCCACTTCTGCCTCCCAGGGATTGCAGATGTGAGACTGAGAATATATAAATAATAACCAGAGGATATGTAAATAATAGAATCACCAAGTATAATAAAATTTTATAGAACTTTATTTTTTACAGAGAATATATATTATTTCACATTGTATGTTTATAAAACATTTACAAAAGCCTAACTTGTATTTGGCCACAACAAATTAATGTTTTAAGTTTTTAATAAAGTTTTTACATGTCATACATTATGATCCCATATGCTAAAATATGCTCAATCTTTTTCAGAACTTTTTGAAAATTTAGAAAGACACACACACACACACACACACACAAACACACATGCCCCAAGTAAATAATGAATTCAAAATAAAAATGAGAATTATCTAGTCATTAATTTTTAAAAATTATGGGCCCCAGCTAAAGCAACATTCAAAAAAAATCTTATAGCTTTAAATGGTTCCAGTTTAAAAGGAACTGAAAATACATGAACTAAGCACATACATTCCATTAAATAAAACAAAAAATACACATACATAAAAAATAAATCAATAATAAAATGCACTTTTGACTTAGAAAAAAGCAAAGAGAAATAGTTGAAAGCATAAAAAAAGTCAAGATAAAATTTCTCTGAAGAAAATTAAAATGAATGTAACTCCTTCAAGTCAATTTAAATAAAACAGTTTTTTAAAAAACTGAGAATAAAAATACATACACAGAATAGAAAATTAAAAGACGATAACATGCTTCCCAATAGCAATAAATTTAAAAATCTAAAGAATGAAAACATAAATAGCACTCATGAACTATTTTGTCAGTTGTAAAATTCACTTTTTACCCTATATTTTAATGTCTCTGAAATTGGGATTCAACTTATAACTATCTATTACAAATTCATCTGCTGGAATTTTAAAATTAGTAGTATATTAAAAATGGTACATCATACAGTATGCAGCATCTTTGATTTAATGGAATCAGGTACTTTCTTCTGTTTTTAATCATTCCAATTGCATATCTTTTTAGAAACGTTTAAAGCCTAATTTTCTCAAATTATAAAATAACTAATACTGATATATTTTCATCTTTTGTCCCCCTTTCCTGTGGCAAATGTGATTGAATGCCAAAACAGTCTCTTAAGGGATGCAACTAGGGCATAAAGGAGTATAGAAAAGTTTAGTCAGAGGGATATTTTTCCCAGCCTTCCTAAATACGGTTTTTGCTTTATATTCCTTATATGCTAATCATTTCTATGCTTCTCTGAATCAATTCTGATGATTAAAGCCCTTTCTCTAAGATGTTCATTTTAATTTTCAAAATAATTATTAAATAATTACATGTAAAAGTAATATATACAAGTTGAGTATTCTTATCTAAAATGCCTGGGATGAACAGTGTTTTAGATTTTGGAGTATTTGCATTATACTTACCGGTTGAGCATTCCTAATCCAAATGTCTGAAATCTGAAATGATCCAAGGAAAATTTCTTTTGAGGACCATGTCAGTGCTTTAAAAGTTTTGAATTTTGCAGCATTTCAGATTTTGAATTGTCAAATTAGGAATGCTCAATCTGTAATTCATAAAATCACTAAAGAGATGTCCTTTTCTCATTCATAATGTTTATTTTATCTTTATCAGAATGGCTATTGTATCTTTTTTCTTCAAAGAAGCAAGTTGTGATTATTGATCTAGGTTTTTTCTTTTAAAGTTATGTTTCCTTTATTTTTACCTTTCAATACCCTTAGGGTTTTTGTTAGTTATTCTATTTCTAAATCCTTGGGTTACATGCTTTGTTTCTTTATTCATAACTTATTTAATATTCTAACTTATGAAAGTATTTAGAGCTATATAATTTCCTCTCAGATATGACAGGTCATCATATGTTTTGCTATGCAACTTACTCACTGATATTTATTGTAAAGAAAAAGTAATTTTAGTTTTGATTTTATTTTTAATCAAAGAATCATGCAGATGAGAACTGAATTAGTATCTGGATTTTTAATGGAGGGACTACCATAGTTTTACTTTTATTTCCACTCTGGTATAAATTTTATGGTACATTTACCTTCTCACACTTTATAATCTCGTATTTTTATTTAGTATAAATTACTCTTATTCCATAAGGAATGAATGCTATTATAACTTTTCCTGTACTCATTTACATGAGTGTGTTTCTTCATTACGAGGTCTCTATTGTTAAGTAAGGTATGAATCATGGTTAAAAGTTTCTCTAAAAAAATAAAATAAAATAATAATAATAATAATCATGAATCTTGAGAAAATAATAACAATGGTGATTGCAATATTAACTAAACATTTATCACGTGATAGGTAAAATTATAGAATACACACAACGAACTTCTAAAGTACCCTGATAATATCCACATTACCATATGTACATAATATATGCACATAAAATGATCTAGACAAATAAGTATGTTTGTTTTAATGTTGGAAAAAAACAGGCCTGTGATGTTGGTCAAAGGAAAGGGCAGCTTTATCTGTTATGTATCAATCTTTTATAAGCCAAAGTCAATCCACACATTATCTCTGAAGAGAACAATAAATAAATAAAGCAGACACATTCAAAAGGGGCCATCAAGGTAACTGTTTATAATGGCAAAAATTCCAATACTTGACAAAACTGGGGTTAGATAAATATAGACAAGTAATAAAAAGCCAATAAAACAGTAACAGTATATTTACAGACAAAGACTACTAAGGACTGCTTATAGTAAAGCAAAATCATACCTTGTTTCCAAAACAATGAGAGATACAGTCTTAACAGGTTTGCACCAAAAGTTTGACAGTGTTTATCTTTGATTGGTAAGATTACAGATATCATATCCATTTTTTGTTCTTATCTACATTATTATGTGGGAAAGCTGTTTGGCAAAATGAAGAGTATAACTTTATAAAAAGAAAACAGTTTTTTACAACAAAAGGTACCATCCATTATATATTAAAGAACACATAAAAGTAATAGTTACTTAACATAAACAGGGAAAGACTTAGATATATATACGTAAATTTTAAAAACACTGACCTGATATCCAAGTTTTATATGAATAAAAATATAGCTTACTATCAGTCAATTAAAAAACAATATAAAAATAGATAAGGTTATTAAATAAATGATGTTAGGATGATAATTATGGAAAGATACTAACGATATATTTAGACATTCCATAAATAAAATAACTGAGATGGATCAGTAATTTTGTATAATACAAATAAAATAAGACTATTAAAAGATAAAGTAGCAAGGTTAACCCAAAAATAACTTTTTCGATGTTTAAAATAAAGCAAAATATAATAAATGACTTTTTTTCAATTTTAACATTCTTACGAATGAATAAAAGCAACACAGGGATGAATGCATATAAAGATCTTCAAACATTTATTTTATTCAGGGTAATTTTTTTCCTATATGAATTATCTTAGGCCCACTAACCTGTAAAGCCTAAATAAGGCATCTGTGCCTTAATTACACTGGTAGAGATTTTCACCACTATGAATTTTTTATATCGTATGCTGAGAGTCTTTCTGTCACCATACAATTTCAATTCATAGAATTTCCAATTCACAGAGCTTATTACCATTATGACATTTCTTATGTTGTGGAAACTCTACACCCCTTCCACAAGCCTTTCCACAGTTATTACATTTATAAGGTTTCTCACCAGTATGATGTCTCTGATGTTGAGTAAGGCTGGAGCCACTACAAAAAGCCTTCCCACATTCCTTACATTCATAGGATTTCTCACCAGTGTGTATTCTCTGATGCCGATTAAGAGCTGAGCCACTACTAAAGGACTTCCCACATTCTCTACATTCAAAGGGTTTTTCACCAGTATGGATTAGCTGGTGTTGAATGAGTTTTGAGCCACTACTAAAGGCCTTCCCACATTCCTTACATTCATAGGGTTTCTCACCACTATGAATTCTCTGATGCTGAGTAAGGTCTGAACCACTACTAAAGGTCTTCCCACATTCCTTACATTCATACGGTTTCTCACCAGTGTGCATTCTCTGATGCTGAATAAGTTTTGAACCACTTCTAAAAGCTTTTTCACATTCCTTACACTCATAGGGTTTTTCACCAGTGTGAATTCTCTGATGCTGAGCAAGATCTGAGCCACTATTAAAAGCCTTCCCACATTCCTTACATTCATAAGGTTTCTCACCAGTGTGAATTCTTTGATGACGAGTGAGGGCTGATCCAAAACTGAAGGCCTTCCCACATTCATTACATATATATGGTTTCTCACCGGTATGAATTCTCTGATGCCGAGTAAGAGCTGAGCCACTACTAAAGGTCATTCCACATGCTTTACATTCATAAGGTTTTTCGCCAGTATGAATCCGCTGATGTTGAGTAAGGTTTGAACCACTTCCAAAGGCTTTCCCACAATCCTTACATTCATAAGGTTTCTCACCTGTGTGAATTCTGTGATGTCGAATAAGGGCTGATTCAAAACTAAAGGACTTCCCACATTCCTTACATTCATAAGGCTTTTCACCACTGTGAATGATCTGATGTCGAATAAGGCCTGACCCAAAACTAAAGGCTTTCCCGCATTCCTTACATTCATATGGTTTCTCACCAGTGTGAATTCTCTGATGGTGAGTAAGGTTTGAGCCACTACCAAAGGCCTTCCCACATTCCTTACATTCATAAGGTTTCTCACCAGTATGAATTCTTTGATGGTAAGCAAGGTTTGCACCACTACCAAAGGCCTTACCACATTCTTTACACTCAAAAGGTTTCTCACCAGTATGAATTCGCTGATGTCGAATAAGGACTGACACAAAACTAAAATCCTTCCCACATTCCTTACATTCAAGGAGTTTTTCATCAGTATGAATTCTCTGATGCTGAGTACTGAAATTGGGCATGTCTTCAGGAGTAAATATCATTTCACTGAAATGTCCTTCCTGAGATCCCCGTTTTCTCTCAAACTGGCTTTTACATTCCCAATCACCTCTGAAACGTGAACACTCAATGCTGTGTTTTGTAAGTCTTTCCATTATCTCCCATCAGGATGATTCTATTCCATTAATATCCTTTTTCAGAAATAATGTCTTGGTCTCAACTTTGATTCACAGTCTGAAAGAAAATATAAAAGCAAACATTCACTTTTATTGTGTTCTGGGAGAGATTAAACTTTTATAACAGATATGAAAGACTTAACTACAATTAATTTTCATAAAAACTGAGTGGCTTATATAGTTCTCCAATGTGATTGGGCAATTTGAAAAATAGATAAGGAAAGAGAATGGGTAGAAGTCAGACTAGAAGGTGAAGGAAGTATTTAGGAAAACAGATTAAGTCAATTGTTCCTAAATCATAGTTAAAATAAAAATTTCTTACAGACTTTGGAGCTTGGTAATTATACAGAAGTCCAGGCTCTGCCTTAGTTGTTTTCACACATTAATCTAGTGTTATAAACATTTATAAATGAGGGTAATTATCATATTCATTTCTTAGGATTGTTTGGGGCATTAAATTTTTCCTGGGAGGAAAAACCTGGAATCGTCAAGTAATAAACATAACTCGCATGTAAACTGAAGAAGAAAGAAGAGAAAGATAACCCACATGGAACAGCTTCCAAATGAAAGACTCATGTACTAAATGAGTATGGAATGAGTAATGGCGAGGGAAGATTCTTCTGTGATTAGCATGTGGTTTGTTTACATCTTTGATAAAATCAATGTTTACCTCTGAATTCTATGTGGCTAACTTGGAGAGAACAAAAGAGGGAACTTAGCAAGGATTCAGATAATCTAGTTTTAAAGTCAAAGATAAGGGGAGAGAAGATAGGAGTCAATGTACTATTACTAGAAGATTATAAGAAGGATGAAGATGCATGTACACTCGGAACTTCAGCTCTGATGATAATTTAATGATTCAGATCACATCTAATGTACTTACATACCAGCATAAAGTGTGCAGTGTTTGGTAACTATTACTTTGAAAGACTTATTTGCCATAAAAATAGGACTAGGAAAGGGAATGGATTTAAAGATACCAGTTAAGACCCTAAGCAAATGCATCAAATCCCAAAAGGTAAGAACATTCCAGCATCAATCTCTTCCTATAACCCATACAGTGAGCTTGTTTAGGCAAGGCTTAAATATGTCTTGAAATTGTTCTTTCAATCTCCACTGAATTGGCTAATTCAAGTCAAAATTATCTTTTACTTGTATACTAAAGCAGCCTTTCATCTAACTGCCTGCATGTCTGGTTTTGAGCTCTTAGAACCCTTGTTAACATCAGAGTGATATTTAGCCTGGCACTGTTGTGCTCAAAATGTTTCAATGGTTTCCCAGTGTCTTTAGGATAAGACCCATACTCCTTAACTGGATCTTAAAATTTCTCAGCAATCTGTCTCTTCAGCCTGGTATCCCTCTCTCTTTAACAATAAGCTATGGCTCCACTGGCCTTCACAGTTGTTCAAATGCACAAAACTGTACTTGCTTAATTATGCATACTCCATCACAATTTCTCAGAGCATTTTTTTTCTTCCTTGTGTTTTGTTTTGATAATGGGTAATGTACACATTTGTCCCCTACAATTAAAACTTTCATATTTGTTTAAATGTTTGCTTAATCTTTGCTACAAAAGAGCTAAGCTTCATGAAGGCATGAATGTCAACTTGAACTCTAATACATATAAAAAGACTAAAGTGCACTTATTGAATGGCTAATATAATAAATTATTTTCAAAATATATTATCCTTACAAATAACCTTCTAAAAAACATGATTTATCTAGAAAGAAGACATAGTTTCTCTGAAAAAGAGCAAGTAGATCATATGTAATTATCTGTGTCATTTCTAAAACATCACTAAAATGAATGAAAAGGATTTTTTAAAGAGGAACAAACCAACCAAGTTAAAGAGGATTAAAGAGTAAACTGCAGCAAGAAAACATTTTAAGTGAAAGCATAAAGATAAATGATGACTAACAACAAACCTAATCCAAAAGTAAAGAAAACCCAAAAAGGAATGATTTATACTTCAGAATCCCAGAAATTCTTAAAAAATGGGAAAACTAAATACTACCTATAAAAGTCCATAATTGACATACAAAAAGCTAAATCAGCTTCTTAGTACCCACTCTAAAATACAAATAGATCACTAATTCATGAAGACATGTGCACCTCCATGTTCAATGCAGCATTATTCACAATAGTCAAGATACTGAAACAGTCTAAGTGTCCATTAATGGATTAACAGATGAAGAAATTGTGAATATATATGTGTATATACATATACACACACATACACACAAAAAAGTAAGAAAAACAAAAATCAGAAACAGCATATAAAATGATAGTTTAGGCATTGAGGAGGAGGAAATGAGGAGATGTAAGTCAAAAAATACAAATTATTTGACTAATGTACAACATGAAGACTATAGTTAATAGTAGTATATTGTAGTTGAGATTTTTGCTAAAAGAGTAGATTTCAGGTGGTCTCGCAACAACAACAAAAAAACAATGTGAGATGATGTGCATGTTAATTTACTTGACCACAGTAAGCATTTCATAATAAATATCTAAACATCATGGTATACACCTTAAGTATATACCACAAAGCAAGCAAATATCAGATATTTAGAAAAGCCTGTAAAATAAAAGACATTAAACAAAGTAACCAAAGGAACTCAGAAGAGTAACCATATAGGGAAACAAAATCTCAGAAGCCACCATTAATATTCTCATGAGGATGTGAGAAGCAACTCCACATGATACAAGAACAGACCAAGGCAAGAGGATAGCTTACAGCCAGGAGTTTGAAACCAGCCTGTGCAACACAGCAGACCCAATATTCAAAAGACAAAAATTAGCCAGGTGTGGTGTTATGCACCTGTAGTCCTAGCTACTCAGGTAGCTGAGGTAGGAGAATCACTTGAGCCCAGGAGTTGAAAGACGCAGTGAGCTATACTGCACCATTGAAAAAAAACTAAAAAGAATAAGCTCATATAAAAGGAGTATTTCCTGACTTGTAACTCACATCTTTAAAATTTTTAAAAAAGGAATATTAAGTGACAAAAACCATCTTTGGGAAATAAAACCATAAAGCAGGAATAAAAACAAATCATTAGAAGACAAATAAGAAAAAATTTTTAAAAGATACAGAAATGAAAAATAGGAAAACAATTTGGAAAGTCATGGAAGGAAGTCCAAAGTCTAATGAGAAGAGATCATTTTCTAAAGTTTGCTAAGCATCTATGAAGTGTGAAGCAGGGTACTAGATGGAATAAAGGAGTCTGAAAATCATTTTAAAATCGCCAACACAGTAATTGATTCAGGCAAGCATCCTCAGTGGATTTCAAAACCATAAAATGAATAGTGTTGGGTAAAGGATTCCAGTTGATCTCATAGTATCACTCCACAGATTATTTACTAATTAGAGGGGGAAAATGTATACCTTTATACTAGAAAGATTGTGCATTCACCACCTTAACCCTAAGTGATAAAACTTGGCGTCTTAGTCCATCTCTGCTGGTATAAAGGAGTTTCCGAGGCTAGGAAATTTATAAAGAAAAGATTCATTTGGCTCACAGACCTACGAGAGGTACAAAATGCATGGTGCCAACATCTGCTTCTGATGAAGTGTTCAGGCTGCTTAACTCCATGCTTCCACTCATGGCAGAAGGTGAAAGGGAGCCTGCTTATACAGAGATCACATGAAGAGAAAGGAAGCAAGGGAAACCCGGACTCTTTTTTTAACAACCAGCTCTTGCAGGAACTAATATGAGCAAAAACTGAGTCACTTTCTACAGGGAGGGCATTAATCTATTCATAAGGGATCCAGCCCCATGATCCAAACACCTGCCATTAGGCCCTACTTCCAACAACAGAGATCAAATTTCAACATAAGATTTGGAGAGAACAAACATACAAACTATAGCCCTTGGCTTCACCAATGGGGAAAAAAATCTGGCACTATGAGCCCCTTGATGTAGTGCAGTAAAAGATACACCATCATATTACCTATGTGATATGCTTACCAAAAATATATAACCTGAATCTAAGTCTTTTATGCATGAAAAAGTCATCAGACAAATAAAGGTTGTGGGCCATTCTATAAAACAACTGCCCTGTATTCTCAAAAAAAAAAAAAAAAATTTCAATGTCATATAAAACAAACAAAAAATGAGAGGCTGTTCTATATTAGAGGAGACAAAAGAGACCCAACCTAAAGCAATGAATCTTGAATGGATCCTAGATTAGGCAAACACTCGGGTAAAACAAACAAACAAACAGCAGCTAAATAAAGACATTTTGGGAACTACTAGAGTTATCTAAACATGAAATACTTTAGATAATATTAGTGAATTAATCTTAATTTTCTTAGGTGGAAAATATATCCTTAATACAAAGGAGATACACATTAAAAGTATTAAGGCTAAAATATCAAGATGTCCCAAACTTTTAAAATGTGCATATCTGTGTATTTAGAAAGATAAAGCAAGTGTAGCAAAAAATTTTAACAACTAGAGAACTGGGGTGATGAGTGCTATGGTGTGAATGTTTGTGTTCCCCATAAATTCATATGTTGAAACTTAGTTATCAATGAGATGGTATAAGTTGATAAGGACTTTGGGAAGTGATTAGGTTATGTTCCCTCATGAATGAGGTAAGTGCCCTTATAAAAGAGGCCCCAAGGAGCTGTCTTTTCCTTCTAACATGAGAGGACACAAGAGAGGAGATGCCACCTATAAACTAAAAAGCAGGTCCTCACCAACACAGAATCTGCCGATGTTTTGATCATGAACTTCCTAGCCTTCAGAACTGTGAGAAATGGGTCCTGTTATTTATAGGGTATTCAGTTTATATTTTGTTATAGTGGCCCAAATGAGCTAAAACAATGGGACTACAGGGTTCACTGAAATATATTCTTTCAATTTTTCCATATGTTTGAAATGTTTCACAGAAAACAGAAAGTACAGATTACTCTAAAAAGCAGCATTCAAGAAAACTTCCCAGAACTGAAGGACATAAATCTCCACATTTAATGGGTCCACTTTGTACCTGGCATAAAATTTTCTTTTAATTTACATTAAGATATATTTTTATTAGGTTCCAGGACCCTTAGAATTTTAAAAAGGGGGGGCTCTAAAGTACTCCAAGCTGCAAAAAACAGGGTATTTTTAAAAAGAACAGGAATGAAACTGGCCTTGATGTTTTAAACAACACTGTAAGACAGAGATAATAACTTCAAAATTCTGAGGGAAAATATTATCAATTTAGAATTCCATGCCCTGCCAAAGAATCATTAGAATGGTTGAAAATATACTAGAACTCACAAATTTAACTCTCATCTATCCTTTTTCAAATTGAACATCTATCAGCAAGAAGAAGTAAACCAAGAAACAAGAAGGCATAGAATCTAAGAAACAACTCAATACAGTAGAAGGGCACCGAATTCAAAGAGAAGGCAAATTTCTAGAACAGCAATGGTACAAGAAGTTGTTAGAGAAAAAGGATTATAGAAGAGATGTCTCATATTGGGAAAAGACTTATTTTCTAGCAGACTTTGAATATAAGTAGTGATAGATGTATAAACAACCAGGCATCACCCTCCATTACAAAAAAGATTTTAATCACATGATAAAGTTATACAACAATACAAACATGACTCATAGCTCAGTTATGAATAAAACCTATTGTAAAGAAGCAAGTGAGCCGGGCTCGGTGGCTCAGCCCGTAATCCCGCACCTTGGGAGGCTGAGGTGAGTGGATTGCCTGAGCCCACGGGTTCAAGACCCGCCTGGGCAACTTGGCGAGACCTCATCTCTACAATAAATCAAAAAAATTAGCCAGGCGTGGTAGCCCGCGCCTGTAGTTCCGGCTACTCGGAAGGCCGAGGTGGAAGGATCGCTGGAGCCCAGTAGGTCGAGGCTGCGGTGGCCGGAAGCGGCCACTGCACTCCAGTCTGGGTGACAGAGTGAGATTCCAACTCAAAAAATAAAAATAAAATAAATAAAAAATAAAAAAGAAGCAAGTCACAGAATGGGAGAAGATATTTACAAAATATATAACTGTCAAAGAACTAGTATCTAAAATATAAAGATATTCCCCAAATCATTAAAAAGCTAAATTATCCAGGAGAAAAGAAACCACTAAATGATAAGACATATGGTGGGTAATAATTTGTCAAGTCTTTGTCCTAGGTTTCTAGCACAGAGCTAGAAGTGTCTTTGTTAATGGATCACTCATGAGTTTACACTAATGAGGTAACTTGTGGCTGATCCCCAGGAAGCTTCAGAAGTGGGGCCAGTTATCAGAAAGACTGAATCAGCCCAACCTCTAAAGAAGGAAGTGAGACTGGAGACTAAATTCAATTATGTGGCCAATGACTAACTAAACATGCCTACATAATGAAATACCAATAAAAACTTGAGACTCCAAAGTTAAGTGGAGCTTTCTAGCTGGTTAACATATTGATGTGCTGGAAGGGTGACACACCGCAATTCCGCAGGGAAGGGGCACAGAAACTGTGCTTAGATCCTTCTAGACCTTGCTCCATATGTCTCTTCATTGAGCTGTTCCTAACTTGCATCCTTATCCTTCATAATAAAGCTATAATTTCAAGTGCAGTGTTTTCTTGAGTTATGTGAGTTATTATAGTACATTACTAAACCTGGGGGAGAGGCAGTCATAGGAACCCCCTGGGTTTGTAGGTAGTTGACCTGAAATAGGGACAGATTTACTGGGAAGTGTATGCTAAAATCTATGAAGCCTGACACTAACTCTAGGTGGTTAGTACCAAAACTGAATTGCAGTATACCTGCTGAGGATGAAACAGAAAAACACCTATGTTCCTGGATTGGAATGCCTAACATTAAGATGGCATTACTCCTCAAAGTGATCTGCAGATTCAATGCAATCTCTATCAAACCTTCAGTGACCTTTGGAGAAATGAAAAAGTCAATCCTCAAATCCATATGGAATTGTAATAGGTCCCCAAAAGACCCCCCCAAAAAAATATTGAAAATGAAAAAGTAGGACTCTTACCTCCAACTTTAAAATTTACTACTACAAAGCTACGGTAACCAATAGTACTGGCATAAGAACAGACATATAAAACAATGAATAGAACTAAGAATTCATAAATAAATCCATACATCTATGTCTAATTAATTTTCTTTTTTTAAATTTTTTTGGACTCAAAATCTGTCACCCAGTCTGGAATGCAGTGGCATGCTCTGGGCACTGCAGCCTCAACCTGCGGGGCTAAGATGATCCTTTTGCCTCAGTCTTCCAAATAGGTGGAACTACAGGCATGCACCACCATGCCTGACTAATTTTTCTTGATTTATTGTAATGATGAGGTCTCACCAAGTTGCCCAGGTTGGTCTCCAACCCCTGGGTTCAGACAATGCTCTCGCCTTGGTCTCCCAAAGTGCTAGGATTACAGACGTGAGCCACTGTTCCTGGCCTAATTGATTTTCAACAAGAATAGGTCCACTGAATAGAGAAAGAAATGTACTTCAACAAATGGTACTAAGACAACTGAATAAACACGTGCAAATATTAACTCAAAATGTATCAACAACCTAAAAATAAAATTATTTCAAGAAAATAGGATTTACATATCTTTATGACCTCATATTTGACACCAAAAGCACAAGCATGGAAAATTACATCAAATTGAATTTATCAAAATTAAAATTTTGTGCTTCAAATGGGTGCAAGATGCTTCTACACGCAGATGAAAAAAGGCTTAAAACTAGACAGAGCCAATAGTTGCACAACTTTATGATTATAGTAAATACCATTGAACTGCACACTTTAAAATGGTTAATTTTATCTCATGTGAATTTCATCTAAATTTTTAAAAATTGAGAGAAAAAGAGAAAAGGAGCCAAAAGGTAACACAAATAAAAAGATGGTCAGTTTCATTAGTAATCACAATAATGCAAATTAAAGTCATAATGAGATATTACTAAGTATACTAGGTAAATAAAAAGTGTGACTATTCCAAATGTCAGCAAAGATGTAGAGCAGAAGATAAATACACATTTTTGGAAGTAGAAACTCATACAACCACTTTGAAAAGGAGTTTGTCATTATCTAGGTTAACATGCATATTCCCTATTAACCAGCAATTCCACTCTAGGAAAAATATCTACTAGGATATTCATAACAACAGTTTTATTAAAAGCAAAAAGGTAGAAACTAAATTATTCACATAAAAATATAATGGATAAGCCAGGCTCGGTGGCTCAGCCTATAATCCCGCGCCTTTGGGAGGCTGAGGTGAGTGGATTGCCTGAGCCCGCGGGTTCGAGACCCGCCTGGGCAGCAAGACCTCATCTCTACAATAAATCAAAAAATCAGCCAGGCGTGGTTGCGCATGCCTGTAATTCCAGCTACTTGGAAGGCTGAGGCGGAAGGATCGCCGAAGCCCAGCAGGTCGAGGCTGCGGTGGCCGGGAGCGGCCACTGCACTCCAGTCTGGGCGACAGAGTGAGACTCCAACTCAAAAAATACATATATATAATGGATAAAATATACTGAGATATAGTCATAAAGGTTATGAAATAAAATAGCTCACAGCAGTAAAAATAAATAAGATACATCTAAACTGTCCTACATGAATTAATTTTAAAATATTGAACAAAATTTAACAAAAAGTATACCTTAGAATTCAATTTCCGTAAGTTTAAAAGCAAGTAAAACTGTATAATATTCTTTAGGAAGTCACACAAAGTTGGTTAAAAAAATTTTTTTATAGTAGCAGAGATTGATCTTTACAAAAGTCCACTTAATAGTTATACTTCAGTGGAAAGTGAAAGAGATTAATTTGGTTTGGGCAGGTAGAGGTCTTTGAGGTACTAGCAATGCTGTATTTTTTGAAACTTCCTGGTGGTTATGTAGGTATTATTACCTAACCTACAATATATTTTATGCATGTCTCAATATACAAAATATTTCAGGAAAAAAATATTGGGAAGGATAGAAAGAAAAACGATACAGAGTGAATATTCTTCAATTTATCTGATGAAACAAGTAGAGCCATGAGCCAAATAACAAAAAAACCCAAATACTAAATATGACAGAGAATATTTCTGAACTAATCTAACTTATGAACACACATATAAAAATAGTAAACAATATTCTAGCAAACTGAATATAATAAATAAAAAAAGAAACATGAATAAGTTGATTTTATTGAAGAAATACAAAACTGCTTTGACATTTAAAACTCTACTAGCATAATTAATTATATATATTAACCTATTAAACAGAAAAAGCACAACTGTCTCCAATAATCAGAGAATCTGATAAAATCTAGCACTCAGTTATTAAAATAAGAAAAACAAAATTTTAACAAGCTACAATTTATACTGATAAATCGTATCTACAAAAACAAACTAACAAAACAAGAAATAACACACCAAATAAGTATATGCCCTTAAAGACTGTAGCAAATAAAATATATAAGTACTAGAATGCAGGGGAAAAAACTGATGTTTGCAGATCTTATGATTGCCTAAATGAAAAATCCAAAAAATATATATAACCATATATCTATTTTTAAAAGTATTATATTCCTATCTCACATCATACGTAAAGGTAAATCTGAGATAAATGACTTAATTTTTTTTTTTTTTTTGAGTTGGGATCTCATTCTATTGCACAGGCTGCAGTGTAGTAGCACCATCACAGGTCACTGCAGTCTTGATTAATAAGGTTCAGGTAATCCTTCTGCATCAGCCTCCCAAGTAGCTGGAATTACAGGTATGTGCCACCACACCTGGTCATTTTTTAAATTTTTTGTAGAGACAAGATCTATGTTGTCCAGGCTAATCTCCAACTCCTGGGCTCAAGCAATCTTCACACTTCAGCCTCCCAAAGTGCTAAGAATTATAGGCGTGAACCACAATGCCTGGCCACATTTTTTAAACTGACTTTAAAACTCTTAGAAGACTACGTGCCAGTTAGCAATGCACTGTCCCTAAGTTCCAAATTCACCCTTTATCCAAGCACACCTATGCTATATAAATATTTTTCCTTGCCAGGACAATGTTAAGCTTTGTCAGTAGATGATGTTTGAAAGACACTGCAGGAGGAACGGGTAGTCCCTTCTGGTTCTGGTGTGCTTGCCTAGCAGGCTTCTCTATTATTCAGGTCCATCTATGCAGCACATTCAGCTTCCCCAGTGCCTAGCTCCTATAGCATGGGTAGTTTCTGCAGGCTTATTCAGTGCAAGCATCTTGTCCAGCTACCAGCTATTAGAGCACATGGTGGCCAGTAGCATCCAGCAGCCAGGAGCTTCTTCTGCAGGTTTTGTAGCAAATGCTTCTGGTAAGACATCTCACTCCGCCAGAAAGGGTAGATTTCTGGCAATTTCTAGGGGGCAGATTTCCAGCAAGTTTCACTGGAGCAGCACCACAACAGAAACAGAACTTCAATAAGGCAAGTGAGGCACTTATGGCACAAAACTTAAGGAGGCACTCACTCTCAGATGTCAACCCTGCACTTATGACCCTGAGAATGATTGTCTTGAGAATAAGGAACCTAGGGTATAAAATTTGAGGCATTCAGTATCAGGGTCATGTAAGTGTAAACACTCCATACTCACTCACTAAGAGTGAGTGCTTCTTCATGTGCTGGGTGTCTTACTTGCCTTATCTTAATCTTAGCCCTTCACCATAGTAATTACTCTATTATTCAGTGACCCACAGATGTGCCCTGTCCAACAATGTCTAGAAGTTGTTCCTTGGGCACTCTATCTCAACCATTAGGAGTAGTGGCTGCTCTTTATAGCTGTAATTCCTGTGGTCATTAGAGTTTCCTGTACTTCTTACTATTCAATTCTTTGTTACTCTAGTCCCACTGCAGTTAGTAATTTTTTATAATAAACTTTCCCAGTTCAAATTACTGTGTGTTTTCTGTCTCTTGATTAGATACTGATTGCAACAGAATAGGTCCCTTTAGTGGTCTCAGGAGGCAGGCCTGTAAGAATGGAATTTGGGGATTGGTTTGGTCATGACTTTTACTTATCCTTAAATCTTGGTTGCACTGAGCTGTTCTATTCTTTATTAATCCTCTGGTCTTGACTATAGTGCAGAGCTCCAAGTCAATGAGACTTAAATACTAGAAATCCATGGCATGCAATGACAACACAATTAAGCTGTGGTTGATTGTGATCAAGTACTAAGTAAAGCACATGTCTTGGGAGCCAAATAGTTGCTATACTTGACCATGATGGCAGTAATGAAAACTTTTAAGGACTGTGATATGGGATGAATTCATTTGCATTCACTTAAGCACTTACAGGAAAAACTGATAGGTTCAGGTGTATTAACTCTCAGTTCAAGTCACAGTTTGAGAACCAGAGTATTTCCATAAAAATCCTAAAAGAATTCCCCATTTCTTGTAGTCACAGGGCTGATATTGCTGAAAATCGAACACAACATTGTTCAGGTTGCTGAATTATGATAACAGTTGAATTTATAGTCTTGCCATATTTTTCATATGAAAGTTGGGAGATTAATTGGCAAAGAATTGGATCCTGAAATTTGGAACTGGGACATCTGGGTGGTACCCATATGAAATTGACAATCTTGAACAACTAAGTTACTTTGGGACTCTCTTACCAGTGGAAGTAATTTGCAATACAACATCTGAGAAACTAATTTTTCTCTGCTTAAAAACCCTATAATAACATCACCTGGAGAAGTGCATTCAAAGGACATGTTCATTATCATCAAGGCCCACCAGAACCATGTTTTGCCACTAGATCTATAAAGAGGATCAAATCTCAGCATATTACAGAGAGATAGGTGCGTACTATAACCCAGGAGGAAACAACTCACTGTTTTATTTGCTAAGGATGTCATAATAAAACATCACAAACTGAATGGTTTAAATAACAGAAATTTGTGTGCTCACATTTCTAAAGGCTACAAGTCCGAGATTACAATGTCTGTAGATTTGGTTTCTTTTGATGTCTCTCTCCTTGGGTTACAGATGGTTACTTTCTTTCTGTGTGTTCACCAGGTCTTTCCTCTGTGTGTGAGCATCCCTGGTATCTCTTTGTGTGTTTAAGTTTCCTCTCTTATAAGGACAGCAGTTAGGTTGGATGAGGGTTCACTCTAATCATCATATTTTAGCTTAATTATCTCTTTAAAAGCCCTATTTCCAAATCAGTCACATTCTAAGATATGGGAGAGTAGGCTTTCAACATATGAGTTTTGAGGTGGACACAATTCAGCCCATAACACAGAACAAGGATCATGGCAGCAGAGTGAGAGTGCTCTAATTGTACCCTTCTGTATAGTTTTAACATTTAGAATCATGTTAATGTTTTACATACTCATACAATCAAATCAATGAGAATAATTTTTTAAAAAGTCAAACAGAATACAAGTGGGAACAAATGAATCTAACTGTATTTCAACTGAATAACATAAACTGCATGGGGCAAAAAAACAAATCTAAGTAAATCTAAACACAATATTTTGATATGCACACTCAGTCTAAAGACAAAGAGAACTATAAACAAATAGCTCTAATTGGTATGCTTTATTTTTAATACAGTATGGGTTAACATTCTAAAACTATTTATGGCCAGGCGCAGTGGCTCATGCCTGTAATTCCAGCAGTTTGGGATGCCGAGGCAGTCAAATTGCCTGAGCCTAGGAGTTAGAGACCAGCCTGGGCAACACAGCAAAACCTCGTCTCTACAAATAAATTAAAAAATTAGCTGGGTGTGGTGGGATGTGCCGATAGTTACTTGGGATGCTGAGATAGAAGGATCTCTTGAGCCTAGGAGGTCGAGGCTACCATGAGCCATGATCACTGTAATCATGCCACTGCACTCCAGTCTCCTGGGTGGCAGAGTGAAACCCCAACTCAAATAAATAAATAAATAAAACTCTATATATTCTAGAATTGAACAAATTAGTAAATACAGTGAGAATAATAGGAGCCAAGTTTTGAACTACTAGAGAAGGATGAAACAAATGTGGAACAGGTTATAACTAGAATAAATGCTGAGGTCCTATGGCCTAGATCTTGCTTTCTGAATATTTATTATTGCAAGGAACCAGAGCTTTAAAGAGAATTGATACATTCCAGACTAGAGCAAAGAAAGTATAAAGAAATGAGCCTGGAACATCTTGTCATGCCAGCAAGTAAGGAAATGCTCAAAAAATCAAAGAGACAAGTCGATAGGACACAGAAGTCATCCTGAATGGGCTCCCACTGAGTATCAAAATAAATAGTAACAGATTATAATCCAATGAGTTAAGTACAAATCTATGAATTAATATTGACATAAATGAACAACTAAATGTATGTGGGGGGGAGTTCTTCTTTACAGAAGAATGCCAGTTAATTAGTAAAGACAAAAGAATGGAAATAAAAATCAAATTTAAAAATGCTACCATTATTACTATTACATCTTAGTAATAACAGATCCAACAATAATTATCAGTAGATACTAAACGAGTGGGTACAAGTTTGGTAACAAATTATTTACACAGTTTCAAAGTATCTCTCCACAAATTGTCTATTAATTACAAACTGACAACTACCAACATGACAGTGGTGAAACATGGTGGAAATCACTTTAACAAATTATCAAAGTTAACATCTTCAGAAATGGAACAAGTCAACATCATATATCGCTTGATATGATGCATTGGAAAGAATACAATATCACTTTTGTGGTATTTCTGACACAAAATTCATAACCTGAATGCACTGCATGAAGAACCATACAACAAACGCAAATTGAGCATCTTTTTTCAAAATAACTGACTTATTCTCTTCTAAAACACCAAGGTCATGAAAGACAGAAAGCAACTCTTCCAGATTAACGAAAACTAGAGAGGCATGATAAATAAGTTCAATGTATTCAAATGTGGATCCTTGACAGTATGTGGGGAGAGGGTGGGGTGGGCTGCTATAAAGAATATTACTGGGATGAATGAAAAATTTTTAATATGGATTATGTATATATAACTGTATCACATAAATGTTAAAATTTATTTTAATAAATATACTATGGTCTTATAAGATAATACTCTTGTTCTTAGGAAATAACATTCTGAAGTGCTTTAGGGTAAAGGGGTAAAATGTCTGCAACTTACTCTCAAATGGTTCAGATAAAATATGTGCAGAGTGTATGTGTACAGAGAGAGAGTTCATATGAGAATGGTAATGCAAATGGTCAACATGGAACAATTTGTGAATCTGAGAAACTGGTACACAGAAATACTTTGGTCAAAGGGGATGGTCATTAATTTCTAAGTAAACGATGTTTAACTAGAAGTACTTGGTGAAATGGTAACACTACAAGGCCATTACACTGCATGATAAAGATAAATGTTAATGACAAGGACAGTTGTTCACATATATTTTGAGATAATAAACACAGGTTACAGGTCAATAGTCATAGTACGATCACATTAAAAAAAGAAATCTATGTATTTGCTTTAACAATTGATGGTAATTATAGCAAATCAATAGGATTACAGATAACCTTTTTTTATGTTTATATTTTTTGTTGTAATAAGAAATGTTTTCTGTAATGAGAATAAAGAATATAGCAATCTTTAGAAGTAACATATTTGATGATATACTCAAAGATTTGTAAAAGAAGCAATCTAAACATGGTTCAAGCAGAAGCACAGAGACAAAAAGAACTGGAAATAATCAAACATATAATACAGACTATTTAATATATATCACCAAGTAAGTAGTACAAAGGAAAGAGTAAATAAGTTATTACCGAGTAGATAATACTGGAGTAATACTGAGTAAATGAGAAAAAACTGAATTTAGATTCCCAAAACACAACAAAACAATTTTAACATGGATTGAAAAGTTATGTATATAAGAGAATCAAAAGAAACAATCCTAGTTCTAAAGGATTTACAGTGTAGCTTGGGAACAAAACTTCCATATAAGCTCCTAATTGCTATTTTTTTACTAAAATGGTACTGCATATCAGTGTGGAAAAGATACACTTTTCTTAAGTCCCAATAATGAGGAGAGAAGAAAGGGAGTTAATATTTATTGAACACCTGTTGTGTATCAAGTGTTCTACAAATATCCTATTTCAGTCTTAACATTAAGATAAACTTATTATCTCTCATTCACAGGTTAATCAGTCTTTACATGGTATAGATAAGGTCAGAAGTCACACTTTTCTGATACTAGAAATGTATTATATCTTTATACCATATTACAGAGAAATGAGACTAGTGTGAGTAAAATAATCTGAGAAATAAGTTTTTGTTTTTTTTTTCTGGGAAATGATATGCTATTTTTTCCCCCATTGGAGCCAATATTTGAACAAAGGGGTTGGTAACAAAAGATGGCAAAGATGTACAAACAGAAATCATCTGACAGAGCACAGTGTGGGTGAGGAGCAGGGAGTAGAAATGGGTAGTTAAAAATAATATGTAATAGAGGAGAAGAGTAAAGATACCATACAGACTTAATTACACCAGATTTTATTAAAATAAAAATGTCAGACAATAAATATCTACCATTTACATCTAAATCTATATATAATTTTCATATCCCCCACTCCCAAAAATGTATTTTAAGAGGCTAAAAAATTTGTTATGTTAAAAACAATACATAAAGAAGTGGAGAAGACAGGAGTGGGAGGATAGCATATAAAAAAAACCTTTTTCCCCATAATGTTGCCTTTCCTTAGGTATTATTACCAGAAACCTGCTTGTTAGCTCAAAGGTCCAACACCTTGTCTGAAGCTCAAGAATGATCTGAGAAAAACTGTTAGCCCTGTTTCCCTCAACTCCACACTGAAGTTAGAGGTCTAAGGAAAGAACAAGGTGCATAAAAATAAAATTCAAGCTTTAGAAGACATTAGAAAGGGAATTTTCAAATCCCTTCTTGAACAATCTAGTCGTTCAAATTAGCAATCATTTTAGTCTTTCTAATAAAGTTTCTTTTATTTTCTAAAAAGAAGTCATAGGTACCCAATATCAAACACCCAGGTTAAAATTATCACTATGACTGATCATTATCTGAAGTACTTAGATTCCTGACAATCACCACAAAAAGAATACACTGTATAATGGATTATGATTCCTAGTTGTCTAGAACTATTCACAGAGCATCAGCAAGACTTTATTGAGAAACATTAATACCTTTTTGAGAGGTTCATATTATTAGAAGAGTTCCCAAATTTCTACCCATGTAATTATAGATATAATGCAATTCAATTAAAACCCCAAGAGAAGTTTGGGTGGAACCAAGCTAATTAAAAAACGTATATGGTATTGCAAAGCAACACAAACAACCAAGACACTCCTGAGGAACAAAAAGGTGAAAGGACTTACTCCAAATATAAAGTTACAGTGAATTAGGCAGTATGTTACTACAAGAAAAGACAAATAGACTAAAGGAACAGAATCCAGAAAGAGACATACACATATATAGTCACTTGATTTTTTACTAAAATGGTACTGCATGCAGTGTGGAAAAGATGTACTTTTGTTCTCCTTTTTTTTTTTTTTTTTTGAGTCGGAGTCTCACTCTGCTGCCCAGGCTGGAGTGCAGTGGCACACTCATGGCCATAACAGCCTCGAACTGCTGGGCTCAGGTGATCCTTCCACCTCAGCCTTCCAAGTAGCTGGAACCACAGGCATGTGCTACCACACCCCACTAATTTTTTTACTTGTTGTAGAGACTAGGTCTCACCATGTTGCTCAGGCTGGTCTCAAACCCCTGAGTCAGGCAATCCTCCCGTCTCTGCCTCCCAAAGTGCTGGGATTACAGGTGTGAGTCACCACACCCAGCCTGCACTTTAAAAAAAATTAAACCTAATATATGCATATATTAAGAACATAAAGATTATCCATCTTGCACTTTTCAGTAAAGGACACTAGAACAACTGGATACCCACCTGTGGGGGAAAAACGATATTGAATACTACCCCCAGGTAGTATAAAGACCTAAATGTTATCAATCAATCCCAGGTAGTATAAAGTCCTAAATGTTAAGCCAGAATCTAGAAAGCTGTTAGAAGAAAACACAGAAGAAAATCTTCATTATCTCAAAGTAGACAAAAATTTCTTAAACCAGCACTAACTAGAGTAAAAGACTTCATTACACTGAAATCCAGAATCTCTATTCTTCAAAAGGCACCATAAAAAGAGCAAGAGCAAGAGAAAATATTTGTCACTGTATATATAACTGATAAAAGATTAATATACAGAAGATATATACACATATTGAACTGCTATAAATCAGAGAGAAAATATTTGAACAAGCATCTTACAAGAAAACACTCAAGTGATCAAGAATTGGTGCTCAACTTCATTAACGATAAAGGAAATACATATTAAATATGATAACGTTAGACATACACAAAATTAGCAAAAGTTAAAAAGCATGATGATGCCAAGGGCTGGCATGGATATAGAGCTAAAAAGACCCCTTGTAAACTGCTCGTACAAGTAAAACGTGCACAGTATCTTTAGAGAACAGTTTGGCAATGCCTGGTAAAATTGAAAATGTACAAACCCTGTTCATTAGTAATTTAATCACCAGATATACATATATCAAAAAAATGCAAGCACATTGCACCAAAATATGAGCACTAAATGTTCATAGTCGTACTACCTGTAATAGTCAAAAAATTAGAAGCATGCCAAATGTCAAGAAGAGTAGCATAGAATAGAATAAGTAAATTATAATGTGTTCATATAATGGGATAGCATACATACAGCAACTTTTTATAGTAAACAGTAGCTTTAATGTGAAAAAAGACACAAAAGAATGTCTATTCTTACAAAGTCGGGGGGGAAAAAACAGACAAAACCTAAACCTATATGGTTTTGGGATTCAGAAATGGGTATTAAAGTTTTAGGTGAAAGACAAAGAAAGAATCATAGTGATTAACACCATAGGAGCACAATAATATTGGTGATTATGGATAAGTACATCAGAGGCTTATTTAGTGGTGGCTGTATTCTATTTCTTGATCTGTTTAAATCAGTATAATTATTTGTTAAACTACACAAATAGATGTTTTGTGCCACTTCCGAATCTAATTTGAAAAATATAAGCCATAGGCAGTCATATAAATAATATGTATCTCTAAAAATATTCTCAAAATAAAATATGTGGGAAAATATTTAATTTTATGCAAAAATGTAGAATATAAAATAGTAAATGCTGCATGAATTCATTTTTTAAAATAATATTTTATATATGCACATAAAACATACGGGGAAGGAAATATCAAAAAATTAGCACTGGTTAAACTCAGAATTTAAATTATCCTCATTAGGAATTTCTATGCTTTTGAAATTAATTAAACAATCATGCTTTACTTTTATAAAATTAGAAGGAGAGATATTTTTTAAAAAGACAGTCTAAAGAAAAATTAAAACCATCCGACAAATTAGCAAGGGAAAGTTCTCAAATGTGTGGGGACAGGGGTGGGTTTTGGAGCCACTACATTTTCTCAAAGGAAAAACTCCAGGGATCAGGTCATCTAATGGACAATAATTTCCGAGAAGGAAAGCAAGTCATGTCCTAAGAAAGAAAAAAGGGGCTGGAGGTGAAACAACAAGCTACCTTGCAGGTGCCTTGTGGATGTTCAACAGCCAGTCTGTACTCTTCTCTGGAGGCCTCTATCCAAGCACTACAGAACTACAGACCTGCAGAGGGAGAAAAGAGTCAGGAAACATCAGGCTCTACTGGGAGGCCGTTTAATAATTTCAGAAGTCACCCCGGCTCAGACCCTACCGCCCTCCACGTGGAGAGGAAGGTCAGAGACGTCCAGGACATCCAGCCCAACCCCGGCATCAAAGACAAATGCAGGGTCACGGCAGTTCTGAGCAGAATCTGTCTCTGTGATCACAGAGGTTTCCAGTGGCTAGAGTCACAAAGACGCCCCACACCTGCAGTGGCTATGGAGACACACAGTAACACAAACTCACACCACGAGAACACAAACGCCACAGCCCCCACAAACCTAAACACAGTAGGCAGCACACGGTCACACAATCACACACACATCGCACTGGGACAGACATAGTCACAACCGCAGAGTCCACAAGCACCTCTCATTCACTCCCAGTGCCATACACTTTGGGGTCACAGTGACAACAAATTCACACGCGCCCTACACCGACAATATCACAAACACACGCACAGGGAAACAGATACATATATCACAGTTAAGGCACCCTACACACAGTTTGGCAAGTGGTAATAAACACACACATCCCAAAGGGACACACCGCGGCCAAGAAACCTTACACTCGCAAACATAGTGCCTACCCGGTCACACAAAGTGCAATCGCACGCGCACCACCTAACCCCCCCAAAAAGTCCTCCTCCCCGCCCTCACAGTTCCGTACACGGCCGCACAGACACACGCCCATCACAGAGACACAATCAGACACACACACACTCCTCAGCCTGCTCCCCTTACAACCCACACACATCGGTCGCCCTTGGCTCGGAGCAGCCTCACCTGCGGCCGCAGCGGTAGAATCAGCTCCACTCGGTCAAGTCCGAACAAGTCCCAACTCGGCTCGCTCTCACAAAGCCCTGCGGCTGTGCGCCCAAACCCCGCGGGAAGATCCCGCCCACTTCTCGGGAAGCAATCTAGTTCTCGCGGGAAAGAGCACTAGGCCTAGAGGCCTCTGGGAGGTGTAGTCCAGCGACAGGTTGACGAAAGCTGCGACCTGGTCACCCCGATTCCCGTGGCGCCCACCCAGAAACAGGTTCCTCAAGCTGATCCGCCGCCCACCGGAGACTTCCGAGAGTCTCCGCTGACAAGGACTCCCTAAACCAAACTTTAGTCAGGCGCCTCTGAGTCCCCTTTTGGTTTGGCTAGGCCTTCTCCTGGCCAGCGAACCCCACTTCAGCGAGAAACCTGCCAAGCCAGTTTAGCAAGAATTCCCCCACCTTTGATACTTCAGTTCCTCTCAGTAATTTACCATCCACTAACTCCTTCCCCCTGCCCGTTGGTTATAAAGCTCTTGCTGTAGTATTCGAAGTTGGCTGTTACAACAGTGTTGAACGAAGTCTTCCGTGCCCGTTTAACTTGTGTGGTGTAATTTTCCTTTGACACAGCGGAGCCTCCGAGCGCGGCTCCAAGTCTTTGGCCACTCGCCAGGCGACATACTGGGCCGCAGGGCTTCCTGGGAAATGTAGTCTAAAAACCTCCCAGAAGACGAGACGGGCTCAGCCAAAGCAGGCTGCGTCCTCAGAGGTGGGAAACTGACTGCAGGGACCAGACTGTCTGCACCCAGAGGACTGCTCTGAATTCCACTTAACGCTGGAAGCGTACAGACGCTCTTGAGGCAAGCAGCTGGGGAGCGTTTCGGGTAGGCGGGAGAAGAAACCTGAACAAACCTGCCTGAGCGTCTGGGACCGAAGCGGGCTGACCAGGTTGTAGTTTTTGTCAGCCCCTCGCTTTCTGGACCCAACCAGCATGGGGAGTCTGAAGAAGAGAAATCCATCAGGCCAATCATGTATGTGAGAGTGAGAAAAGAAGGCCCGAGTGTGTGCCAGACCGTGGTGAGAATGCGTGTGCGAATGGGTTTGGAGCGGTGGAGTAGTTAAATGAAAGAAATTGTGTGGGGGCTAAGATTGGTCTGCGTGAGAGAGGCGGGGTGCAGACATTGTAGCTTGCGGGGGGGGCATATTGAGTGTGTGAGGGTTGGAGGAGCAAGACTGTGTATGTGTATGAGTGTGTGTGATCACCTGAATGTGGCTCACTGCATGGTAACTGATATTGTCGCTATGAAGAAATCTGAAGCCTCTGTCTCATTTCCTGTTTAAATTGTGATAATCAGTGTGTCTTCCAGGAGCATCAATTTTAAGAGGGGTTAAGCTACATAACTGATATAATAAATAATTTGTAGCATTTTTATATAAACATTTAACATTCAGACATCTCTTCTGGACTAGAATGCAAAATCAGTTTGACTTCTTAAACAGGGCATATTTTTGTTATGGGGAGGTGCCTGTTTTGGGTTATGTCCAAGACCTTCCACAGGCATTTTCTCTTCTCTGTTCTTTAGGAGATACTGGTGGAGTAAACATACAGAGATGAGCTTGTTTGATTCAACCAGGAGCATCAGCTACAATTAAAAGATGTTCAGTACAGGAAAGTGATGCTGGAGAACTAGAGCAACACAGCCACATTAGGTATGGATAATGTATCTGTATAATCCACATTTTGAAAGTAAAGTGCCGTCTCTTTTTCATTTTTGAAATACTTAGAACCTTTTCGTGGTATGGTAGAATCAGCTTTGAGATTCAGGCTTCAGCCTGAAATCCTTTACTATTTGACTGTATATGAAAGACTATTTAGTTTGTTCCATTAGTATATATGGTAACATTCTTAAAGATCCAGGCTCAGTCTCAGTTTTGAGACGGTGCTTGAATTAAAATTTAAATTTTGTGTCAATTTCCCAAATATAGGCTATCACATCACCAGCTGGATGAAATCTTCCAGTTGGAACAAGAAGAGAAGCCATGGGTGGTGGGTAGTATAAATGTAAAAGAAGATCTGTCCAAGCAAGTGAGGGAGAACCGGGCAGAGAGCACAGATGTTCAGTGAGAGGGTTGACAACACTGAAATGTTTTTCAGGATTTCCTTATAGGCTCTGCTCTTCTTAAGTTTTGGTTGATGTATATCTTTTGGCCATTATTTTTACTCTATCAGCAACCTTTTTTCTTTAAGCAGATCCTAAAGAAGCCATATTCCCCTTTTCATTTCATAGCCTCCATATTCAGGTCAGTCCTTCACAGATCTAAAGTCTCTCGGAACATTTATTGTTTTTCACTGGGGTTTATTTTTATTACATTCCATTTTCTATCTTGCTATTGTTAAAAGCTTCACGGTTATATTTTACATCAGTATTTCCCATTGTCATATACTTCCCTCCATCATATTTCAGCAACCTCTACCACCTTCCAAAGTATCTAGCTTAAAAATTGCTGCTGCTTTCCATCTAGCTCCCCTTTCTGCCAACTTTTTAATTTTATATTTGTTTTTAAATGAATCGTCACATTGATTTTAAAAATTTAAACACAATTATAGTGAAAAAGAAGTCCCCCTTTCACTATTTCTCTTGCCCCATACGTCTACTGTGACAAGTTTCTTTTTTAAACTACTTTGAATCATTTTATAACTATACCAGCATATCTGTATATATAGCCCCTCACCTATATTTTTACAAATGTTAGCATACTACAAATTGTTGAGCACATTGGTTTTTACTCAATATTATTTCTTAGAGGAAATTCCATATCAATATATAATCTTTATTCTTTCTAATGGTGGTGTAGTATTCTGTGGTAGAATAAATTTTCTATTTCTTCTATTTAACCAGTACTATATTAGTGAATATTTAGGATTTTTGCGGGTTTATGCAATTCTGGAATGATTATTCTTATATAGTTAGCTTTGCACAGATGTCCGTGTATACCTTTGTAATTGATTCCTCTAAAAAAAGTGCTAGTTTAGAGTGTTTCATTTGTACCCACAGGATTTTAATTTATGGAGGTGACTCAGTGACAACAGAGAGATCAATCTATTGAAAGAAGAATTTATTATGTACATTTTCTGAGAGAAAGTGACACTTCACACTACATAGGGCCATTGGGAAACATCGAGATGATCAGGAAGCTAAAGACAAGAGCAAGGAGAAAACTGAACCAAAGCCTTTATTAGGGTTTCCACAGGAAAGGTAAGGCATGGTAGAGTAAACAGCTTAAAATGGGCTAGTTTGGATAATTCTGGAAAGCTTTACATTAAATAGATAGTCTCTAGTTGCCTGGTACTTGACCCTGGGTAGATGTAGGGGAAGGGAAGTACAGCTTGGTATGAAAGTCAGGTAAGAAGATAGTTGGAGGTTGTATAAGTAAAATAAACACTTTTCTTCTCCTACTACACTCGCAACACTCAACACTTCTATGACCAAATGTGTGGGTTTTTTCTCACACCCAACCAATTACCTGAAACCAGCTGAGTGTCTTGTAATTCAAACGAATTCTGGCACTGCACTATTTACCCGGAGTTAGTGTCAGATCACACAGGTTAAGGGCTCAGTCCCACAAGACTGCCTCCAAATTCAGTTGCCAGTTGCAGTTCTGGGCCTCTGGTACTTCTAACCAACCAGCTATAAATTGAGAGTTTCCCTGATTCCCTTCTTGGGTTTGATCATTTGCTAGAATGACTCACTGAACTCAGGGAAACTGAGTTATTTACAACTGCCAATTTATTACAAGGGATATGTTAAAAGATATAGATGAATAGCCAGTTGAAGAGATACATAGGATAAGGTCCAAAAGGGTCCCAAGCTCAGGAGCATCTGTCCCTGTGATGTCAAGGTACACAACCTTCCTGGCATGTGGATGTGTTCAGCAACCTAGAAGCTCTAGGTTGCTGAACCCAGTCCTTTGTGTTTTTATGGAGTCTTCATTACACAAGCATGATTAATGAAATCATTAGCCATTGGTGATTAAGTCAACCTTTATCCCATTTTCCCTCCCCAGAGGTCACTGGGAAGGACTGAAAATTCTATCCGCACATGTCAGAAGGAACTGAAGGGCTAGACTCACTCCCTCATTCCTTTGTTAAGGCACTAATCCCATGTATGTGAGCTCTTCTCTTATAACTTAGTCACCACCTAAAAGCCCACTTCTTTTTTTTCTGTTTTGTTTTTTTTTTTTGGAGTTGGTGTCTCACTCCATCACCCAGGCCAGAGTGCAGTGGCATGCTCATAAAAGGCCCACTTCTTAATACTGTTTATATGACATAGGCAATTGAGTTTCAACACATAAATTTTGGAGGATACATTTATATCATAAAAGAGGACAAAAGACCAAATATTTTAACAGAAGCTACTCCTGTCAGTCAAATCACTTAAGAAACCACAGGTTTTAGGATCTGTGTGGCAGGAACCATGGCATAGATGAAGACCAATACATATATGACTATATATATACATATATATATATATATCTTATTATATCACAATATGAGAGCAATACATATATGACTATATATATATATATATATACATATATATATATATCTTATTATATCACAATATGAGAGGAATACAGACTTGGAATTGGTTGGTTTGCCTATGAAAGGTGTGTTCATAGGAATGCTGTGATTATCTTAAAGAATTAGCTAGCCCTGGAAAGGGCAGTCTCCCTGTTTCTGTAAGGCCCACAAATGACACAGCATCAAGAACATAGAAAACAAGAAAACATAGTTAACAAAATTAGCTCCTTGCTGAATGGATGCTAAATAGACAAACATAGAATCAGAAGAAATGTGTTAGAACATGAAAATTATCTAAGTACTTGTTGTCCATCAAAGATAAACTAATTTTCATTCCTACCAAAAATGTATGAAAGTTCCTATTTCTGATTCCTGTCAAGCATTGTGTTTATTCAGTCAGCATATATTCATTGAGCTTCTTGTCTGTTCTAGACACTAGGAAAGCTTCAGTGAACAAAACAGTTAAAATGTTCTGTCCTCAAGGAGTTTACATTCTAGTCAGGGAAGTGTGCAATGTATGTGTCAATGAAATATATTGCATTCCAGTTAAAGATAAGATCTATAGAAAAATGCAAAACTTGGACTGGAATAACTAGTGCCAAGAGAGCTGCAATTTTAAATAGAATGGTTAGGAAAGGCCTTAGTAAAAGGGAAATATTTGAGCAAAGAATGGAAGGAAACATAGTGAAATTTGAAGATTTTGGGCAAAGAGCATAAGCTGAGAAAACAGCAAACATAAAGATTTAAGGCCTGGTATCTTCAAAGAGCAGCAATAGGCCAGTGTGATAAGATGGAGAGTAGCAGATAAAGCCAGAAAAGCTGATGAGGGGAAAGATTATGGAAGGTCTTGGAGACCATTGTAGGAACCTTGGTTATTATTCTTAGTAAGTCGGGAAGGCAATGGCAGATTTTAAACAGAGAAGTGACATAATCTGACTTACATTTATTTATTTATTTATTTTAAAGATGTGGGGTACAATTTAGGGTTAGGTATACAAATGTTCATAATGCAGGTACCCTGGTTAATGAGATATACCCCCCCTTCCCCCAGGCAGATTTCCACTACTGCCAATCACACTTCCCCACCACCCTCCCAGCAGTTTCCCACTACTGCCGATCATTCTTTTATAGTATTACGATAATTGTTCAAGGTCCACTTATGAGTGAGAACATGTGATACTCAGTTTCTGTGAAAGATCACTCAGTATTATAGATGCTAAGTCCATCCAGGTTGCTGCAAAGTTCATGATTTTGTTCTTCTTTACGTCTGTGTAATAGTCCATTGGGTATATGTACCACTTTTTTTTTTAATCCAGTCCTCTTTTGACAGGCAGCACAACTGGTTCCATGTTGTTGCTACTGTGAACAATGCTGCCATAAACATGCGTATGCAGATATCTTTTTTATAGAGTGATTTGAGTTCTTCCGGGTATTCCCAGTAGGTGGATTGCAGAGTTGTATGAAAGGTCAATTTTTAGATCTTTTAGGAATCGCCAGTTTTCCACAGAGGCTGTACTAGTTTATCAACAGTGTAGAAGTGTTCCCTTTGCGCCTCATTCTCTCCAGCATCTGTTGTTTTTTGAGTTATTGATGATAGCCATCCTGTCTGGAGTTAGATGGTATCTCAGTGTAGTTTTAATTTGCATTTCTTGGATGTCTGAGCATTTTTTTGTGTGTACAAGTTTTAGGATGTAGATCAAAAGTTTGATCTTTGTTCTGCTACACCATTGAGAGTGCCTATGCTAAAGAGAAACATTGCAGGTCGTCAGCACCTATATGTCATTTATAGCAATGAGACAACCTGAGAATTCTAAGGAAATCTATTAGGATAAGACTAAAAACTACAGCAGGTTGTAGTGGGTGATTGGTGACACACCAGAGTTATGTCTGTATCCTTTTCACCAAGACCTTTAAGTGTGACCTTATTTGGAAGAAAAAAAATCTTTGTAGATGTAATTAAATTTGGGACTGTATGTAACCCAGTAACAAGTATCCTCATAATAGATGATAAGAAGATAGAGGAAAAGGCCATGTGAAGACAGAGACAGCGACTGTAGCTATGCTGCCACAAACTAAGGAACACCTGGAGCCACCAGAAGCTGGAAGAGGCAAGGAAGGATTCTCTCCTAGGACCTTCAGAGGAATGCAACCCTGCTGATACCATGATTTTGAACTTCTGGACTCCAGATCCATGAGAAAATAAAATTCAGTTGTTTTAAGCCACCAACTTTCTAGTTTTACTATGGCAGCCCTAGGGAATTAATATACAAATAGACCCCAAAATATTATAACTTAAATGATATAGAGGTTTATTTTTCACTCACCTAAGAGTTTTACGTTTATTGGTTCAGGTTTGTGGGATAGCTCTGCTGTGTGTAATCATTTTAAGGATCTTGTTTCTTTATAAATCTTTGTTCTGTCACAACCCTAGCATTGTCACATTTTGCAAAACCAAAGTTGGATCAGTGTTCTTTAACTTGTTTTACATTTTTGTAATCTTTTACTTTTTTAATAAAGTAAGGGCTGATCACCTTCATTTAATCAATGATTGAGCTGAGTCAAAGCTTCATTACAGTTTTTTTGAGATTCATTCTGCTTCTGGTTTGGCTCTTGCTCTGTGGGCATAGCTCTTCAGGGTTTCAATATGAGAATCTGGTATGCTCACCAAGGCTCCTCCCCCTATCAGGGTCTGAATTCAAATCTTTGTCCCTCAGCCCAGCCAGACTACCCAAAACTCTATTCTGCTTTTTTGGGAAGCATTTTGCTTACGCTTCATAGCCTCTTGACCCATTACGTTTCAGAAATGGGTAGCTGTCTTATATCGAGTTCAGGTCTCTGTCCTTCTTTTCTCACAGGGATGTTGGCCCACTGGTTCTCCAATTTTGTGTTTTTAAGTCCAGAAAAACTAAAGTCCCAACAGTCTGGTTTCTTATCCTTTTACCCTTTGCCAAGAATTGGCAAATAATCCGGGAAAAATATGACCAAGGAATGACATTAATTACCTACAATCTAGAATGTTGACTTCTATGTTTTTTGTTGTCTCAAAAGCTCCTTAATGTCTTTTTCTTTTCTTTTTTTTTTTGAGTTGGAGTCACACTTTTGTTGCTCAGGCTGGAGTGCAGTGGCATGCTCACAGCCACCGCAGCCTCAACCTGCTGAGCTTAGGCAATCCTTCCGCCTTAGCCTTTCAAGTAGCTGGAACTACAGACGCATGCCACAATGCCCGGCTAGTTTTTTTTGTGATTTATTGTAGAGACGAGGTATTGCCAAGTTGACCAGGCTGGTCTCAAACCCCTGGGCTCAGGCAATCCTCTCATTTCGGCCTCTCAAAGTGCTGGGATTATAGACTGAGCTGCCCGTGCCCAGTCCCTAATGTCTTTTTCACATAGAAAAAAATACCAAAGTAGAAAAGGTTTTTTATATTATTTTTTTTTTAGTTCCATGCAGGATTACTGGTTTTCCACAAGCTACTCCATTGTACCCCTATAGTTTCATTTTTACTATATTATTCGACTATTTCATTAGATGTGAAAAGTGAATGCCTTTTTAAAATACTTATAAACTAGTATTTTTCCATGAACTGTTTCCTTTGTTTTACTACTAAATTTCTTAAGTTCTAGAAATATTAGTCATGTTTCATTAATATAACGAGCACTTTATACATGATGAAAATTATTGCTTTACACATGTTCTATATTTTTTCCCAATGTCCATCTTTTGACTTGATTTCCATTTAAGCCCTTTGCACATTTTAAAATTGAGATTGTTTTCTTGATGAGTTTTGAAGTTGCTCTATATATTCTGGATACAAATCCTTGGTCTGATATGTGATTTGCAAATATTCTCACCCAATCTGTGCCTTGTCTTTTTTCTTAACAGTGTTCTCTGAATAGCAGAAGTTTTAATTTTCTATGAAGTCCAATATATCAGTTTGTTCTTTCATGGATTATGCTTTTGGTGTCATGTCTAAAAACATTTCATCTAACCATAGATCATGAAGATTTTTCTCTTATGTTTTCTTCAAAAAGTTTTATGTTTTAAATTTAGACCTATAATACATTTAATGTATTTTTTTGTACAAATTAGGAGGTTTAAATCAAGGTTTTTACATATGGATGACCAGTTTCCAACATTATTTGCTAAAAAGATCATCCTTTCATCATCGAATTGCTTTTGTATCTTCTGTCAGAAATCAAATGGCTATATTTGTGGGGGTCTCTTTCTGGACTCTGCTCCATTAATCTGTCTTTCTGTCCTTTCACCAATAACTCTGTCTTTATTCCTTAGGGTTTCGCAGTCTCAGCACTATTGATATTTTGGGCTATTGATATGTTGTGCCAAGCTGTCCTATACTTGTAATATATTTAGCAGCATCCCTGGTCTCTATCCTCTAGATGCTAATTGCACCTCTCCAGTTGTGACAACCAAAAACTTCTCTAGACAGTGTCAAATGTCTTCCAGAGAACAAGATCACCCTTGGTTGAGAAACACTGTGTTAGAGTTTTTAAAATATTAATTATAGTTATTTAATTTCCTTTTTAAATAGTTATAATATCTGGATCATATCTGAGTCTGGCTGTGTTGTTGCTTTTGTGACTTAGGCATGTTTTGATTTTTCTTGCCTATTCATAATTTGATGTTGTAGTTGAAAACCAGACATCTCGTTTAGGACAGTGATGCACAGAAAAGAGTTTACATAGCAGGCCTGAGACTACTTATCCCTAAAAAGTCCTGCTTATGAGATTAGTCCTTGACTTGCATCTAGAACTTAGATATCAGATGAGTTCCTATCATCTAACTGATAAGAGTGGCTCACTATGCTTAAACTATTTATGCAAACAATATGGGTTATGCTAAATACTTGCTTTCCTTCTAGGAGTCAGGCACAGCCTGCCTATTTGGCCAGCCTTCAATACAAAAAAGTGCACTGAGTCTCTAGTGAACGTCCCTGGTTGGCAGCATCTCACAAGTGTTGTCACAAGCCTTTGCTGAGGAAATTAATGTCCCATATTAATCCACTGGGAAAGGACCCTTGGAAGTGTGCATTTGGATTTTCCTGGACTTTGCCCCATGTGCCTTTTTTCTTTACTGATTTTTCTTTGTATCATTTCACTGGCAGTCTCCCAGTGAATCATCAAAACTTAGGGGAATAGGGGCTGATCTTGGGTCTCCTAACACAGTAATAACTGAGGAAGATAATTTTAATGACCAGATGAGATTCTCTTTCCTTCTGCAAGGTCTTTAGGGTGGGGTTTTGAGTTAATCTGATTAGGGATTTAACAATTAAGCAAGACAGATTTGTACAATTTGATTGCATTCATGTACATTTCAAATACAGATTAAAACAACTAAAAAGTCAAGATATTAATATCCTAAAGGTCAGAATAGTGGTCAGTTGGGGCTAAGGTTGGGCTGGTTATCAGAAATTATCACATGGAGGGGGCATTTCTTCTTGAGGTACCAACAACGTACTATTTCTACTCTTATACTTGGATGGAGTTATACTGAACTTACACATTTTATGCACTTTTCTTAAAGTAGTTTATATTTCATAATAAAAAATTAAGGAAAAAAATACTTTTAATGACTCGATGAGTTTGATAATATTGAAAAAAATTACTCTGTCAGAAATTTTAGATATAAATCTAAATGATGTACATGTAGGAAAGGAAGCAAGTGAAAAAGCTGGCAAGCATGGACTTCAGCAAAAACAATGGCATAAATAATACGTACAAAATAATACCATTGTAACCGTGAACATTAATTTAAACCAAACACTTTGCGAGTAGTTGGAGAATAGGAATAAGGCATTAGGAGGCATTCTCAAAGATTCTCAAGCCAAGGACCCCCGTGGGGCCGGGCACGGAGTTGTGGCCCATTAGACCCTTTTCTTATCTTCCTCAGGCCGGTGCTTGGATTCTAATCACCCAGCCGGGCCAAAGCTCAGGCCAACTGTACAGACTCGCCGCTCGCTGGGCAGTATTACAGGACACACCACATCTGTCAGAGGCCCAGAACTGCCCCGACAGAGGCGTTTCTACGGCTCTCCGGGCTCTGAACTACATTTCCCAGGGGCCGTCGCGTCCAAGGCTACTCCATTCTAAAGACGGCATTGGCTTATCGTCCTCGTTCCCGAGGCTGGGCGCCGGTTGGTGGAGGAAGAGCCGAGTGGAGGCCCCGGTTGAAGCGTTGTAGACGCTGCCTTGAATTCTTTGGAGCTCTCGGCCAAAGGTGTGAACAGTGTGTGGACGACGGGCTTTGCAGACGAGGGGTTGAGGTACAAGGCCCGAGCCTGTGAATTGAGAGCATGAGGTTCCGAGCCGTTAAAGGCTATCCAGGCTCCGGACTACGTTTCCCAGAGTCCGCCGTACCCCGGCGACTTCCGGTCACCGCTCAGACCGTTCCGGTAGGGGGATGGCGCGCGAGTCTTCGCGTAACGTTCCGCGGGTTGAAGGGACTGCACAGTCGGGCGAGTGAGTCTAAGACCCAGAAGCAGAATGATCCCGGAGGGGCCAAGACCAGGAGGGGACTGAGGGGCTAACGTTTTTGGACTCGGTGGCTGTGCTGCAAGGGATCGCAGAGGGCAAGGTGGTGGGGTGCTGTGTTTGTGGGTGTGTGTGGATGTGTACGCCCGCGAGCATGATGGGAGCCGTAGGTGCGTGTGTGAAACTGACAGGAGCAGGGTGTGAGGGTGATTGCGACACGAGCCGTAAGGCGGTGGGGGGGGAGTGTTTACGTGCGTGGTGGTGCCTGGAGCTTTATGTGACTGTAATAGACTGTTTAAATGGGACTGTGTGCGTAATTATGATTGCGCCACTGTGTGCGTGACCATGTGTGTAAACGTGGTGGTAGCTGCAGCTGCGGGGCCAAAAACAAAGAGTTGAGCTTTGCATTTGGTAACAGAGGTAGCCATTCATGAATGTATGGAGAGTGGTAGCCAGTAGCTGGATTGGATTGGGGGCAACGTAGAATGAGGGGAGAGGAATAGGAGACAGTGTAGAAAACATCTTTCAAGTATTTTTCTGTAAGTGAGAGCAGAGAAATGGAGCAGCAGCAGGTAGGTGAGAATAACAACCCATCAA
Source organism: Cephalopachus bancanus (assembly GCA_027257055.1). Lineage (NCBI taxonomy): Eukaryota > Metazoa > Chordata > Mammalia > Primates > Tarsiidae > Cephalopachus > Cephalopachus bancanus. Next base: position 1,439,353 of record JAPVLO010000452.1, on the reverse strand, counting down.
TTTACTGTTGGGAATTAGCCAATGAGAGGGTGTGTAAGGCAAGGGTGTGTAAGCCAGGCTCATCTGTGTGGGTGTAGTAAAAGTGCAAGAACTTTCTTTAAGCGTAATAGGGCTGCAGAGTGAACCATGAGCTCAAGATTTCTTTTTTTTTTTTTTTTTTTTTTTTGAGTCGGAGTCTCACTCGATCACCCAGACTGGAGTGCAGTGGCCGCTCCCGGCCACTGCAGCCTCGACCTACTGGGCTCCGGCGATCCTTCCACCTCAGCCTTCCAAGTAGCCGGAATTACAGGCATGCGCTACCATGCCCAGCTGATTTTTTGATTTACTGTAGAGATGAGGTCTCGCTGCCCAGGCGGGTCTCGAACCCGCGGGCTCAGGCAATCCACTCACCTCAGCCTCCCAAAGGCGCGGGATTATAGGCTGAGCCACCGAGCCCGGCTGAGCTCAAGATTTCAAAGACTAAGGGGAAATAGCTTGTGTTGGGTAGATGCCAGCAACAGTGAAGTGTGGTGAGTTATGTATAATCAAATGGCATAAAATTCAAAACTAGAGAATGTGTGGAAAAGGGCGGCAGAAAGGTCTGAAAGTAAAGAGGAGCAAAGGGGCCATCTGCCCCATTTCCAGTCCCATTGGTAAGAGGCTGGGGCTGGGGGGGAGGAGGTATTTAGAGGACAGTAGATTCCTCTGGATAGAGCATGGTTTCTGTTAGACTCAGATTGCAAAGGAGGTGTTCAAGAAAGTAATTGAAGATAAGAGGAGTTGGTTGTTAACGAATTAATTATGAATTCCAGAAGGCATACTGGGAAAGTGTCAGGAGTTGGAGCAGAAGGACAAAAAGGGACAGATGGAACCTTATGGAGAGTACAGTGTCTAAAAGAGAGGTGACAGAAAAATCTGGGGCCTCTTATAAATATAAATGTAAGGGATAGTGACACTTATTTAGGTCGGATTCAAGACAGTTTTGGAAAATGATTTTGGGGTAGTGAACGGTGTTGTCTTGAGTATCTCTCAGAAGATAGAAGCCTTAGTAGTGATTGAGGTAAGCAGAATGATGATCCTGTAATGATGTCTACTTTTTAATCCCTAGAACCTGTGAAAATGTTACTTTACATGGCCAAAGGAACTTTGCAGATGGAATTAAGAAACTTGAAATGTGGAGATTATCCAGAGGGCCCAATATAATCACCTGGGTCATTAAAATCAGTGAATTTTTTTCTGGCTGATTTTACAGAGGGAGATGTGACCACAGAACGGTCAGAGAGATGCAACATTGCTGGCTAGATAGAAGAAAGGAGCCTTGAGCCAAGGAATGTTGGTGGCCTCTGGAAGCTGGAAAACACAAGGAAACAAATTCTCCCCTAGAGTTTTCAAAAAGGAACACAGCCCTGCCGACACCTTAATTTCAGTCTAATGAGATCCATCTCAAACTTCTACTTAGCTATAAGGTAATAAGTTTGTATTATTTTAAGCCACTACTTTTGTGGTAATTTGTTATAGCAGCAGTAGAAAACTAACACAGTGATGTAGTGTCTTAGCCTCAGTGCTATGGAGGAGTCTTGATCCTTGTGATATAAAAATAGTTCGGTGTCTACTGTAATGAAGACATAGGTCCCCTCTTCATCTGTAGTATAATTTCCAGGTTTTGTTTTGTTTGTTTGTTTGTTTTTAATTTTTAATTTTAAAGATGTGGGATACAATTCAGGGTTAGGTATACAAATGTTTGTTATGCAGGTACCTGCGTTGATGAGGTGTGCCCCCTCTCCCCTGGCAGATTCCCACTACTGCTAATCATTTTCTTATAGTATTACAATAATTTAATTTCCAGTATTGCTGTATTGTGATTTTTTTAACTTTGGGAGTTAATGAAGTTTTTGTGATCTAATATATAGTCAGTCTGTAGTTACTTATTTGTCTTGCACTTGATTTGTCTTTGAGAGAGGTGTATTGAAATTCTCTATTGTTAATTAAATTTTATTTCTTATATAATGTGTAAATGCTGCTTTATGAAAATTGCCTACTTCATTAGTTGATACATAGATATTCATAATTGTTATATGTTTATGGTAATTTGTAGGCTTTACCTGCTCAAGATCATGTTCCCTGCTTACTTTTTTGTTTATATTTGTCTTGTATATGCTGTATTTCTCCATAACTAAACTTTTTATTGAAGTTTATCATGTATGCATATAAGCATATACATGATAACATGATCAAACAATCAATACAGTCAAAATTTTACAGCATAAGCGAATTACCACAAGTGGAATACCTATATAATAAACACCCAGATCAAGACATTGCCTGAACCCTAGAAGTCCCTGCTTCTGTTCAGTCAGTAGAGCCCCCAAATTAACCACTACACATTAATTTTGTCTGTTTTTGAACATACATATAGGCAGAATTATACAGTATATACACTTTTTGTTGGCTTTTGTTCAACATTGTTTACAAGAGTCATCCATATTTCTGTTTAGAAATTGTTTGTTCTCACTGTTAAACAGCATTCTAGTGCATTAATATATACCAACTGTATTTGTCCATTTTATTGTTGATAGACATTTAGATTGGTTCCATCTTTGGGCTCTCATGAATAAGGACGTTATCAGCATTCTTGCACTCGTCATTTTTGTATTCATATGTGTACATTTCTGCCAGATTTTTCAAAAAGGAATTGGTGAGTCATAGAGTATGCAAATCTGCTTAACACATGATATTGTCAGACTGTAAAATTTTGGCCAGTGTGGTAGATAGATATGGAGTGGTATTGCATTGTGGTTTCTAACTGATGACTAATGAAGTTGAGAGCTTTGTTTTAATGTCTACTGCCCATTTGGATGTCTTCCTTTGGGAAGTGTCAGTTCAAGTCCTTAGCCCAGTTTTGTGGGAGCTTTGTCTTGTCTTTTCATTGTTGATTCTTAGAAGTTCTTTATGTAGTCTGGATGTGAGTCTTTCGTCAGCTGTGTGTCTTGCAGATATCATCTCCTAGTCTGTGGTTTTCATTTTTACTCACTCTCTTCTGATAAACAGAAAATACTTTGTAAAATGTAGTCTGATTTATTATTTTTCCCTTATGGTTTGTATTCTCTGTATCTGATTTAAGAAATATTTAAGGTTTAAAGATATTCTGTAGTTTCATCTAGATATATTAGATTTTGCCATTTTTTACTCTCTATACCACTGTTTTGGAGGGAAACAGACATCTTGAAAATAATCATGAATGCGATAAATTTCCTCACTTGTTTGGGTCTTCTGTAATTTCTCTCTGTATTATTTGTTAATCAATGTAAAGTCCTTATACCTATATTGCACATATATAGTTAGATGTATTTATAAATATTTAAATTTCTGTTCCGATTGTAAATGTGTCAATTTTTAATCTAATTTTAATTTCCTACTTTTTGTTTGTATATTGAAATGTAGTAGGCATTTTTGCTCTGTTTGACTTTATATTCATATTCTCAAATATTTCTAAATTTCTTTACCTTGAATTTCCAGCTTTAAATGACATCCTTTGTCTCTTAGTTATTACAAATGAGGCAATCAGTGAGCCAGTCTAGTTTTCACTCTCTAACATCTATCCCTGTATTAGTTATCTACTGCTGTAAAGCATATTATCCTAAAACAGCAATAAATGTTTATTATCTTACACAATTTTTGTGGATTGGGAATTCAGTAGTGGTTTAACAGGGCGCTTCTGGCTCAGGGTCCCATAAGGTTGCAGCTCAACTCTTGGTCAGGGCTACGGTCACCTGGATACATAACTGAGACTAACAGATCACCTTCCAAGATGATTTGCACATGACTATTGGCAATAGACCTCATTTCCTCACCACATAGACCTCTCCACAGGGCTGTTTGAGTGTCCTTATGACATGTCATCTGTTCTTTCTCAAAAAGACAGCAAGAGTGCAAAAGGTGAAAGCCACAATGTTTTTTATTATCTATCCTCATACTCCATCATTTCATAATATCTTATTGGCACATAAGTCAGCCCTATTTGGTATAGGAGGCAGCAAGACAGTGTGGTGTAAATACCAAGTACTAGATACCTTTGGGGGCCATCCAGGATGCTGGCTATCATAATCTCCATCTTACATATTCATTTAGATTTGTATTTACTACTATCCTTTTGCTAAAATTTTCTCTTTTGTGGGAGTGTGTCCTCTAGTAGTTTCTTCACAAAGGGCTCATGTGAACAATATTCTCTGAGCTCATGCATCATAACACTCTTTTTATCCTTTATACTCTAATAATAGCTTGACTGGATATAAAGTTTTTGACTCCCTCATTTATTTTTCCACAGGATATTAGAAGAGTTGCCTCACTGTTTGGGGTACTGAATTAGCAGTGGAAAACTTTAATCACAACCAAATTTTCTTTTTTTTAATGGGTAATTTGATATTTTTTATCATGAGCTTTAGTTTAACAATTTTATTGAATAATGCTTTGGAACTGATGATTTGGAATCATTTTCACCTGCAGTGTGTCGTGTATTTTCACTATGTTTATTTATGCTTTATTTTGGGAAATTTTTCTTGGATATTAAAAGTGTAGTTTTAGATATTGTTCTCTTTCCATAATTTGGGTTTTTTCTTTAGATGCTCTCCTTATTTACATATTGAATCTCTCTTCATTTTTTATCTCTCTTTTTTTTTTTTATTCCAATAATTTTCGTCCCTTTTTTTGTTACATTTTACTCTGTTCACTAATTTCTGTATTTTTTGTTCTGCACTATACTTTCTGTGATGTTTGTCATATGCTATGTTCCTTGTAGTTTATTATTTACTTAGAGATGAGGTCTCTCTATGTGGCTTCCATCTTGAACTCCTGGTATCAAGTGATCCTCCAGCCTCAGCTTCCCAAGTAGCTGAGACTGCAGGTGTGCACCACCATGCCCAACTAATTATTCTTCATTTCTGATGTGGTTTTGCTTATTTTTTCTTTAATTCTTGAATTCTATTAACTCCCATCTATAGTCTATTCATAACTTTCTTCCCTTTCCTGAGCTCATTTGTATGTGCCTGTGGTCTTGCTTTAGAGCTGTGATTGCATCATAACTATTATTTATTTATGTTAGAAGGTTGGGCTGTAATTCTCATCTTCTCTGATGTTTTTTAGTGAGTTTTTTTGTACATAGGGGAATTTTGGCACACTTTTCAAACTTTCAACTATCTTTAGATACAGAATTTCTAAATTTATTTGTTTGGAATGTAATACATTTTCCTGGTATAATTGTAACTGGTGTTTTCCTATGGAAAAAGGTGAATGGGGCAAGGGTTATTTTTAAGTTTCTCTTCTAAAGTGGTCCCTCCTCTATTAATACAATAGAAGAAAATGTCTATGAAATTTGGCCCCTTTGAATAGCCAAGCCTTTTGTGCTGTTCAGAACCTAAACTAGTTCTGGAGGTCTCCTGGTATAAGCTCTGAGTTCACCCAGTGTCTTCTCTCCTGTAATTAAAGAATACAGCAAGCCCCTAACTCATTTTGTGAAGACAATGTTACTAAAACTAGATAAAGCATATCTTATTAAACTGTGGGTGCACAAATCCTCAACCAAGTATTAACACACTGAATTCAGTAAAGTATAAAATGAATCATATAACATGATTAAGTAGAATTTATCCTAGATATGCAAGATTGGCTCACCATACAAAATCAATTAATGTAACAAATCATATTAATGAAACAAAATCACAAGATCATCTCAGTAGACAGAGATAAGGAATTTGACAAAAGCCAGTAACCCTCATGATTAAAAAAGAAAAATAAACACTCTATAAACTAGAAATAAAAAAGAATTTTCTCATCTGGATAGAAGATATCTAGAAAAAACTCACAGCCAACATCATACTTATTGGTGAAAGATTGAATGTTTTCCCTCTGAGATCAGGAACCAGACAAGGATATCTGCTTATACCACTTTTGTTCAACATTGTATCAGAGGTTCTAATGAGGGTAGTTGAGCAAGAAAAATTAGTAAAAGGCATTGAAGAAAAGCTTGAAATAGTAGTAAAACCATCTCTTGGCAGGTGCAGTGGCTCATGCCTGCAATCTCAGCACTTTGGGAGACGGAGATGAAAGGATTGCCTGAGCTCAGGGGTTTGAAACTAGCTTGGGCAATTTGGCAAGACTTCATCTCTATAGTAAATTTAAAAAATTAGCTGAATGTGGTGGTGCATGTCTGTAGTTCTAGCTACTTATACTTGGGAGGCTGAGAGAGAAGGACCACCTGAGCCCAGCAGGTGAAGGCTGCAGTAACCATCAGCATGCCACTGCACTCTAGCCTGGGTGACAGAGTAAGACTATGAAAAAAAAAAAAAAAAAAGTGAAATCATCTCTATTTGCAGATGATATTATCTTCTATATAGAAAGCCCTGAAGAATCAACAAAAAATTATTCAAACTAGTAAGTTCAACAAAGCTTAAGAATATAAGATCAATATACAAAAATAAAAATCAGTTATATTTGTATATACCTGCAGTAAACAATCCAAAAATGAATTCCTTTACAATAGCCTCAAAAAGAATAAAATACTTAGGTATAAACTTAACAAAAGAAGTTAAAAATCTTATACTCTGAAAACTACAAAACAGGTATTCAAACAGAAACTCGTACATGAATGTTCATAGCACCATTTTTTAAATAATAGTCAAAAGATGTAAACAGCTCAGATGTCCGTTAATTGAGGGATTATGCAGGAATATTATTTAGCCATAGCACAGAATGAAGTACTGATACATATTACAATTTGGAAGAACCTTGAGAACTTATGCTAAATGAAAGAAGCCAGTCACAGGTCTACATACTAGGATTCCATTCCTACAAAAGTTCAGAATAGGGAAATATATAAAGACAAAAAGTAGAGCAGTCATTACTTAAGGCTGAGGACGAGGGAAGTGTAGGAGTGGGGAGGCCAGTGAGTAATAGCTGAAGGTTATAGGGTTTCTTTTTAAGGTAATAAAAATATTTTAAAATTGGCTTGTGATGGTTGTACTTATCTATGAATATACTATATTCATATATCTATGAATATAAGAACCATGGAGTTATTCACTTTAAATGGGTTAACTGTATGGTATGTGAATCATATGTCAATAAAACTTTTGTTTTGTTTTTTAAAAAAGTATAGCCACATGTTTTGCCAATTTGAATCCCCTTGACATCTCCAAGTCTCCTTTTACGGCCCCCTTTTTATATAATTCCTGCTCACAGAACCACCATTCAGGGGATGGCCTGCTCCTCATTGTAGGGAATATTTCTCCTTTTTGTCTTTGCAGCATCACTGTGGCTTCCAAGCAGACTTTGTTCTTCCATTTGCTTTTGGCCACATTTCCAAATAATTTGGAGTCTTGTCAATTCTCTAAGTTTCCTGGTGGTTGGGATTTCCTTTTATTTTCTTGTTTCTCTCTAAATGATGTCCATGAGGAAGAATGTCAGGATTAGAACTCGTTCTTTTTTTTTTTTTTATTTTTCGAGTTGGAGTCTCACTCTGTCACCCAGACTGAAGTGCAGTGGCCGCTCCTGGCCACTGCAGCCTGGACCTGCTGGGCTCCGGCGATCCTTCCGCCTAAGCCTTCCGAGTAGCCAGAATTACAGGCATGCGCTACCACGCCCGGCCGATTTTTTGATTTATTGTAGAGATGAGGTCTCGCCAAGTTGTCGAGGCGGGTCTTGAACCCGCGGGCTCAGGCAATCCACTCACCTCAGCCTCCCAAAGCACAGGATTACAGGCTGAGCCACTGAGCCCGGCTAGAACTCGTTCTTTCTTGAAACTATATAATAGTCACTTTCCAGTTCTTTCTGCTTTTGAAACACAAAATATATTTTAGTCCACGGTTGGTTCTCCAGCTTTTCACTCTTTTTGGAAAAAGCACTTGAAGTTGTCTTCTGCCACTGAAGTTCTCTGTCTCCTAGGCCCAATTCATACTACATGCTTTACATGAAATTTTCATTAACCCTTCAGGCTGAGTATGTCAATCTTTCCTCTACCCTCTCACATGAAGTTTGTTGTATCTCTAATTAGAAGCATTTTTTAACCTTACATTAAAATTGCAGAATGCTTTCTCATTGCTTCTGAGGTAAGGCCCAAACTCTATGGCCTATTTCTTAAGACTTTTCATAATCTGATTCCTGCTTTATACACCCCCATCTGCCCCTGGTCTTTCATCCCACTCTATATTCCCTTAATTCACAAAGTGACTGGCACATGTTGTTTCCTGTGCTAGGAAATCCCTCTCCTCTTGCCCTTTCTTCTGTGGAGAACCTCTCAAGTCTCAGCTGAAGCTCTGTTTCTTTTAGAAAAATTTTCTTTACAAACTGGTTTTGATTTGGAATCCTTTGAACTTCCTTACTCCTTCAGTGTCCATTATAACTTTTATTTCCTACTCTATTGTAATTATGTCTTTGCTTTTCTGACTGTGAGATCTTGCGACATACTTATTGGATTCTCCTGAACTAAGCATAGAGCAAGATTCAGAGACTTTATATATATTTTTAATAAAAGTATTTGTTTTATAAAACTGGCTCTATTAACCCAGCCTTCTTTCTATCTTCGGATTTCTTTTATGAAGATATCACCTTGCTGCTCAGTGTTAATAAATCACAGAAGGCAGAGAGCACAGTCTGCTCCTGTAAGAGAAAGGCTCAGCTCATCATTCACTCAGTAAAATGAGAAATCCTGAAATCTAGTGGTAATAGCCAATATTCAAAATGAACAAGCTTTGCATTCAGCAAGCCTATGCTTCTTCTTATTATTAGTGAATTTGAAAAATGACCAAGTTTCTGATCTTTTAAATGATATTAGGAGCTGATTTTCACAGGTGACCTAGGGATAAAGGTAAATAGAGATATTAATCATTGATGAATCTGAGGGAATTGATTAATCTGAGGGAATGCTAATCTATCTATATATTTTTTAATTTTTTCATATTTCTAAGTTTAAAAAAAATTACACAAAGTACCAAAGCATAATATTGCTCAATGAGTATTTTTGGTCACCCTGGAGTAGGAATAAACTATCAGAACCGTATTCTCCTTTTTTCCAAGGCTTTATGCTGAGTAAAGAGGCTGCAAAGATGATGCAAAAAAGCACAAAGAAGTGCCGAGGCTGGAGGCTAATGGAAATTGATAGTCCAGCTGGGCCAAAGACTGTGTGCACAGATCTGTTTGTGCTCCAGTAAAGGCTGCTAAGGTTCTGTCTACTAGTCATCACCCTGAATGTCTGGTTAATCTAGTCAGGGTTTTTCTGGCCTCAGAATTACCTTTGTTTTTGTGGTGTGACCCCTCTTAGACGCTTTGGAAAAAAATAAGTAAGTAGGTATGATAGACTTTGTCAGATGTGGAGGAGTTGAAAGACGCTGTCATGGGAAATACACAAGCAGGACCTGGGCAGATGCACTAGGCTCCCACATTGGAGGGTTCTGTTGCTTTGGGGATGACCCTGGGAATGTCTAATAGGATCTGTATGGTTTTAGGGGACATGTAGGGCAAGTCAGAATGACCTTATTTCGTATCCTAATTCATATCATGATTTTGGCATAAGTAATTGGACTGAAACTCTATTCTGCTTTTGTTGAGTTTCTGGTTTTGAATAGGGCCAGGATTTCTTCATACTCCTTCTGACTATCCTCTAAGGAAGAAAATCGCATTCCCATTTGTCCCTTAGAAAGTTCTTAGAAAAGCCTCACCTCTCATGACTCTTTCCCTCTTGTTCTGCTTTCTCAGCACGCTGCTTCACCAAGAGAATATCCAGAAGAGGACTGGTTGACTCTTGGACTTTTAAGTCATGGCCCATGTGAGTTGGAATTGCCTCTCTCCAACCCATTTATATCCTATCATGTGACTTGCCCTTAAACTGCTTACCCGAGTCACTATTCAGGGTTGTAAGTGATGGGTGTGAAACAATCCACTGCCTTCTGTAGATGTCCCTCTTTTCCCCAACCAGTATTCCTGAAACTATCCATTTGGGCATTCTATATAAACGTGTCCTAATCTGGCAGAGTACTTGAGGAGGAAAACTACATTTCCTTAAAGGGAACAATAGAAATATGCATTTCAAATGCATAGCTTAACAAGATGGAACTGAGTGGTTAAAAGGGACATACTACATGAAGTCTTTTAATTACCCCATAGAATGCGATGTTTCAATTAGTCAAGTTGGTTGGTATTCGTTTTGTTGTGTGATACTTTGTGATGCTTTTACTTAGAGGGTATGATGAGAGGGTGAGTTCTCAGAGATCTGGGATCTTGCTAGGAAATTAATCAGAGATTAATATCATTAACAAAACATTTGGTGATTGTCACCTGCTTAGCAGAGAGCCTAGAGATCCTACACATTTTCCACAAAAATAGTATTCAGTTAGGAAGTGTCTCTTTTGATTCTCTCAATTTAAACTAATGGAAAGTTCAACTGAAAGTAGTAGCATAAACAAAAAAAGCAATAGTCCAGCTGGGCCAAAGACTGTGTACACAGATCTGTTTGTGCTCTGATATAGACTGCTTACAGTCAACAAAACCCCCAACTTTTCTCACATAATAAATCTGAAGTTAGTTATTCCAGGCTAGTATAGCTGCTCAATGATGTAAACAAAAAAACTTAATGAGGTCTGATAATGAGGTTCATGATCCATCCTAGAAAAAATGCTACATACCTCATTGCTGAATATCACTATGGTCTCCTTCAAAGTACTCAACTTGGGAAGCTATGCATCAACGCCAGTGCCTAATGTACCCATCAAAGCAGCTTTAGAACTCTTTTTCTGGAATGATCATCATAGCTGTCCTTGTTATTTGTTGAAGTCTGATAATTAAGTTCACAAACTTGCCGCCATGTGCTTTCGTTGGCAGCTCTGTACAAACAACTATATTGGAACACCCTCCCTGCTCATTGAATCTGGCTCCCAGTGACTTTTTTTCTTTACCTGAAGCTAAAGGAAATATTGAAAGGAAGACACTTGATGACATTCAGGACATCAAGGGTAATATGACAACAATTCTGATGGCCATTCCAGCAAAAAGAGTTCCAAAGTTGCTTTGACAGGTAGATTAGATGCTGGCATAGGTGCATCACTTTCCAAGGGGAGTACTTCAAACGTGACTGTAGTGATGTTCAGCAGTGAGGGATGTAGCTCTTTTTCTAGGATGAGTTCATGAACTTAATTATTGGACCTCATATATGATGTCTGTTACTCTGGGCAGGCATCCTGATATCTTGGTGTTTGTTATTTGAAAGTCATAAGGATGTGGTAACTGAACAACAGGAATTTTTAAGAACATGTAGGCACTTAGCTTTAGTTACACTTATTCCCATGTCATTTCCCCAAAAACCACAGACAGCCAACTCTTATGGTTTTTTTGCTCAGTGTATGTCCCACTCCCTGAAGTGCCCATTTTCATCTTTTCCCCTTCCATCTAAGTTTTCTTTTGGCCAGACACAGTGGCTCATGCCTGTAATTCCAACACTTTGGGAGGCTGAGATGGGGGGATTGTTTGCGGCCAGGAGTTCAAGACCAGCTTTGGCAACATAACAAGGCCCCATCTCTACAAAAAATAAATGAAACGTTTTCTGGGCATGGTGCTACATATCTGTAGTCCCAGCTACTTGGGAAGCTGAGACAGAAAGATTGCTTAAGCCCATGATTTGGAGGTTCCTGTGAGCTGTCATCATGCCACTGCACTCCAACCTGGGTGAGAGAGAAAGACCTTGTCTCAAAAACAAAACAAAACAAATAATAATAAATGTTAAAAGTAATAAAGGATTTATTTTAATTTCACCATTAATTTGTCCTTTCAGCAGTTGATGATGTTCAGGGATGTGGCTATAGATTTCTCTCAGGAGGAGTGGGAGTGCCTGGACCTGAAACAGAGGGATTTATACAAAGATGTGATGTTTGAGAACTACAGCAACATGGTCTCACTGGGTAAAATTCAGAATTTCACTTTGGAGAGTCCTGCTTTCTGTGGTGTGGTTTTTTTTTTTTTTTAATTGTCTTTCAAATGCCTTGGGGAATTTCTGACCTTTGTTTCTAGGGAAATGGTTTGTGTGCTTTTATCTTCTTCTTTTATCTTCCTCTCTGATGTCAGACTTCCTGGACTGTAAGTCTGTGCTTTTATCTTCCTCATCATCAGTGTGTGCTTTTATCTTCCTCATCTTTTAGAAATCCATTATACCTTATCAATGTGTGCTTTTATCTTCCTCATCTTTTAGAAATCCATTATACCTTTTTCTTCCCCTTTCTGTAATCATCTGTCTTCCCTAATAATCAAGGGATTAGATGCAAATTTTGGAATCTTTACATGTGATTCTTTCTGATTTCTTATCTTCTGGGCAGGACTTTGCATTTATCAGCCAAATATATTCTCTTTATTGGAGAAAGGGAAAGAGCCCTGGAAGATTTTGAGGAATGAGATGAGAAGGCCTTGCCCAGGTAAGTGAGAGCTAACAGGCACAGAGCGACCATTATTGCAGATGACAGTCCAGCTGCATAGTGAGTCAGCAGCACCTCTGAAATAGTGGTGTGAAATATACTCTCAATGCCAAACCCCTTGATAAAACCTGAGACCAACAGACAAAACCTTTTCCAAAAGAACCTTCTTTTCACTCCAAATACCACTCTATTTTTATATTCTCATTTTCCCCTCATGAAACAAAAAGGAAAATAACATTCTTATCTATGGTTTGGATCAAGTTCTTCCTATCTCTCTTTTTTTTTAATTTAGATATTTGTAAATTTTTTCATTCTCTATGGATACACACACACATTTTTTATCTTGTTTTTCTACCTACTACCTTTTCAACTTTTCTTATTTTACCTAGTTTCTCCTTGCTTATTTCCTTCATTTATTTTCATTCTTTTAATCAACTTTTATGGATTTTCTAATTTTACCTTAGATTTAGAAGAATTAACGAAGCGTATATAATCTATTAAAAAACTTTTAGTTCTTTTTATGATTGGAACTTGGGCATAAATCTGCATAAAGGGCTCTCTACTGATAGAAGACCTGCTGCTTAGGTGAAAATCACAATAATAGGTGAAAACAGTTTCTGGCCACAGTGAGGAGAAAGTGGCAGGAGAGAGGTTACAATTAATAACCAAGAGAGTACAGTGAAAGACAAGCCCCGGGTCGTATAGTTCCCCATAATCTCTAGTTTTTCATCTCTAATGATAATTGTCATCTACTAATTGTTCAACGTTTACTCTGTGCCAGATACTTTATGGAAATAGCTTATTATTCCCAATCCTCTCAAACCTCTGAAAAGAGGTATTTTTTAAATTCCTTTTTATCACATGGAAAAATAAGAACTCAGATGAGCTCAGTAATTTTCCCATTACCTCAAAGTAGTTTTAGGAAATATCTGGAGTCTGAAACTGGTTTGACATCTTTCCCCTGCAGTATGTTACTACTCATATGTCGTAACTGAACTGCCTTTCAACTCAGTCAGTAACTGCTAGAGTACTTATTCTCTCCTCCCAAGGAAAATTTATAGCACCATCTTATGACAGTTTCACCGGATCCTAAATACATATAAAAGATAATGAGTCACAGAAAAATCCTATTTATTCCTAGCTCATGCCACACTTATTTTTCCTTGATAGATTGTTTAAACTATTTTTTAGTATCTGAATGATCATCTGTAAGTATCGCCTTTAACCTAAATGCAACATACCCTGTGTTAATGAGTTCCTAGTACTTTTATACTTTGGCACCAGATTGATTGCCACATATTAGACCGATGCTATTTCCCAACATTCCTTTTTTTAAGCTCAGAATCATATAAGATATTCATTATAGTGCCTTATATAGTACCTGCAAATTTATAGATTATTTTCTGAGATGTTGGAATACTATTATTGAACAATCATTTTTTACTGAACTCCTCAGGTGAATGTGCTATCCCTCATCACTTGATTCAACTTTTATTATTTCTTTTAAATTTCTATTTATCTCTTGTCCTTTTGTTCATATTGCCCAGAATTTGGGAAATTTTTTAGTCATTCACTTTTTGTATGCTTTACAAAGCATGATTTTACTTTCCATATATATCTTAGAAGTTTTCTTGCTTTTTAAACTTCAAACAATATGTATTTACTTTCTTATCTTTCAGACTTACAGTCCAGGTATCAGAGCAAGAAGTTATCACCCAAAAATGGTATTTTAAAGAGAGAATCATCCCAATTGGAAATAATGAAAATTTGTAAAGAACACAACCTTGAATGTTTATGTTTTAGAGATGACTTGGAAGGCAAAGCTCAATTTCAAACACCACAAGAAAATCAGGAAGACTGTTTCAAGCAGGTGATACTCACTTGTGAAAAAATGTCAACTTTTAACCAGCACACAGTTTTAAATTTGCATCAGAGGCCTAATACAGGAGAGAAACTGAATGAATTTAAAGAATGTGGGAAAACCTTTAGTTCTGGCTCAGATCATACTCAACATCAGTTAATTCACACAGACGAGAAATTCCATGAAGATAAGGAATGTGGGAAGACCTTTCTTCCTGATTCAGAACTTACTCAACATCAGGCAGTTCACACTGTAAAGAAAACCTATGAATGTAAAGAATGTGGGAAGGCTTTTAGTTTACGTTCAAGTCTTACTGGTCATAAAAGAATTCATACAGGTGAGAAACCTTTTAAATGTAAGGAATGTGGGAAGGCCTTTAGATTTCATTCACAACTTAGTGTCCATAAGCGAATTCATACTGGTGAGAAATCTTATGAATGTAAGGAATGTGGGAAGGCCTTTAGTTGTGGCTCAGACCTTACTCGACATCAAAGAATTCATACTGGTGAAAAGCCCTATGAATGTATTGAATGTAGAAAGGCCTTTAGTCAGCGATCACATCTTATTAAACATCAGAGAATTCATACTGGTGAAAAACCTTATGAATGTAAGGAATGTGGAAAAGCTTTTACTCGTGGCTCACACCTAACTCAACATCAGAGAATTCATACTGGTGAGAAATCTCATGAATGTAAGGAATGTGGAAAAGCTTTTATTCGTGGTTCAAATCTTGCTCAACATCAGAATGTTCATGTTGGTAGGAAACCGTATGAATGTGAGAAGTGTGGGAAAGCCTATATCTGGAGCTCACACCTTGCTCGACATCAGCGAGTTCATACTGGTAGGAAACCTTACGAATGCAAGCAATGTGGGAAGACTTTTCTTTGGGCTTCATATCTTGCTCAACATGAGAAAATTCACAATGAGAGGAAACTCTATGAATGTAAGGAATGTGGAAAGACCTTTCTTCATGGCTCAGAGTTTAATCGACATCAGAAAATTCATACTGGTGAGAGAAACTATGAATGTAAAGAATGTGGAAAGACCTTTTTTCGTGGATCAGAACTTAATCGGCATCAAAAAATTCATACTGGAAAGAGATCATATGAATGTGAAGAATGTGGAAAAGCTTTTCTCTGGGGTTCACAACTCACTCGACATCAAAGAATGCATACTGGTGAGGAACCTTATGTGTGTCAAGAATGTGGGAGATCCTTTATCTGGGGCTCACAACTTACACGACATAGAAAAATTCATGTTGATGCTGAACCTTATGAATGTAAGAAAAGTGGCCAGATATTTAGTCACTCATGTTTTACTGATCAGAAAATTCACAATGGTGAGAATCTCTGTGAATGGACAGACTATGGGAACACCTTTAGTCATGACTCAAACTTTGCTCAAAAATATTTATACTTTTGAGAAATCCTGTGAATTCAAAGATTTTGAGACCACATTTTCTCCAAGCTCTCACTTTATATCACTCTTATGAAATATTATTATAAAAAGAATGTAGGAAAGGCTTTATTTGGATCATTAATTGATGTCTTTTTTTTCTTTTGAGAAATACCACAACTGTTGGTAATATTAGAAGGCCTTTTGACAGGGTACCCAATACATCCAGCAGCAGCAGATAATTGATAATGCAGTTAATATAGGAAAGAATTTACTGATTAGTCAGCAATTATGGAATATCGGTAAAATTTTATGAGATGATAGCTTGAGTTCTTTTTGCATCATTCTCCAGATATTCTTGAGATACTAAGTTGCATAAAAAGTTTATTTATAATTCATGTTGGAAACCTTCTGTCATTACCAAAATCTTGTTGCATTTCCACAGAATTGATGTAATTAATCAGGAAAGCCTTGAACTATATTATACAACTTATTTGACATGTCTTAGTTTTAATACATCCTACATTTATATTCTTCGGAAAATAACTTAAATCTGTGTCTGTTTGCTTATTCATTAGATTATAAGGGTTGCGTGTTTTGAGATTTAAATGTCTTAATGATTGTCACTAGTTTTGATGTTACAACATTTCTATGAGAGGAGGATTTTAAGAGTATAATGACAAAAAGTATCATCTCTATTTGTGTCTTATTGAACAGCAGAACATTAATTCTGAAGAAAAACCAGTAAAGTATAATGAAGGTAAGAAAGTCTTGAATGAATATTAATTTCATATGCTGCATCAAAAAAATCTATATGATAAAAGTCTTGTGGTTTTAGTGAAATTAGGATTGTTGAGTGTTCAGCAATCTTTAAAAGACATTTGGAAGTGGTCTTGTCTCTAATGAATTTCTAAAGCTAAATGTCATGTAATCCATTTTTTCACCAGAGTTAAAATTCAGAAATTAGGAAATGGACATCCAAATGAATTCTGGCCTCTTGGAAATTTGGCACCACATATAAACAATTATTGGACGAAAAAGCAAATAAAAAATGAAATTACAGACTGCTTAGATGTCAATGATAATGAGACCCTGTATTTTAAATTCTATGAATATAACCAAAACAGTTCTCAGTAGAAATTGCTATATGTATAAAATCAAGAAGATTGAAGGCAGTTTGTTTCTGTCACCACTGTATCTTTAGCACTTTGGACGATGCCTATAATATTATAGAGTCTCAAATATTTATTGAATTAAATAATGATTACTCAACAAACTAGAATATGAATAAATACCCCAGATGAGTGGATGGAAAGGCTTAATGAAAATAAAGCAGAAATCATAGAATAAGAATCAATGAAGGTTTTTACCAAAATCTGTTTATTTGAAGAAAAGTTTTTTACTGGGCTTTGGCAATACCTCTACCATATCTGTTAAAGAAGAAAAAATAGGAAACACCTATATGTTTAGGTAATATTATTTTAATGGTAATATAAGTATGTAAACTACATTAGACAGTATTTTTACATATGGTTTACTTTCTAATAAAACATTAAATGTGATTATGATTCAAGAATAAGCAAAAAGGCTCAAAAAATAGAAAAAGCATCATTAAAAATCATGAAGATGGCTGGACTCAGTGACTCAAGCCTGTAATCCCAGCACTTTGGGAGGCCGAGGCAAGAGGATTGCCTGAGCTCAGGGGTTCGAGACCAGCCTGTGCAACTTGGTGAGACCTCATATCTACAATAAATAAATAAAAAATAAGCTGGGCATGGTAGCGCGCATCTGTATTTTCAGCCACATGGAAGACTGAGGCAGAAGGATTGCCTGAGCCCAGTAAGTCAAACCTGTGGTGGCTGTAAGCGTGCCACTGCACTCCAGCCTGGGCAACAGAGTGAGACTCTGAATCAAAAAAAAAAATCATGAAGATTAGATATTATATAGGATACATCCTGAAGGAACAGAAAATCCCATGGAAATTTTACCAGCTTATGCTGAAAGACTAATATAATTATTATAATAAAATTAGATGGGGAGCTGGGCTCGGTGGCTCAGCCTGTAATCCCACACCTTTGGGAGGCTGAGGTGAGTGGATTGCCTGAGCCTGCGGGTTCGAGACTCGCCTGGGCAGCAAGACTTCATCTTTACAATAAATCAAAAAATCAGCCGGGCGTGGTAGTACACGCCTGTAATTCCAGCTACTCAGAAGGCTGAGGCGGAAGGATCACTGGAGCCCAGCAGGTCGAGGCTGCGGTGGCCGGGAACAGCCACTGCACTCCAGTCTGGGTGACAAAATGAGACTCCAACTCAAAAAAAAAAAAAAAATTAGATGGGGATAGCTCTTAAACAGCAAATTCCAGAAAAATTTTCCTTATAAAGATATATGAAAAACTAACATAAATAAACCTAATATTTTTTGTTTAATCTCTCATCTGGAAGCTTGATACTTTTTTTTTTTTTTTTTTTTTTTGAGTTGGAGTCCCACTCTGTTGCTGAGCCTGGTGTACAGTGGCATGCTCACGCCCACTGTAGCCTGGACCTACTGGGCTCAGGCGATCCTTCTGCCTCAGCCTTCCAAGTAGCTGGAACTACAGGTGCGCTACCACATTCGGCTTATTTTTTTATTTATTGTAGAGACAAGGTCTCACCAAGTTGCCCAGGCTGGTCTTGCACCCCTGAGCTTAGGCAATCCTCTTGCCTCGGCCTCCCAAAGTATTGGGATTACAGGCTTGAGCCACTGCACCCAGCCGAATGATAATTTTGAATGATGAAAATATACTTTATCAGTTCAGTACCTAGTCAATATTTTCTAAATGCAGTTATTGGTATCTTTCAATACTCAGCACATTCATAAACTCTTTAACAGGTAGTTCCCTTCCAAATTATTGTCATCTATTTTTGTTATGTAACTTAATTATAATAAATAAGTCATTTCCATTCATGCTTTTTTTTCTTGAGTCAGGGTTTCACTCTCACCCAGACTGGAGTGCAGTGGCACTATCATGGCTCACACAGCCTCAAACTCCTGGACTTGAAGAGATCTGTCTTCCTCAGGCTCTCAGGTAGCTGGGTTTACAAGCATGTGCCACCATGCTTAGCTTAAATTTTTTTTAAGGTGACAAAGTTATGGAGAAAAATTACAGATAGAAGTTATATGGTGGCCAGGCTCGGTGACTCAAACCTGTAATCGCAGCACTTTGGGAGGCCGCGGCAAGGGGATTGGCTGAGCCCATGGCTTCGAGACCAGCCCGGGCAACTTGGCGAGACCTCATCTCTACAATAAATAAAAAATTAGCCGGGCATAGTAGTGCACACCTGTAGTTCTGGCTACTTGGGAGGCTGAGATGAAAGGATAACCGGAGTCCAGGAGGTCAACACTAGGGTGGCTGTGAGTGTGCCACTGCACTCCAGCCTGGATGACAGAGTGAGACTCCCAACTCAAAAAAAAAAAAAAAAAAGCTTTCTTGGTAAGTCTTTGTTCACATTACTCCTTTTGGACATTAATTTACAGATAAGTATGTTTCATTTCTTTTCTTTTTCTTTTTTTCTTTTTGGCCCAGAGTGCCTTATGTTTGGTGTCCGTATGCATAGCTGGTGCTCCCACCTCCTCATGGTGAATTTCTGGATGTCCTCGAATGCCTGAGGTCCATGCTTCTTCTTTTTGATGTTGATAATTTCGTTTCAAGTCTCATGTATGAAAAAACTGCCCTTCATTTTTCTCAACCACTTTTCTTTGCAGGAGCCATTCTGCTGGGACCATTTTGAAAAAGAAAGGCATTTTGATAATTAGTGTTGCCTTTGGGGGGGAAGGGTAAGATTAGAGTAATTCCTGGAAAAGTGTAAAGCAGTATAAATTCCCAATAAATCAAGAAAGCTAAATGTAGAAACAGAACAAAAAAGAAATTTTACTTGTATTAGAAGAAAACAAGGTTGAACTTCTTGATAACGTGGGAATGGGGGCATCAATAACTAACTCAAAAATCCAGTGGGTATTAGGAAGACTTAATACGTTTTTTGTGGGATAAAAATATAAATAAAGATAAAGGAAAATGACAAATCAAAGATATGTGAAATATCAAAAGATTAATATCCTTAATCTATGTAAATTCTTAAAAATAGAGATGTAAATGACCCTAGAGTCTGACACTAAATAGGCAAAAGGCATAAATAGACATTTAATATGAAAAGATAAATGAATGACCCTTAAATCTTAAAAAAAAAAAAAAAAGATGCTCCATCTTACTCATAAAGAAACTGCAGCCGGGCTCGGTGGCTCAGCCTGTAATTCCACGCTTTGGGAGGCCGAGGTGAGTGGATTGCCTGAGCCCGCGGGTTCGAGACGCGCCAGGGCAACTTGGTGAGACCTCATCTCTACAATAAATCAAAAAATTAGCCAGGTGTGGTAGCGCGCACCTGTAGTTCCAGCTACTTGGAAGGCTGAGGCAGAAGGATCACTGGAGCCCAGCAGGTCGAGGCTGCAGTGGCTGGGAGTGGCCACTGCACTCCAGTCTAGGCGACATGACTCCAACTCAAAAAAAAAAAGAAACTGCAAGTTAAGCTATATTGACGTACCAGTTCATACCAATTAGATAAGCAAAAATCCAAAAGTATTAAAATACTCTATTGGCAAACCTGGAGCAACAAGAACATCACAATGCTTGTGAAAATGCAAAACTGTACAACTCATAGAATGAATTATTCAACAATATCCAATGTTTATTATATGCATATTTCATATACCCAGCACCCTTGCTTCTATATTGAAGATACACAGAATGTGGTATGCACAAAGGAATGTAACTATTTGTAGATGCAACAGACTGGAAACAACTTATATTTCCAGCAACAGAAGAATTAGCTATCAGATACATGTACATGACTGAATTAGCTATCAGATACATGTACAAGGAGTATCATGAGACTATATATTTCAGGTTATGTTATATGAAAAATAGGAAGATTCAGAGTAATACATATATTTTGCTAATATTTGTGAGCAGAAGGGAGGGATAATATATATGCTTATACTTCCAAAAAATAATGAAAGGGTAAGCCAAGACCTATTGAAAATGAAGAAACAGTAGATGGGAGTCAGACTTTGTGGTATACACATGTAATCCCAGCTACATGGGAGACTAAGGCAGGATTATCAAGCCCAGCCTACATAACATAGCAACACCCTCTAAGAAAAAACTAAATCAATGGGTTAGAAGAGAGCACAAGGTTAAAAAGTACTCACCTTTGATTTTACCTTGTTTCATATTTTGACTGGATCCACATAGGTGTTTTACATACCGGCTTTTTTTTTTTTTTAAGTTACAAAGGAGAAAAAAATTGTAATTTTAAATGTCAAAGTCAGTGAATTTGATTCTGTATCAGTTAGTGGCATAACAAGATGGAATAAGAATTTCAAAGGATGTTAAAATATTTTGACTCAATGCTGGGAGAACTTTAATCTTAAGGGCAAATATGAAGAAATGTGCCTTTTACTAGTCTTTTGTCAACGGTAAAATTGGCATTATTTTAGGTGGGACCAAAATTAACACATTACTTATTTTCATGATACACAAAACCTGAAAATTAGGATCATGAACCATCCTAGAAAAAGTGCTACATACCTCATTGCTGAATATCATTGTGGTCATTCCCCTTGGGAAGCTATGCATCAATGACAACGCCTACCTAGTCCACCTGTCAAAGCAGTTTTGGAACTCTTTCTGGAATGGCCCTCAGAGCTGTCATTTGTTGAGGACAATTAGGTTTGTGAATTTGCCACTGTGTTCTTACATTGGTAGCATTGTACAAGTAACTGTCTTGGAACACCCTCCATGCTCACCTGATCTGGCCTCCAATGACTTTTTCCATTACCCAAAGATGAAGGAACTATTGAAAGGAGGATATTTGATGATATTCAGGACACCAAGAATAATACAACAACAGCTCTGATGGTTATTCCAGACAAAGAGTTCCAAAATTGCTTTGATGGGTGGATTGGGCACTGGTGTCAGTGTATAGCTTACCAAGGAGAGTACTGACTATAGTGATATTCAGCAGTGAGTTATTTAACGGTTCTTCTAGGATGGTCATGAACTTAATCGTCGGACCGTGTGTGTGTGTGTGTGTGTGTGTGTGTGTATCTATCTGCTTAAACGCATTGGTGACCTAGAAACAATGAATACCTCAAATAGCCATATTGTTGTTTCTACATTCTATTTCCCTTGAAGAGCAAGGACTACTCAGCAGAATGTGATATGGCAGGTCAGGGGTTGTATAATTATCCTGAAACATCTTATTGTGCCTACAAGCAAGAAAGCTATGAAAGAATATAGGAACATGTCAACTTGAAGGAACTGGCCAAAAATAAGATAATTTGAGCATCAAAACACTATTGCAATAGATTGAAAACTGTTATATAGATAAAACTTCCTAATTCAAAATGGAAAAAATTTATGATAAACACCTTTATGGAGCATGCCAGCGTATTAGCTCATTCTGAAAATTTGATAAGTAAAAAGAAAAAAGCAAGTATTTATCATATTTCTTGTAAAAGTTGTAATCAAATAGTTGATTAGGGAAAAATTATGAATCAGTTAATATATTCAGAAAAAATGATAGACTTAGAAAATCATATGTGGCAACCTTTAACAAAATAACAATTTACAACAATCCATATTATGTGGGTGATGGAAAATTTTAAAAGAGAATTACCAGTCAGACAACATCTGAACCTGAAGGCCAATCTTAGCAATATTAAGTTGGAAAAATCTGATACTAATGTGATGCTATACAAAGTACCTAAGGTAAATTATGTCCTAGCATGTTGAACTGTAATTTAATCTAGCTTACAGATCTAGCTACCAGTTTAGCACACATAAAATTGATAGAAAATCCATTAAATACTATAGTGAAGATAAAATTTGCCAAATTTGAAATGTGGAAAATTCTTCAGGACAAATAATCTAATTTATTAGTAAATACATGGCATGGTAGGAGTGGGGGAAGTGGGAGCTGTTGCAGTTCAAAAGAAGCATTAAGAAGCATATCAACCAAATGCAATGTGTGGGATTTTCTTGGGTCCAGACTTGAGCAAGTAGTCTTTAAGAAATATCCTGAGGCCAGGCATGATGGCTCAAGCCTGTAATCCCAGGATTTTGGGAGGCCAAGGTGAGGGAATTGCCTGAGTCCACAGATTCGAGAAAAGCCTGGGCAACTTGGCGAGACCTCATCTCTACAATAATCAAAAAATTAGCTGGGCATGGTAGCATGCACCTGTAGTTCTGGCTACTTGGAAGGCCTAAGCCAGGGGTCCTCAAACTATGGCCCGCGGGCCACATGCGACCTGCCGAGGACATTTATCCAGCCCACCGGGTGTTTTTGCCGCTGCTGCCTGTCCTGCCTAGCAGCCAACTGGTCCGGTCCCGCAGTGCGCATGTGTGGAATGTGTGTCGCACTCACCAACTCCCCTCCTCTCTGTCTCTTGACTTCTCCTCTCAGTCTCGGGTGTGATCGGTAGAGTCCCGAGCTTGCCTGTGCAGAGCCTGCTGCTGCCTGAGGACCGAGGTAAGAACAAGTTAGGATTTATTTTTTTTTGAAGTTAGGAGGTTTTTTTTTTTTTTTAAATTTTGCAGTTAGTAGGGCCTGATAAAGGACTTTGGTAAAGTCTCAGGGTATAAAATAAATGTGCAAAAGACAATTACATTTCTATACACTAATAATAAACAAACAGAAACCCAAATAAAAAGCACAATTCCATTCACAATAGCTACACACAAAAATGATATACCTTGGCATCTTCCTAACCAGAGCTGTGAAAGACCTTTACAATGAAAACTACAAAACACTGGTCAAGTAAATCAAAGATGACATAAACAAGTGGAAAAATATTCCATGCTCATGGATTGGCAGAATCAACATTGTTAAGTTGTCCGTTCTACCTAAGGCAATCTATAGATTTAATGCAATACTCATCAAATTACCAGCAACATTTTTCTTAGACCTAGAAGTAACAATACAAGAATTCATATGGAGACATAAACGACCAAGAATAGCCAAAACAACCCTGAGCAAAAAACAAAACATTACAAAACAAAAAACAAAACAACAACAACAAAAAAAAGCAGGAGGAATCACACTCTCAGACTTTATTATAAAGCTACAATAATCAAAACAGCCTGGTATTAGTATAAGAATAGGCATATAGACCAATGGAATAGAATTGAGATTCCAGAAGCAAAACCTCAATTTCTCAACCAACTCATCTTCAACAAAGCCTCCACCACTCACTACTGGGGAGATGAGAACCTATTCAATAAATGGTGCTGGGAAAACTAGCTGACCACATGCAGAAGATTGAAACAGGACCCCTACCTATCCCCATACACAGAAAGCAACTCTAAATGGATCACAGACCTAAATGTAAAATGTAAAACTTCAAACTGTAAGAACTTTAGAAAACACAGGAGACACTCTATGGAAGTTGGAATTGGCAACCAATTCCTGATCAAAACTCGAAGTGCCCAAGCCATAAGAGATAAGATAGACAAGTGGGACCTCATTAAACTGACAAACTTCTGCAAAGCCAAAGAAACCATCAAGAGAGCAGGGAGACAACCCACCGCCTGGGAAAAAATATCTGCCAACTCCATGTCTGACAAAGGTCTAACATTAAGGATCTCTAAGGAACTCAAATGCGCTGAAAAGAAAAAACCAAACAGCCCCATTACAAAGTGGACAAAAGATATGAATAGACACTTCTCAAAAGAAGACGTATGAGCAGCTAACAGATACATGAAAAAATGTTCAGCCTCACTAGTCATCAAGGAGATGCAAATTAAAACTACACTGAGATACCACCTAACTCCAGTCAGAATGGCCATCATCAATAACTCAAAAAATAACACATGCTGGAGGGGATGCGGCAAAAAAGGAACACTTCTACACTGTTGGTGGGAGTGTAAACTAGTACAGCCTCTGTGGAAATCAGTGTGGCGATTCCTAAAAGTTCTAAAACTTGACCTTCCATATGATCCTGTAATCCCCCTACTGGGAATATACCTGGAAGAACTCAAATCATTCTATGAAAAAGATAACTGCACACGTATGTTTATTGCAACCTGGTTCACAATAGCAAGAACATGCAACCAACTGTGCTGCCCATCAAAAGAGGACTGGATAAAAAAATGTGGCACATATACACAATGGAATATTACACAGCCATAAAGAAGAACAAAATCATGAACTTCACAACAACATAGATAGAATTAGAGTTTATAATACTGAATGATCTCTCACAGAAACAAAGAGCTGAGTATCACATGTTCTCACTCATAAGTGGACCTTGAACAACTACCGTAATACTACCAGAGAAGAATTGACAATAGTGGGAAACTGTGGGGGGGGGTTAGGGGGAATAGGGAGGTGGGATTGACAGTAGTTGATATCTGCCTGGGGAAGGGGGGGCACACCTCATCAACAAGGGTACCTGCACAATGAATATTTGTATACCTAACTCTGAATTGTACCCCATAATTTTAAAATTAAAATTGAGAGAAAAAAAAAAAATATATATATATATATAACATAACCAATACTTAAAAGACAGATTGGCAGAATGGATAAGATAACATAACACAATTGTTTACTTGTTTATTTAAGAAATCTCAGCTTAATTTTGATTATATATGAATATGTGGGAGAATCAATGATTGTCTTGTAAATGCAAACAGACATTTGATTTATGACCAAAAGGGGAAATTTGTGAGGCCAAGTAGCAAACATGAGAGGATATGTTTTCTAACTTTTACTTGAAATCCTGATTCTTTGATGAAATACAGCTCTCTGGAAGAATGCTTTGAAGAGCAAAGAACCTTCCATATCTCTTACCAAGTCACTATATTTCTTAAAAGATAAATGTCCTTAGTCTTGCCTTTTCTACATATAAAATAACATCTGACATGGTTAATGATTATGTCTATGTAATCTTTAACCAGATATAATTTTATACCCAAACTTTGATGTAATGTAGCCTGTAACGAACCTCCTGAAAATAAACTAGGAGCTGAAACACTACTTTGTAATTGTCTGATAGAATCTCTCTAAAGGGCTATTCCTTGGTCTGTAGTCCTCAATGAGACTTCTGAATAAAACTTTAATTCTTTAAAAGTATGATATTTTGCCGGGCTCGGTGGCTCAGCCTGTGATCCCACGCCTTTGGGAGGCTGAGGTGAGTGGATTGCCTGAGTCCGCGGGTTCGAGACCCGCCTGGGCAGCAAGACCTCATCTCTACAATAAATCAAAAAATAAACTGGGCGTGATAGCACATGCCTGTAATTCCGGCTTCTTGGAAGGCTGAGGCGGAAGGATCGCCGGAGCCCAGCAGGTCAAGGCTGCGGTGGCCAGGAGTGGCCACTGCACTCCAGTCTGGGCGACAGAGTGAGACTCCAATTCAAAAAAAAAAAAAAGTATGATATTTTTCTTTATTCCACTGCTACTTATTGACAAAATAAATGAACTACAGTATGCCCTTGTTATCACAGGCATCCAGTGCTACATTGAGACATAGCCTCCTGTACAAGAAGTGGCTCAACATAAGGGGGTGTCTCTGTCTTCATTTTGTACTGCCTACAACTGTGGCCTAGAAGGCTCTTCCCTTAGGTGCCTTTAGCTCTTTGCTCTCTCCTTCACTTCCTTTGGCTATTTCCCCAAATGTCCTTTTTCAGGCCACCTCATTTGAGGCAAACTGCCCCCTGAAAACTCGGGCCTCTCATCCCTGCTTTATTTTTCTCTCTTACTTGACATATTATGTAACATAAGCTTACCTCCCTTCATGTTGCCTAATACTCCCATCTGGTAAAAAGCTCCATAAAGAATTGTTTTGTGAGTTTTTCCCCAATACTTTATCTCTGGCTCATTGAGCAGTGCCTAACACAAAATAGGACTGAAAAATACTCATTGAATGAATTAAGGCATCTGTCAAAATGTGATCTGATGCCCTGGAAGTCATTGGTCACATTTCAATTCCTGATCAGAGCTTTATATTCCTGGGTCCTTTCTTGCCTTGATAATTAAAAGATATTTTAGGCAACCTTGGTCTTAATTTCATGTTTTCTCTCTCCATAACAGGTGGAGAACAGTGGGGAGAGCAGGTCTCTCTTAATTCTCATGTATTTGGCATTTCTTACTCTCTCCCTACCCCAGCATCCTCCTGCCTGGATGCTGTCCCCCACCCCAAACAGCCTCCTTCTGGGAGGGTCCAAGTCTTTCAGGCAGCAACCCCTAGGGGTGTGCTTTCCCCTTCCTCCCTGCTTTTGCAGCATCCTGCAGAAAAACAAATACCTCTGTCCCTCTCTTCAGTCCTGGATCCAGCCCCATCAGGACACAGTGACCTCTATCTGCTAGGCTGAAGCTGCCCCAGCACCGAGAATTCCTTGTGAACACACTCTCATCTGAGTGATCCCTGAGTTCCTGCCAGTTTCTCTTTCCCTCCAGCTGCTCCTCTGGCTTAGTGGCCCCACCCTTCTCTGAGCTTCCCCAGCCTGGGGCTCCTCTGGTGACCAATGTCAACCTTAGGTTGTGTTTTCACTTTTTCTACATCAGCTGGGACTGCCTTTCTGTCCAGGCTAAAAGCTACATCATAGAACTTAGGAATTATACCCCAAATGGAGCTGGAAATTGAGACACGGTTAGGGATGGAACAGCGTGCTGAGAATGAGACCAGAGATTCCAAACAAGACTAAGTGAGAGATGCCAGGTGACAGCTTCAAAATGGACAATTCAGTGCCCCCTTTGCTGATGAAGACTAGGAACTAGAAATGAAACTGGGTAAGTCCACATCACTGTCCATGATACTCACTTCCCTAGACCTTCTGCCTTCAGCCCTGATGATCTCCATCTCCTCAGCCTCCTTTTCCTCCATGACACAGACATGGTTTGGGGCAGCATGCTAGTGCTCATGATGATAGCTGTGGTGCTGACCAGGGCTGGAGCAATTCCTGTCCCTCTTCCTGACCTCCCCTTGAGTCCCAGACTCAAGATCTTTTGACTTATTCAAATAGCTCCTCAGTATCCTCCAGATGTCTCCCATCCATCAAGTCCCAACTGACCTTCAGAGTACAGTATCTCCTTCAGACCTGTCCCTCCTCAAGTTATCTGTCTCACAAAGACCTCACCAACCCTTTCTCTGAACTGAGCTCTGGACTCTCCCTATCCTGGACTCTTCCTGTCCTCCCACCTCAAGCCTGTCGGCCCTAAGACCATTCATTACTTCCATGCACCTCCATGTACTTCATCCTTTCCCAGTCAAGGCCCTGCTCCTGGCTTTTCTGTTAGGCGTCTCCTTCACATTCCCCATACAACAACCAAAAGGATTTTTCTGATATTCAGGCCTACCCATGACCTCTTGCCAATATAGAGACTTTTGCAGTGCCCTGGTACACCCTCAGGATAAAGTTCTTGCCCCTTTGTTGGGCATTTGAGACCCTCCTTGATACAGTGTCTGCCTAGGCACTTGATTTTGTTTAACTTTCAGCTTTGGCTCTTGGTGACCTCTTTTGCCAGAAACTTGTTACTAAAGCAGACTCTGGCTTTTCCTAAAAAGTTGAGTTGACACCCCCACCCCCAGGGCCTGTTATGTTTACACCCCAATGTGTTCCTCTTGCAAGCATCTGCAAGAGGAAATGAACCCCAAGATCCTTCTTATGCAAGTCCACTGGCGAACTGTAACCACTCACCCCCTTCAGACATGACAGAAAATGACCAGTCACCACTGATCACAACTGGTTATGGCCAGTTACAGCCAGTCATCACTGGGCATGGCCAGTTACCACCAGTCATAGCTGGAAAACACCAGTCAGTCATGGCTGGTCACCATTGGTCATGGCCAGTCATTACTGTTGGGCACCTTTCAATAGCTGGGATGTCAAAAGTTAGGGACTTTTTAAATTCCCAGGGTCTGGATGCAGCTGGCAGATCCCTTAGCCTATAGTTAAATGTTTCCAGTGGATAAGCACTCTAATTTTGTCAGTTGTGCAGTATATAATTGAATAGAACATCACAGTATGTATTTGCCTCTCTCTCAAGAAGTCAAAGAGTGCCAAGTACCCAATGATTATTAAAGGCAAGAGAAACAAAAGGGTCCCATGGCATTACCCAAACCCCAGAAGGACACTCTCATCTTTGCTGTAGACAGCACAGAATGGCTTCTTCCAGCTTTCCACTCGGTACTGTCACTCAAGTGCCTCCTACTGGTGGAACCTCATGCTCCCCCTGGCAAAAAAGTTTGTAAAAAGTTTTTCAGGCTTCCAGCCTAAGTGGAACAAGGGAGCACTTAAAAGGACAAGAGTGTAGCAGCCTCATTGCACTGAAGGACTCTGTCCAAATTTAATTGGCCAGATATAGCACTCTAGAGGAATAAATGTAAACTTGGCAGGACAAGAGGTACTGTGGGTGATGGTCAGACCTAAAGGCCTAAGAGGGACAAAGGGTTGTATTAGCTAGTCTGTAGGCCATGGTTGTGTTGATGGAGAACCAAACTGAGTTATTTAAACAGGTCAGATGAGTGGTTCTCAAAGTGTCGCTCTCAGAACAGCAGCATCACTGGGAACTTACTGGATATATAAATTCCTGGGTCCCACCCCTGGCTGAATCAGATGAATTAAAACCAAAATGGAAAAAAATTAAAAATACTAACTAGTTAGTTTGTAAAACTGGTTCTCAAACTTTTAAATTTTCCATGGCATCACACCTGTTATCCAGGTTTTCTCTGAAGGTCTTTCCCTGAGTATGTTATTTGCCTTACTCCCAACCGCAGTCATTTATTTCTTCACCTTATTCTGCTTTTCCTCACATAGCTCTTACCTGAAAATGACAGTATAAATTTATTTATTTATTGGCCTTCTCCTCCCTAGAAATATAAGCTGCAAGTGAGCAAGGACTTACCCTGTCTTGTCATGGGGCCACCCTGTGAAGTTGTACAGTCATGCCCTCCTGAAGGGGGTACTTTATTCACTAACTGCCTGAAGTAGGCACACACCTTTGAATCCACTTAACCAGAGGTAGAATTTTGTCCATTTTTTGCGAAGGTTCTGTATGAACTAAGATGGTCTTGCAATTACAGTTTAATCACACAGATGATGGCTTATGGTCAGTGCTCAGTGTTAATATAATCATTACTGTCACTGGTGTTAAGTCAGCCCACTTCCTATAACCAAACTTTTTTTGTTATTTGTCATGCATGAACCCCACATAAATGTTAAAATATTGTGTTTGCTAGACAATCTTTAAGAAAGAATTACTTTCTCCATGTTAGTAATCAAAGATAACATGCACCACACACAATCTGACAAGCATATTTGATCAGCATGAGATCTTCAGGATAATTCCAAGAAGTTTAAATAAAATGGGTGACTATGTCAGCATGTATAGCTTAACAATGAATAGATTGAAATTTCCAAAGGCTTTTTAATATATTGAGAGAGATACTTTGGGTCCTATTATTAAACTCTTTCCAAAAGGTATAAAAATTTCAAACTGAAAAACACTGCTTTAAGATATCCAAAGGATGCCAGTAGAAACCTTTGGGTTAAAACATGCCCAGCAGGTCGAGGCTGCAGTGGCCGGGAGCAGCCACTGCACTCCAGTCTGGGCGACAGAGTGAGGCTCCAACTCAAAAAAAACCCAAAAACATGCATTCTTTTCAATATTTTATTATGAAAATGTTCACATATACAGAAAAGATTAGTTTTACAATGTGTACTCATCTTTCCAAATTCCACGATTGCTATCTTGTCTTATTTTTTACATAATTATTTTTATTTTTATTCCTACTTTCATCCATTATTCATCTTTTCTGATGAGTTTCAAAGCTGCTAACATCAGTAAACTTTCTTCTAAATTTTCCATACACATGTTGTTGACTAGAGTTTGGTAGCTGTTTACACTACAATTTTTCCTTTGAGGTAAAATTTTCATACAACGAAATGTGCAAATTTCAAATGCACCAGAGTCCCTGATATGGGCAAATCTCACCACCACAATAAGGTCCTTCATGATTTTTAAGTAAATCCCCACTTTCAACCCTCAGTGGTAGTAAGTTTCCAAGACATTTTCCGTCATATTTTTTTTGCTCGAGTATATATAAACTGAATCATATGATATATACTCCTCTAAGGCTAAATTCACTCAAGATGTTTTTGAGATTTATATATGTTATTGTGTGTTTCCGTAGTTCAGTTTCTTTTATTGCTGAATAATAACCGTACGTTGTATAAATATAACTCAGGTTATTCATTCTACTAATGATAGTCATCTGGACTGCTTTCAACTTTGGATGTTATGAGCAAAGTTGTTACAAACATTTTTGTACAAGTCTCCTTAAGACATGCATTTTCACTTCTCTTTGATAAATACCTAAGAGTAAGAAATTGTAATTCATAAGGTAGGAGTATACTTAATTTTGTAAGCAACTGCCAAAACTTTTCCCAATTACAGGGCCATTTTATACTGCCACATACAATATATACAGTTTGCAGATATGCCACATCCTCATCCATGTTGGCTGTCACCAGCCACTCTGGTTGGTGTGTATTGGTATCTCATAGATTTAATTTGCATTCTTCTGATGTCTCATGGTATTGATTTTTATACTATGAGATTTTTAATTTTTTAATTTTTATGGATACATACTATCCATATTGAACATATTTATGGGCTGCATATCAAATTTTGATTAAAGCATATAATATGTAATGCAAATTAGAGTAATTGGAATATCCATCACCTCAAGCATTTGTCATTATTTTGTTAGGAACATTGCAATTCCACTCTTCTAGTTATTTGGAAATATACAATAAATTTTTGTTAACTATAGTTGCTCTATGATGCTACCAAACAGATCTTATTTCTTCTATGCAACTATATTTAAGTATCCACTAACCAACCCCTCTTTATTACCCTCTCCACCACACCTTTCCCAGTCTCTGGTAACCATAATTTTATGAGGTCAGTTTTTTAACTCCCACATAGGAGTGAAAACATACAATATTTGTCTTTATATGTCTGGTTTATTTCATTTAACATAATGTTTCCAGTTCCATCCATGTTGTTGCAAATAGCAGGATTTCATTATTTTATGACTGAATAGTAATCTATTATGATATGTACCATGTTTTCTTTTCTTTACACATTTATAGAGTGGTAGATACTTAGAATGAATTCATATCTTGGTTACTGTGAATAGGTCTGCAAGAAATATGGAACTGCTGATATCTATTTCGCATACTGGTTTCCTCACTTTTGTATACATACCCAGTTGCAGGATTGCTGGATCATGTGGTCATTTTATTTTTAGTGATTGTATTAATTTACATTTCCACCAAGAATGTAGGAGTGATCTCCTTTCTCCACATCCTTTCCAGCATGCTTTGTTGCTGGTCTTTTTGATAAAAGTCATTATAACAAAGATGAAGTAATATCTCATTGTGGTTTCGATTTGCGTTTACCTGATAATAACACTGAGCATTTTTAAATATACATGTTAGTAATGCATATGTCTTCTTTTGAGAAATGTTTGTTGACGCTTTTGGCCCATTTTAACTTTTTTTCTTGCTATTAAGTTGTTTGAACTTATATATTGTGGTTATTTATACCTTTTCAGATGGGTAGTTTGCAAATCGTTTCATTCTGTAGGTTGTCGCTTCACTTTGTTGGTTGTTGCCTTTGGTGTGAAAAAGCTTTTTAGCTTAATGTGATCCCAGTTGTCCATTTTTTATTTTGGTTGTCTGCGCTTTTAAGGCGTTTCAGAAAAACATCTTTGCCTAGACCAATGTCCTAGAGTGTTTCTCTAAAGTTTTCTTTCAATAGTTTTATATTTTTAGGGCTTAGACTTAAGTATTTAGCCCATTTTGATTTTTATTGTTATATACAGCAAGAGATAGATAGGCAAGAGAGATTCTTCTGAACATCCAGTTTTCCCAACACTATTTATAGATTAGACTATCCTTTCCTTAATATACATTCTGGGTGTCTTTATTGAAAGTAAGTTGAATGTAAGTACAGGGATTTATTTTTGGATTCTCTGTTCTGTTTTATTGACCTATAAGTATTTATTTATTTATTTAGAGTCAGGGTCTCACTCTGTTGCCCATACAGGAGTGCAGTGGCATGATAATGGCTCAGATCTCCTAGGCTTAGCCAATCCTTCTGCCTCACCCTCCTGAGTAGCTAGGACTACAGATCTGTGCCATCATGCCTGCCTAATTTTTGGAGGTTTTTTTTTTTTTTTTTTTTAGAAACAAGGACTCGCTAGTTGCCCAGGCTGGTCTTGGACTTCTGGGCTCAAGCAATCCTCCCATCTTGGCTCCCAAAGTGCTGAGATTAAAAGAGTGAGCCACCAGAGGCAGAGCTTAAGATGGCAGCCAAAGGTCAGGTTGTCAGAATCTCTGTGGAGGCAAGTAACAATAAAGACTCTCTGCATGAGTAGGTGGGCACTGGTGGAAGTATGAAAGTCCATCTGAGGGGATATTCGGCTCCCCCCTCTGAGGGTGACAGCAAGCCTCCACCACCCTGAAATTAGAGTGCAGAAATGTCTGCTGCCTGTGGGAATGTGCTTGAGAGAAGCCTGCTGAATCCAGCTGATTCAGTGCCTGACACTGGGTGCATGCCATCACCTGTCATACCAGATCCAATGAAGCGCAGGATCTGATTATGGAGAGACAGTATTGAGGAATCTAGAGAGGAATACATACCTGGTGAGGAGCCACCCACCACAGCCATTTTACAGGCAGAGATTTGCATTGCCCCGCCCAGCTGCCCCCTCACAGGCTCCAACTTGTTGCCTAAGGCACAGACAAACTATTGCCCCAAGCACTCCCTCACCATTGAAGTAGGAGAGAGACTGCCCGGATTTTGTCCTCACCGCTTCAGCACCTAGCAAGGTGCTGGAAGAGGCTGCAGACAGAGTCCAGAGATCCGATCTCTGTGAATGGCAGATCAACTACTCAGAGCTGGATCATAGTCCAGAGGAAATATCCTGAGAGCACAAATCTCAGAGGAACCTGACGCATGCTGAGTTCCAGGCACCCCACCCCCTACCCTGATCCAGCTGTGGGACAAAGGGTGTGGCCAGAAAAGGATGAGGAAGAACTCCAAAGAGATCAGTGTTGAGTCCAGGGCTGACCCAAATCCCCTCCTACCCAGCTAACCTCTGAACATCAGACCCACACAGCTGGGCCATGACTGAGAGGGACAAACCCAGAAGGGACATCAGTAGCAATAGGAGAACCCCATTCCAGGATAGGCCTGGCTGGGGCAATCTCATGAGAGTACATACCTGGGGAAGAGACTATGCTGTACATCCCCACCAGAGATCTCCCTGACAATACGAGAGTGGGAGGGGAGGACTGCAGACTCACCCACCTCCACTGCCCCTCCTCCTTCCCTGCTTTGTTCCCTGAGGAAAGAGTGAAAGAAGTGGTTCTGCAGGAGAGATCTGATTAGAGGAAAAATTATAGAGCCTGCCACAAGAGGACAGGGTTTTTTGGTTTTTGTTTTGTTCTGTTTTGTTTTTTTAATTTTCAATTGTTTTTTAATTTTAAATTTTTTCTGACTGTTGTTAGTTCATCTATTTTTAAAATATTTTTCCTTTGTGCATGAATGTGTATGTGAGACTTTGATCTGCATCGCCCCCAATTTTTTTCTTTCCTTTTTCTGTTTCTTTCTTCTTTTATTTGTCATTCTCTGTTTATGTGTGTATGTGAATGATTGAGTGTTCATCTTTTGATTTTGTTGTTGCTTTTTGCTCTTTTGTTCTTCTGGGTTTTTTTATATTAATTTTTTATAGTTTAAGGGGTTTGTCAATATATGTGTAAGGGTTCCACCCGAATCCCCCTTTTTTTTCTTTTTTCTTATTCTCCCTCCTTCAGTCTTTTTGTCTTTCTTCTCTGTTCACTTTGTACTAGTCTTGTGTGTGCGTGTTTAGTTTTCTTGGGGGTTGTTTGGTTGTGGTTTGTTTTGTTTTGCTTTGTTGTTATTCCAGATTGTTTTGTAGTGTGTGTTAGTTTCTGCTTTTCATCGTCATATAGAGTGATAATGGGGAGTGTATCTCAAGGAACACAACAATAAGTGAACATTTAAATTTGCAAGTAGCATCTGATTCCTAGCACCCTCTCCCCCACTTTACTCGGATTTCAAAAACTACAAGAAACAGCAAAGCTTCCCATCCACCATCCTGTTTCAAAATAGAACAAATCCAGAGCCTGGATCAGGGAAGAATATAGAGGACTGAGCAAACATCAGAAAAGAAAGCATCTCCCACTGATACTGAATAATAGAACTAAAGAAAAAAACAAGAGATCTGTCACAAATGAGGAAAAGTCAAAGGAAGACCTCAGGCAATTCCAAGTCTACCAAAGACATAACTCTTGAGAAATCAGACCTTGGAAGTCCAAACAATGGAAGTCACCGATGACTGGCCCCAGAATATGACAGAAATTAGGGAATGGTTGGAAAACGTGAATATGACTCAAGAAAGATAAGATGCAACACTGAAAGAACTTGTAACAGAGATTCTGGCAATAAAAAATTCCATCCAGGATAAATAACAAGATGACAAGCATGGAAAGCAGAATTAATCTAACTGAAGAAAGACTATCAGAACTTGAAGACCAGAACATGGAATTAACCCAATCTGTAAAAAACATAGAAAGAAGACTCAGAAAGAAAGAACAAAGTCTACAAGAGATGTGCAATTATATTAAGAGGCCAAACCTATGTCTGATTGGTATCACAGAAGAAGAAAGGGAAAATAAGAACAAGTATTCCAGGAGGTAATCCAAGAAAATGTTCCCCATCTCATCAGAGATGTGACCAGCCAAGCCCAAGAGATACAGAGAACCCCCACAAGATGTCAAATGAGAAGACCAACCCCTAGACACATAGTAATTCACCTACACAAAGTAGGTACAAAAGAAAAAATCCTAAAGACAGTAAGAGAGAAAGGTCAGACTACCTACTGGGGAAAACCAATCAGAATAGCAGCAGATCTATTGGCAGAAACACTACAAGCAAGAAGGGACTGGAACCTTATATTCAAAGTCCTGAAAGAAAAACAATTTCAACCAAGAATTTCCTATCCAGTCAAGCTCAGCTTTATCTGTGATGGAGAATTAAAATCCTTCCCAGATGTCCAATCCCTAAGAGATTACACAGCTTCCAGACCAGCTCTACAGGAGATACTTAAAAAGGTATTAAGCACAGAAGAAAAAAAAATAATGACCACACACTTGCCAAGAGAACAGAGCACAGAATCAACAGAGAATATGGCACAACAGGAAACTTGAAAACACATGCATACATTATCACCAAAGCCAAAAGAAAACAAGCAAACCAAGAAAAAACTTTATAAGAACCTCATGACAGGGATAAGCAATCACATTTCAATAATCAGCCTGAATGTGAATGGACTAAATGCACCACTGAAAAGACACAGAATGGTGGACTGGATAAGAAACCATGACCCCATTATTTGCTGCATCCAGGAGACTCATCTCACTACAAGGGACCCACACAGACTCAAAGTTAAAGGATGGAAAAGGAGTTTCCAGGCAAATGGATCACAAAGGAAGGCAGGAGTTGTAATCTTAATATCAGACAAAACAACCTTTAAGCTATCAAAAATTTAAAAAGATGCAAAAGGATACTACATAATGATAAAAGGTTCAATCCATGGACAAGAAATATCCATCCTAAGTACATATACACCCAACACAGGAGCACCAGCATTTATAAAGCAACTACTAAATAAACTAAAAAAAATATTGACTCTAACACTGTTACAGCAGGGGACTGCCTTATAGATCATCAAGGCAAAAAATCAACAAGGAGATCCAGAACCTAATTATTCCACCCAATAACCACAGAAAATACATTCTACTCATCACTATATGGAACATACTCTAAGATTGATCACATCCTTGGCCATAAATCAAGCATAAACAAATTCCATAAGGTTGAAATCTTACCATGCACATTCTCAGACCACAGTGGAATAAAAATAAATATCAAAACCAACAACATTTCCCCAAAGCTCACAAAGACATGAACACTAAACAGCATGATGCTAAACAACGACTGGGTCAACACTGAAATCAGAGAAGAAATTGAAAGATTCCTGGAAGCAAATGAAAATGAAGAAACAGCTTACAAAAACCTCTGGGATGCCATGAAATCAACTCTAAGAGGGGAATTTATATCTCTATGAGCACATATCAAGAAAATGGAAAGATCACAAGTTAACAGCCTAACATGTCACCTAAGGGATCTGGAAAGAAAAGACCACCAAAACACCAGTTTTAGCAGAAGAATCCAAATCACAAAAATAAGAGCCCAAATACAGGACATGGAAGAAAAAATATCATAGAAAACATCAACAAAACAAAAAGTTGGTTCTTTGAAAGAATTAACAAGATTGATGGGCCCCTAGTCAGAATGACCAAGAAAAAGAGAGCAAAAGCCCAAATAAACACAATCAGAAATGCAAAAGATCAAATCGCAACTGACCCCAAAGAAATACAAAGGATTATCAGAGATTACTATGTACACCTATATGGAAACAAACTTGATAACCTAGATGAAATGGAGGACTTTCTGACATCACACAACCTCCCCAAGTTAAGACAAGAAGACATTGAGACACTAAATAGACCAATAACAACCCAAGAAATTGACTCTGTCATATGAAAACTACCTACCAAAAAAAGCCCTGGACCGGATGGCTTTCCAGCAGAATTCTACAAAATATACAAGGAGGAGCTGATACCAGTCCTATTGAAAGTATTCCAGGCAATTGAGAAAAATGAAATTCCCCCCAAATTATTTTACAAAGCTAACATTACGCTGATACCCAAACTGGGTAAAGATCCAACAAAGAAAAAGAACTACTGGCCAATATCCCTTATGAACATAGATGCAAAAATTCTCAACAAGATTCTAGCAAATCAGATCCAAAAACACATCTCAAAAATCATCCACCATGACCAAGTAGGCTTCATCCCCAGGATGCAGGGCTGGTTCAACATTCACAAGACCATAAATATAATTAAATACATCAACAGATGTAAAAACAAGAACCACATGATTATCTCATTAGATGCAGAAAAAGCTTTTGATAAAATCCAGCATCCCTTCTTGATAAAAACCCTCAAACACCTAGGTATAGAAGGAACATACTTCAAAAGAGTAAATGCCATCTATAACAAACCCACAGCTAACATATTGCTAAATGGACAGAAACTAGAAACATTTCCCCTGAAAACTGGTCTAGTTTCAGCCCTCTTTCACCCCTCTTGTTCAATATTGTGTTGGAAGTCCTAGCTCAGGCAATTAGACAAGAGAAGGAAATCAGGGGTATCCAAATAGGAAAAGAGGAAGTCAAGTTATCCATCTTTGCTGATGATATGATCCTATACCTTGAAAATCCAAGAGAATCTGTCAAAAACCTGCTTGCACTGATAGAAGACTTTGGCAAAGTCTCAGCTTACTAAATAAATGTGCAAAAGACAGTTGCATTCCTATACACCAACAACAAGCAGGCAGAGACCCAAATAAAAAGCACAATTCCACCTGTAATCCCATGCCTTTGGGAGGCTGAGGTGAGTGGATTGCCTGAGCCCGCGGGTTCGAGACCCGTCTGGGCAGCGAGACCTCATCTCTACAATAAATAAAAAAATCAGCCGGGCGTGGTAGCGCATGCCTGTAATTCCAGCTACTCGGAAGGCTGAGGCAGAAGGATCGCCGGAGCCCAGCAGGTCGAGGCTGTGGTGGCCGGGAGTGGCCACTGCACTCCAGTCTGGGCGACAGAGTGAGACTCCAACTCAAAAAGAAAAAATAAAGAAAAGAAACAAAGCAGGAGGTATCACACTTCCAGACTTCAAACTTTACTATAAGGCTACAGTAATCAAAACAGCCTGGTATTGGTACAAGAACAGGCACATAGACCAATGGAACAGGATAGAGATTCCAGAAGGAAAGCCTCAATTCCTCAACTAACTCATCTTTGTCAAAGCCTCCAACAACAACCACGGGGGGGAGAGGAGAACCTATTCAGTAAATGGTGCTGGGAAAACTGGCTGACCACATGCAGAAGATTAAAACAGTACCCCTACCTATCACCATACACAAAAATTAACTCTATAGGATCAAAAACCTAGAACTAAAGGTAAAACCTCAAACTATTAGAATCTTAGAAAGCACAGGAGATACCCTTATGGAAATTGGAAGTGGGAACCAATTCCTATTCACAACCCTAAAGTCCAATACCTTAAAAAATAAGATAGACAAGTGGGACCTCATCTAATTAACAAGGTTCTGCAAAGCAAAAGAAACCATCAGGAGAGCAGGGAGACAGCCCATAGAATGGGAAAAAATATTTTCCAACTGTATATCCGACAAAGGCCTAACATCTAGGATCTACAAGGAACCCAAACATGCTCAAAGGAAAAAAACAAACAGCCCCTTTAAAAAGTGGGCAAAATTCATGAATAGAAAGGAAGATATATGGGCAGCCAACAGACACATGAAAAAGTGCTCAGCCTCACTCATCATCAGAGAAATGCAAATCAAAACCATATTAAGATACCACCTAACCCCAGTAGGAATGGCCATCATTAGTAAAACAAACAATGACAGATGCTGGCGAGGATGTGGAGAAAAGGAATGCTTCTACACTGCTGGTGGGAATGCAAACTAGTGCAATCTCTTTGGAAGACAGTGTGGCGATTTCTGAAAGAACTAGAAACTGACCTTCCATAGCCCACCAATTCCCCTATTGGGAATATACCCAGAGGAACTCAAAGTATCCTCCAAAAAAGATACCTGCACATGTATGTTTGTTGCAGCTCTATTCACAATAGCAAAAACATGGAACCACCCGTGTTGCTCAGTGATGCTGGACTAGATTTTTAAAATGTAGTACATATTCATAGTGGAATATTATGCAGCCATAAAGAAGGACAAATATATGGACTTTGCAATAACTTGGATGAATTTGGAGTCTATCATACTTAGTGATATATTGCAGAGACAAAAAAATGAGTTCCATATATTCCCACTCATAAGTGGACCTTGAACAATTATAATGCTATAAGAAAGCAATTCGCATTAGTGGGAAACTGTCAGGGGAGGGGGAAGTGGGATTGACAGTTGAGGGAAACTGCTAGGGGAGGGAGTGCCATACCTCATCAACAAGGGTACCTGCATGATCAATGTTTATATACGTAACCCCGAATTGTACCCCACATCTTTATAATAAAAATTTAAAAAGTAAAATAACATTGCATATTTTAAAATATTTTTTTAAAAAAAGAGTGATCCACTATGCCTAGTCCTACAGCTATTTTTTAATGCAAGTACCATCTTGTTTTAGTTACTATAGCTTTACAGTATAATTTTCAAATCACACAATGAGGCACCACTAGCTCTGTTCTTTTTACCCAGAATTGCTTTAGCTCTTCTGGGTCTTTTGTGATTCCATATAAATTTTA
Source organism: Cephalopachus bancanus (assembly GCA_027257055.1). Classification (NCBI taxonomy): domain Eukaryota; kingdom Metazoa; phylum Chordata; class Mammalia; order Primates; family Tarsiidae; genus Cephalopachus; species Cephalopachus bancanus. The sequence goes on along the minus strand of JAPVLO010000452.1, from coordinate 1,399,136 downwards.
GAAATTTTTAAATATTTCTATAATGAATGTCATTGATATTTTGATAGGAATTGAGTCTATAAATTGCTTTGGGTAAAATGGACAATTTAACAATATTGATTCCTCCAATTCTTGATCATAGAATATCTTTCCATTTTTTGTGTCCACTTCAATTTCCTTCATCAATGTTTTATAGTTTTCATTGGAAAGACTTTGCACTTACATGATTGTTTACTTCTAGGTATTTTATTTTACTTGTAGCTGTTGTAAATGGTATCATGTTCTTGGTTCCTTTTTCAAATTGTTCATTGTTGGCTTATGGAAATACTACTGATTTTTATATGTTGAGTTCATATTTGGCAACTTTATTGAATTTCCTTGTTAGTTCTAACAGTTTTTTAGTGAAGATTTTAGGTTTTTCTAAATATAAGACTGTTTCATCAGCAAGTAGGAGTAATTTTACTTCCTCTTTTTTAATTTGAATATGCTTTGTTTATTTGTCTTATCTAATTGGTCTGGCTAGGACTTTTCCTATGCTATGTTAAATAAAAGTAGTGATGGTGGGTATCCTTGTCTTGTTTGAGATCTTAGAAGAAAGAATTTTGAGCCGGGCTCGGTGGCTCAGCCTGTAATCCCGCGCCTTTGGGAAGCTGAGGTGCGTGGATTGCCTGAGCCCTCGGGTTTGAGACCCGCCTGGGCAGGCGAGACCTCATCTCTACAATAAAATCAAAAAATTAGCTGGGCATGGTAGCGCGTGCCTGTAATTCCAGCTACTTGGAAGGCTGAGGCAGAAGGATCGCCGGAGCCCAGCAAGTCGAGGCTGCGGTGGCCAGGAGCGGCCACTGCACTCCAGTCTGGGCGACAGAGTGAGACTCCAACTCAAAAAAAAAGGCGGGGGGGGGGAAGAATTATAGTTTTACCCCATTCAATATACTAGTTATGAGTTTGTTGTATATAAGCTTTATCATGTGCAAGTATTTTCCTTCTATACCCAGTTTGTTGACAGTTTTTATCACAAAGTGATGTTGAATTTTACCAAATGTTTTTTTAGCATCCATTGAAATGATATTTTTTCTCCTTATTCTGTTGATGTGATGTACTGCATTTATTGATTTGCGAATATCGAACTATCCCTGAATCTCTAAGATGAATTCCACTTGGTCATGGTAAATAATCTTTTTAATGAGTTGTTCAATTCAGTTTGCTAGTATTTATAAACAAAAATTATATGATCATTTCAATAGATGCAGGAAAATCATTTGATAAAATCCACCATCCCTTCATAATAAAAACTCTCAACAAAATAGGCAAAGGAGGAATATATCTCAAAATAATAAAAGCCATATATGATGAACCAATAACCAGTATACTGAATAAGGGAAAAGTTGAAAAAATTCCCCCTCTGATCTGGAACCAACAACTTGGATGGAATTGAAAGCCTTTATCCTAAATAATGCAGGAATGGGAAACCAAATATAACATGTTCTCACTTATAAGTGAGAGCTAAACTAGGAGTTCAGTCTACAAAGGCATATAGAATGGTACAACAAACAAGGAAGTCTTGGAGAAAGCAGGCAGAGGGGTGAAAAATTGCCTCCTCAGTACAGTGTGCATTAGTAGGGGGTGATGGGTACACTTAACATCCAGACTTCTGTATATCTTTGTAACAGCAACAGCAAAAGACTTTCTGAGTTCTCACTGTAAGTGGCCACAATGTAGAATTTGAGGTTACAACTAATGGACATGTTGAGGACATACACAATGAGAAAGAAGCATAGGATGATATCTGGAGATTGATCCTTAAACTTTGATAATCAGGATATTCTGGGACTGATGGTGATGCCTGGAGTACATGCAGAAATTATTAAGTGGTGCAGATGAAGAGGCTTCTTGTGACATGAAGTCATTCTGATCACTCTGTCAAACTAACTTATCTAAAGACACCAAGAATCCCATGGTGAGCAGCATTATGTGGATAAAGGACAAATGGCAAAGGTGAGTAGACTTGGACCTGCAATCAAGCAGTGTGGGGATGTGGAAGATAAAAAGACAGGCATTCTCTTTTTATGGCACTGTAACTGGAAATTCTGTTTTAAAAATCTTAACTGAAAAATATATGTCATGAATTTCTGTGAATAAAATCAAGAGACAACAGTACACATTTATCTCTATATTTGTAAAAAGTATTGTCACTCACTGCTCTTATTCATCTTTATTATCACTATTGTCATCAGCAAAAAATGCAGAAATATCCTTTCTTTCCCATACTTTAATATTCAACACCAGCTTCAGCACCTCTCAGAGACCAGTCATAGTATTTCTTTCTCTCATTAGCTATATATTCACAATTATTATTATCTCTCTGTATATATGTTCCATTTCTTGGATATCATATTTTTTATCCTTCTCATTTGAGCTCCTCAAGGAAAGGGACCAAATCTATTTCCATTTTATTTGAAGCATCTCTTACAGCTTAGGGCACCTAATCAGTGCTCAAAAACATTTGATGGATTGATATGAAGAAAACTCATCAAAAAGACCCAGTGAGCAAATCCATGATTACTTATATACACAATTATCTTTCCTCTTGACTAGTCTCATCTGGGTCCACTTCTGCCAAGGTTATCCAAGGGCTGCTAGGTTCAGGCAAGGTACTTCTTAACCGTTGACCTCAGCTAATCATCTGCCAGTAAGAATAATATGAAGGCCAGGCTCAGTGACTCAGCCTGTAATCCCAGCACTTTAGGAGGCTGAGGCGAGTGGGTTGCCTGAACCCGCACGTTTGAGACCAGCCCTGGCAACTTGACGAGATCTCATCTCTACAATAACTAAAAACTTAGCTGGGTATGGTAGCACGTGCCTATAGTTCCAGCTACTTGGAAGGTTGAGGCGGAAGATCACGGGAGCTCAGCAGGTCAAGACTGTGGTTGTGAGTGTGCCACTGTACTACAGCCTGGGCAACAGAGTGAGACTCCAATTCAAAAAAATAAAAAAAGTAATAATAATATGAGTACAGTAATCATTAAATGTTTGTGAGTAGTGAATGCTAATTATAAAGACCAAAATAGCACGCCAGACACATTAAAGCCACAAAGAAGTTACTTTGTAATCTGTTTGCTCCTTTATGTGGGTTGGGAGAGTTAATGTCAAGAATTTTCTATTGCTGTCTTCACCTCAATCAGGAAGCAGGATTGACATCCATAATATTAGCCTCTAACATGCTATTCTTGGAATCCTATCATATTTCAATATCTCTTTGTGAGGAACACAATAATTATGGCTAGATGTTATTTTCAAATCCTATTCACAAGTAATCCAGTGCCAGCTGGTAGAGCCTGGTTTTCAATTATTAGCAAGACAATTTTCCACAATTATTTTACTTCTTTTTTAGGCCCATGGAGTGGAGGTCAGTGTCTCTACAGTCTGGTTGATCCTTCTCCTGTGACATCACTCAGGATATGAGAAACTTTTCCTTGACAGGACCTGCATCTCTCCACAGTGTGATTTCACATACTAATGTCTTCTTCATCAAGCAGTAATTCTTTCCAAAATCTAATCTTAGGTTCAAAAACATCAGCAAATTTAGTCATGACCTCCTCACCTGAGTTCCCTCAAAAAAAAAAAAAAAAAAAGACGCTTTAATGTAATCCACATCATAGAGCCCAGAACTTAAAAACTAACTAATTAGTTGAGTAACAAATTCTCTTAATATGTCCCCTGACAACTAAGAAGAAGGAACACATTGATATGAAGGTGATTCACAGCATATAATTTTGTGAGAACACATTTATAAGTTAAGACTGAGTCTTGAGCTTCCATCATCTTGCTGTGAGGTTCTGGAAACAATGTGCCAAATGTACTGATTTTTAAAAACTCTTTGAGTAACATACTTTTCAAAAGGAAGTATTCATAGGGAATTTAGTAAACCTCTCAATTCTTTTATATTTTTGATAAAATAATGACTCATTTGCTCTACTGGCAAGAATCACATCACTTATTGGTTTCTGCCTCTCATATTGGACATTTGATTAGGTTATGCCCCAATGTTAAGTCCAATAACATTGATTCAATAGCCCAGTCATCTCCAAACTCTATAGCAATATACTAAAGACCACACCCCAACTGTAGGTATATAATGTATATGTTTATAATTTTAAATTATTCATTCATGTTACTGAACTACTGTGTTGTACTCAGTATAAGCACACAGAATAAATGTTTAAGGAATAAAATAAAACAAGTGAAGTAAAACCAGTCTTCTAACACAGTCTTCTCTGAGTGTCTTATTATGCTCAGTCATTAGACTGCATAACCTCTGTTTAAGAGAACTGTTTAATAGATTATAAAGAAATTTTTATGAGTAGGACAGGTCATGCAATCCTTTATCAAATGAATCTTCTCAGGATGGTTTTGTGGTGAGAAAGTGTCAGGGTAACCTAGCACACCAAGCATAAGAGTGTCATTTTCTTCATGAAAAGAATCATGCTTCCCATAGCAAGAATTGTGACTCCGAATGTCCTGATGTAGATCACAAGGAATATGGAGTGGAGGGAAATATTTTTAAATTAAATTTATTTATTATAGAGTTGTGGGGTACAAACGAGAATTTATTACATAAGTAGGCTGCATGGAGGTAAAGTTTGGGCTTCTAGGTGGCCCTCACTCCCCCTGGTAGTGAACCAGGCACTCTTTGTGCCGTCACATGTTCCCCATGTTTCCCCTTGCCCACACACCTAGCAATGCCCAGCAACTGCTGATCCCACCTTGTGCTAATGTGACTAGTGATCAGGGTTCACTTATGAGAACATGTGGTATTCAGTTCTTTGTTTCTGTGATAGTTCACTTAGTATGATGTCCTCTAACTGCATCCAAGTTGCTGCAAAGGCCATGTGTTTTTTTTTAATATAGCTGCATAATATTCTATCATGTATATGTACCACATTTTATTTATCCAGTCCATTTTTTGGTGGGCATCTGTGTTGGTTTCCTGTTTGTGCTATTGTGAATAGTGCAGCAATAAACATGTGTATGCAAATGTCTTTTTGATAGAGTCATTTATCTTCCTCCAGGCATATTCCCAGGAAAGGGATTGCTGGATTATATGGAAGATCAATTTTTAGTTCTTTTAGGAGTTGTCACACTGTTTTCCATAAAGGTTGGACTAGATTACATTCCCACCAATAATGTAGAAGTGTTCTCTTTTTGCCACACCTTTTTAAAAAAAATCTATTAATGATAGTCATCCTTACCAGAGGTAGATGACATTTCATTGTAGTTTTAATTTGCATTTTTCTGATAATTAGTGAGACTGAGCATTTTTTTTATGTGTCTGTTGGCCACTTGTATGTCACCTTTTGAGAAGTGTCTGTTTATGTCTTTTGCCCACTTTTAATGGGATTGATCTTGTTTTTCTTTCACTTCATTTGAGTTCCTTGTAGATTTTGGATGTTAGGCCAAGATGCTTAATTTGCAAATATTTTTCCAATTCTGTGAGTTGTCTCTTTACTCTCTTTATGGTCTCTTTTGCTGTGCAAAGGCTTTTCAGCTTGATGAGGTCCTACCTATCTCAGCTTTTGTAGCATTTGCTTTTGGGATACTCATTCATGAATTCATTGCCTACTCTGATGTCCAGAAGGGTATTTCCTACATTTTCTTCTAGGATTTTTATAGTTTGAAGTATAATGTCTAGGTCCCTGATCCATTCTCAGTTGATTTTTGTATATGGTGTTAGGTAGGGGTACGGTTTCATTTTTCTGCATGTGGTTAACCAGTTTTCCCAGCACCGTTTGTTAAATATGGTCTCCTTTCCCCAATGATTGTTTTTGGTGGCTTTGTTGAAGATGAGTTGGTTGAGGAGGGAAATCTTCTTCAACTAAGTTTTATTTGGAAAAGCAACATTTAAAAGGCTGGATAGGTTCTAATTGGCTAGTTTAAAGAATATTACAACAGAGAGGAAGATGGTGGCTGAGCCAGTCAGACTTTGCAAGACCCAGTGTGAGTGAGTGAGTGTATGGAAAATTCTGTGTACGTATCAGTGAGTAAGTGGGCATGTGAGTGGCTGACTGAGTGAAGGCTCAGAAGCTAGTAGCCAGGGATCTTCTGGTGAAGCGGCTGGTGCTGCAGCTGCTTGGCTTGGACCCTAGTACTTTCTGGCACACAGAAGTCAAGCACCGTTTTTCCCCTTTTCTTTTTAATTAACAAAACCCTTCCTGAGAAGAAGCTACTGGGAGAGACTAAGTGGGAGCTCATGAGCAGGTGGCCAGGACACTCCTAGTGAAGCGATTGGTGCCACAGCTACTTGGCTTGGACCCTAACACTTCCTGGGAGGCAGAAGCTGAGAGTCTTTTTTTTTTTTTAACTGACAAAAAGTCTTCCTGGGAAGAAGCTGTGGGGAGAGACTACCGACTCCAGACTCTGCTTCACTGCTACCATGGGAGAGATTGCGGGCTCCAGGCTCTGCCTCACCACTGCAGCACCTGGCTGGATATTGGCAGCAAGAGCTGCAGAGGGAGGCCAGAGGCAGAGCCCTCCTGGAGAAGATGAAAGAGGCACCCTGCCACCATCTTAAAAATGGGGCAGGAAAGTGCTCTGACTTGCTCACCATGGAACAACAGACCCAATCTCTGTGACTGGCAGATCAACTACTCAGGGGTTGATCATGACCCAGAGGGAATATCCTGAAAGCTCAAACTCCAGAGGGACAAGACGAGTGCTGAGTCTCAGGCACCTCACCTTCTACCTTGATTCAGCTGCAAGACAAAGGGTGTGGCCAGAAAAGGATGAGGAAGACCTCCAAGGAGATCAGTGGTGAGTTCGGGCTGATCCAGCCCCCTCCTCCCCAGCAATCCTCTGAACATCAAACCCACACAGATGGGGCAGGACTGAGAGGGACAAACCCAGGGGAAGCCTGGACGCCAGCCACAATAGGACGGCTCCACTCCAGGATAGGCCTGGCTGAAGGACCCCCCCGTCAGTATTTGGGGAAGAGACAATCCCATACCTCCCCACTGTGGGGGATCCCCCTGACCATATGAGAGTGGAAGGGGAGGACTGCAGCTGAACCCACCCCCACTATCCCTGCCTCCTTCCCTGATCCAGACACTGGGGGAAAAGTGAATAAGGCCAAGTTCTGCAGGAGTCAGCAGAGGGGCAGCTGAGAGGAACAATTATGGAACCTGTCACAAGAGGGCAGGTTTTTTTTTTTCTAACATTTTCTTTTTAATGTTTAAAAATTTTTTGCCTGTTTGTTAATTTTTCTAATTTTTAAATATTTTTCCTTTGTGCAATAATATGTATGTGAGGGTTTGATATGCATCCTCCCTTTTCTCTCTTCTTTTGTTTTCTGTGTATGTGTGTATGTGAATGATTGAGTGTTCATCTTTCAAGTTTTTTGTTGGTTTATTTTTGCTCTTTTGTTCTTCTCTTCCTTTTAGTTTGATGTGTGTGTGAATACATGTGTGAGGGTTCAATCTGAATTCGTTTTTTTCTTTTTAAATTTTTTTCTTTCTTTCTTTCTTTTCCTTTTTCTTCTCCATTAATTTTTTTGCTGGGTTTGGGTGTGTGTGTTTGGTTTTCTTGGTTTTCTTGTGGTTGTTGTTTTTGTTTTGTTTTGATTTGTTTTTATTCTAGTTTTTTTTTTTTTTGGTATGTCTGTGTATTTTCAATTGTTTTTTGCTTTGATTTTCTTGTTTTTGGTTTGCTTTCATTGTTCTGTGTTTTCTAAAAAAATTTTGTCCATCTTATTTCATTCTACTTTTCTCTGTTCTTCTTATTGCTGTTATTGTATCTTGGACTCAGGAAGCACACACATATACCCATTGCATCATCATATAGAGTGGTGGTGCAGAGCGGGTCTCAGGGAACCCATACAACAATCAGTGAACATTATGATTGGCAAGTAGCTTCTGAATCCTAGCTTCCCATCCTCTACTTTATTTGACTCTCAAAATTACAAAAGACAGCAAAGTTACCCACCCACAGTCCTGTTTCAAAATAGAACAAATCCAGAGCCCAGATCAGGGAAGACCAGAGGGCTAAGCAAACACCGGAAGTGAAAGCCCCTCCCACTGACACTGAATAATGGAACTAAAAAGAAGAGAAAAAGAGATCTGTCACAATGAGGAAAAACCAACGGAAGACCACAGGTAATTTCCAGTACAACAAAGAGAAAATTCCTGAAAAAAATCAGACCTCAGAGCCAAAACAACGGAAGTCACCAATGACTGACCCCAGAATATGGCAGGGATTAGGGCATGGATGAAAAGAGTGAGTAAGACTCAAGAAAGACAAGATGCACCACTGAAAGAACTTGTAGCAGAGATTTTGGCTATAAAAAAATTTCATCCAGGAAATAAATAAGATGACAAGCATGGGAAGCAGAATTAATCTAGCAGAAGAAAGAATCACAGAACTTGAAGACCAGAACATGGAATTAACCCAATCTGTAAAAAAACATGGAAAGAAAACTCAGAAAGAAAAAACAAAGTGTACAAGAGATGTGTGATTATATCAAGTGGCTGAACCTGTGCCTGACTGGTATCCCAGAAGAAGAAAGGGAAATGGAGAACACCTTGGAGCAAGTATTCCAGGAGGTTGTCCACGAAAACTCCCCATCTCTTCAGAGATGTGACTAGCCAAACACAAGAGATGCAGAGAACACCACAAAACATCCAAGGGGAAGACACATAGTAATTCACCTACACAAAGTAGACACAAAAGAAAAAATCCTAAAGGCAGCAAGGGAGAAAGGTCAGACTACCTACCAGGGAAAACCAATCAGAATAGCAGCAGACCTATCAGCAGAAACACTACAAGCAAGAAGGGACTGGAGTTCAATATTCCAAGTCCTCAAAGATAAACAATCTCAACCAAGAATTTCCCACCCAGCCAAACTCTGTTTAATCAGTGATGGAGAATTAAAATCCTTCCCAGATATTCAATCCCTAAGAGATTATGCAGCTTCCAGACCAGCTCTATAGGAGATGCTTAAAAAGGTATTAAGCATAGAAGAAAGTAAAAAAGAATAACATACTTCCCAAGAGAACAGCAGAGGATGGAATCAACTGAGAATACATCACAACAGCAAACTTGAAAACACACACATACATCAACCCCAAAGGTAAAATAAAAACAAAGACTTTATAACAGCCTCATGATGGGGATAAACAATCATGTTTCAATAATTTTTCTGAATGTGAATGGACTACATGCATCATTGAAAAGACACAGAATGACAAACTGGATAAGAAAACCATGACTCAATTATTTGCTGCATCCAGGAAATTCATCTCACCACAAGGGAAGCACACAAACTCAAAGTTAGAGGATAGAAGACAAGTTTCCAGGCAAATGGATCACAAAAGAAGGTAGAAGTCATTGTCTTAATATCAGAAAAAATAACCTTTAAGCTACCAAAAATTTTAAAAGATACAAAAGGACACTACATAATGATCAAGGGTTCAATCCATTAACAAGAAATATCCATCCTAGACATATATGCACCCAACACAGGAACACCAGCATTTATAAAGCAACTAAGTAAACTATAAAAAGATATTGACTCTAACACTATTTTAGCTTTGACTCTAACACTATTATAGCTGGAGCCTTGAATACCCCCACTAACAGCCCTATTAGATCATCAAGTCAAAAAATCAACAAGGAGATCCAGAACCTCAACTTGATGCTTGACCAAATGGATTTAGTAGATACCTACAGAATATTCCACCCAATAATCAGAGAATATGCATTCTACTCACCAACACATGGAACGTACTCAAAGATCAATCACATTCTCTGCCATAAGTCAAACATAAACAAATTCCATAAGGTTGAAATATTGGTATGCACCTTCTCAGACCAAAGAGGAATAAAAATAAATATCAACACAAGCAAAATTTCTCCAAAGCCCACAAAGACATGGAAACTAAACAGCATGATGCTGAACAACAACTGGGTCTACACTGAAATCATAACAGAAATTAAAAGATTTCTGGAAACAAATGAAAATGAAAAAACATCTTACCAAAACCTCTGGAATGCCATGAAATCAGTTCTAAGAGGGGAATTTATATCTCTATGGCTACACATCAAGAAAATGGAAAGATCACAAGTTAGCAGCCTAAAAAATTACCCAAGGGAGCTGGAAAGACAAGACCACCAAAACCCTAACTTTAGCAGAAGAATCCAGGTGACTAAAGTAAGATCCCAAATATGGGACATAGAAGACAAAAATATCATAGAAAACATCAAGAAAACAAAAAACTGGTTCTTTGAAAAAATTAATGAGATTGATGGACCCTTAGCCAGAATGACCAAGAAAAAGAAAGAAAAAGCCCAAATAAACACAATCAGAAATGCAAAATACAACTGACCCTAAAGAAATACAGAAGATTATCAGACATTAATATGCACACCCGTATGGAATCGAACTTGATAACCTAAATGAAATGGAGGACTTTCTGACATCACACTACCTCCCAAGGTTGAAACAAGAAGGCATGGAGATACTAAATAGACCACTAACAACCCAGGAAATTTACTTTATCATAAGAAAACTACCCACACAAAAAAAACCCCTGGACTGGATGACTTTCCAGCTGAATTCTACAAAAAGTACAAGGAAGAGCTGCTATCAATCCTATTGAAAGTATTTCAGGCAAATGAGAAAGATGGAATTCTCCCCAAATCATTTTATGAAGCTGACATCACACTGATACCCAAACCGGGTAAAGATCCAACAACAACAAAAACAAACAAACAAACATAACTACCAGCCAATATACCCTATGAACATAGATGGGAAAGTCCTCAACAAGATTCTAACAAATCGGATCCAACAACACATCTCAAAAATCATCCACCATGGCCAAGTAGGCTTCATCCCCAGCATGCAGGGCTGATTCAACAACTGTAAGACCATAAATGTAATTAAATACATCAACAGATGCAAAAACAAGAACCACATGATTATCTCATTAGATGCAGAAAAAGCTTTTGATAAAATCCAGCATTCCTTCTTGATAAAAACCCTCAAACATCTAGGTATAGAAAGAACATACCTCAAATTAGTAAGCACTATCTATGATAAACCCACAGCTAGCATATGGCTAAAAGGACAGAAACTGGAAACTTTTCCCCTGAAAACTGGAACAAGACAAGGCTACCCACTCTCACCCCTCTTGTTCCACATTGTGTTGGGAGTCCTAGCTAGAGCAATTAGACAAGAGAAGGAAATCAGCGGTATCCAGATAGGAAAAGAGGAAGTTAAGTTATTCCTCTTTGCTGACGATATGATCCTACACCTCAAAAATCCAAGAGTATCTGTCAAAAACTTGCACCAATAAAAGACGTTGGCAAATTCTCAGGGTACAAAATAAATATGCAAAAGACAGTCACATTCTTATACACCAACAACAAGCAGGTGGAGAACAAAAGAAAAAGCATAATCCCATTCACAATAGTCACAAAAAGAAAAGAAATACCTCAGCATCTTCCTAACCAGAAAAAGTGAAAGACCTTTACAATGAAAACTACAAAACATTGCTCAAAGAAATCCATGAATACACAAACAAATGGAAAAATATTCCAAGTTTATGGATAGGAAGAATCAACATTGTTAAGATGTCATCCTACAAAAAGCAATCTACAGATTCAATGCAATACCCGTTAAATTACCAACATCATTCTTCTCAGATCTGGAAATGACAATACAGAAATTCATATGGAAACACAAATGACCATGAATAGCCAAAACAATACTTAGCAAAAGAAACAAAGCAGGAGGTATCACACTTCCAGACTTCAAACTTTACTATAAGACTATAATAATCAAAACAGCCTGGTAGTGGTACAAGAACAGGCATATGGACCACTGGAACAGGATAGAGATTCTGGAAGCAAAACCTCAATTTCTCAACCAACTCATCTTTTACAAAGTCTCCACCAACAACCACTGGGGAGAGGAGAACCTATTCAATAAATGGTGCTTGGAAAACTGACTGATCACATGCAGACAATTGAAACAGGACCCCTGTCTATCACCATGCAAAAAAATTAACTCTAAATGGATCAAAGACCTAAATGTAAAACCTCAAACTATAAGAATCTTAGAAAATGCAGGAGCCACCCTTATGGAAATTGGAACTGGCAACCAATTCCTGATCAAAACTCCAAGTGCCCATGCCATAAGAGGTAAGATAGGGCTGGGCTAGGTGGCCCAACCTGTATTACCAGCACTTTGGAAGGCTAAAGCAAGTGGATTGCCTGAGCCCGCACATTCAAGACCAGCCTGGGCAACATGGTAAAGCCTCATCTCTACAATAAATAAAAAATTAGCTGGGCATGGTAGCACATACCTGTAGTTCTGGCTACTTGGAAGACTGAGGCAGAAAGATCACCCGAGCCCGGCAGGTCAATGCTGGAGTGGCTGTGTGTGCCACTGCATGCACCCCAGCCTGGGCAACACAGTGAGATTCCAACTCGAGGGGGGGGGAGAGAGAGAGAGAAGATAGACAAGTGGGACATCATCAAACTGAAAATCTTCTACAAAGCAAAAGAAACCATCATGGAGACAGCCCACAGAATGGGAAAAAAATGTTTGCCAACTGTATATATGACAAAGGCCTAACATCTAGGATCTACAAGGAACTCAAATGTGCCAAAAGGAAAAAACAAACAACCCCATAAAAAAGTGGGCAAAAAATATGAGTGGGCACTTCTCAAAAGGCAACAGACACATGAAAAAGTGCTCAGCCTCACTCGTCATCAGAAAAATGCAAATCAAAACCACAATGAGATACCACCTAACCCCAGTAAGAATGGCCATCATTAATAAAATAAAAACAACAAATGCTGGCGAGGATACGGAGAAAAAGGTATACTTCTACACTGCTGGTGGGAATGCAAACTAGTGCAACCTCTTTGGAAGACAGTGTGGAAATCTGAAAGAACTAGAAATTGACCTTCCATATAACCCAGCAATCCCCCTATTGGGAATATACCCAGAGGAACTCAAATCATTTTACAAAAAAGATACCTGCCCACTTATGTTTGTTGCAGCTCTGTTCACAATAGCAAAAACATGAAACTAACCATGTTGTATGCTGCCCATCCAAACTGGACTGGATTATAAAAATGTGGTACATATACACAATGGAATATTATGCAGCCATAAAGAAGGACAAGCATATGGACTTTGCAGCAACTTGGATGGATTTAGAGTCTAATATACTCAGTGATCTGTCACAGAAACAAAGAACAGAGTACTACAAGTTCTCACTCATAAGTGGACCTTGAACAATTATCATAATACTATAAGAAAGGGATTAGCAATAGTGTGAAACTTCCAGGGGAAGGCGGTTAGGATTGGCAGTTGAGGGAAACTGCCAGGGGAGAGGGGGCACACCTCATCAACAAGGGTACCTGCATAATGAATATTTGTATACCTCACTCTGAATTGTACTCCATATCTTTAAAATAAAAGATCAAAACAAACAAAGAATACTACAAATAAGATCATTAGAATTAACAATCTATATAATCATTTGAAAATGTAACTAAAGAAAATCCTTGGGTTTGTATCAGAATGGAGGGATTTGGTTCTCTCAGGAGAACAATCCTGCAGATAAATTTGCCCTTTGATATTTTGATTAATAAGTAACTGAATTCTACAGTAAGTCTTTCTATAAATTCTAGATTCCAGAACAGGCCCATAATCATGGACAATTTGCAATGCACAGATTCTTCCATGTTGCCGTTTTTCCAACAAGCCATTGTTAACTCAGTAATTGTGTCTGGGCCAGGGATCAAAGAAAGAGAAGTGTGATGGAAGGAGGAAGTTAATCACCAGAATCTCAGTGTAAGTTGGTTCCTGGATGTCACTGGAATAGAAGAGGGTGCCTGAATTTACTCATGTGTAAAGTACATATGTGAATACCTCTCAGAAATTTCTTGAGGTTGAGTGACATTTATAGCATACCACTCCTTGTCATATAATAGAAAATGCATGACCCCAAAAAACTCCTGTCTGGTTTGTTATTATCATGTTAATAAACATGATTGTGCCTTCTATAAACATGTGTATTTACTATAATGATGAAAGTATAAAGACTAGAAAGAATATGGGAGATATAACTGACATTTGAGGTAGCCATTTATATCAGTAGATTTGGGCAACACAGTCTTTCTTGTGTCACACTACTACCAGAAATTTTTTAAAAAAGCAAAAACTGTGCACATTCAGGGGAAAAAAAATAGTCTTTTTTTTTCCTTGAGTCAGACTCTCACTTTGTTACCCGGCCTGGAGTATAGTGGCATGTTCACCACAGCCTCAACCTCCTGGGCTCAGGCGATCCTACTGCCTCAGCCTTCCAAGCAGCTGAGTCTTTTGGTGCAACTACCACACCTGGCTAACATTTTTTATTTTATTGTAGAGTCGAGGTCTCACTATGCTGCCTAGGCTGGTCTCGAACTCTTGACCTCAAGTGATTCTCCTGCCTTGGCCTCCCAAAGTGCTGAGATTACAGGCATGAGCCACTGTGCTTGGCCAACATCTTGATTTCAGCACATACAAACCTTTTGGCAAGTGCACAAATTACAAAAGAATAAAATTTTTAAAATGAAAGAAAACAAAGGAACTCTACATAAATGAATAATAGTTATTTTAAGAAGACATGGGTGATATTACTCATTGTTCTTTGCAGGCAATTGAATAGAGCATAAAATACACAACAACATGTTCCTCATAAACACTGCCTAGGACAATGTCCAGAAGAATATTTCCTAGGTTTTTGTATATGAAGTATACATTTAAGTATTTAGTCCATCTTGAGTTAATCCTTGTATATGGTGAGAAATAGGCATTCAATTTAATTCATCTGCATATCGATATCCAATTTTTCCAGCCCCATTTATTATTATTGTTGACTTTGTTGAATATCAATTGGTTGTAGGTATGTAGCTTTATTTATGGGTTCTCTATTCTATTTCACTGATATGTGTCTATTTTGTACCAGTACCATGCAGTTTTGGTAACTATAGCCTTATACTATACTTTGATGTCAGGTAATGTGAGGCCATCAGCTTTGTTCTTTTTGCTTAGGATTGCTTTGGCTACTCTGGCTCTTTTTTGCTTCCATATGAGTTTTAGGATTATTTATAATTCAATTTTAAAAAATGACATAGGTAGGTTGATAAGAATTGATTCGAATTCACATATTAAATTCAGTCATTTTAATAATACTAAATATTCTACCCTCTGAGCATTTTTTTCCCATTTGTTTGTGTCATTTACGATTTTTTTCATCAGTGTTTTGTAGTTCCCCTTGTAGGGATCTTTCACCCCTTGGTTAAATATATTCTCAGGGTTTGGTGTGTGTGTGTGACTGTTATATATTAGATTGAGTCCTTGATTTGATTTTCAGCTTGAACATTATTGGTGTATAGAAACACTATTGATATTTGTACCTTGGTTTTGTATGCTAAAACTTTATCAAAGTCATTTATCAAGTCAAGGAGTCTCTTGGAGGAGTTTTGAGGGTTTTCTAGGTATAAGATCATGTCAGCAGAGATTATTTGACTTCCTCTTTTTCAATTTGGATGCTTTTAATTTCTTTCTCTTGCCTGATTTCTTAGCTAGATTTGCCCGTACTGTTTAATTTGAATGGTGAGAGTGGGCATTCCTGTCTTGTTTCAGTTCTTAAGGAAATGCTTTTAACTCTTTCTCATTCAGTATGATGTTGGTGGTAGGTTTGTAGTATATGACTTTTATTATTTTGAGGTATATTTCTTTGTTGTCTAGTTCATTGGGGGTTTTTATCACAAAGGGATGTTGGATTTTAGTGACTTTTTTTGCATCTGTTGAGATGATCATATGATTTTCCTGTTTGCAATTTTGTTTATGTAGTGAATCATATTTATAGTTTTGTGCATGTTGAGCCATTCTTGAATCGCTGAAATAAAATCCACTTGACTGTGTTACATTATCTTTTGCTGTGTTAGATTAAGTTTGTTAGCATTTTGTTGAAGCTGTTTTTATGCATCTATATTCATCAAGAATTTCCCTCTTCTCCCTTAGATATGCCTATAAGTCATAGGTTTGGTTGCTTTACATAATCTCATATTTCTTGAAGGCTTTATTTTTAAAAATAAACAATTTCCTGTATCTTTGTCTGACTGGGTTAAGTAAAAATAGTGGTCTTCAAGCTCTAAAATTCTCCTGCTTGGCCTAATCTGTTTTCAAAGCTTTCAGCTATATTTGAAATTAATTCAGTGATTTTTTTCTTTACTTCCAGAGTTCTTTTTGGTTTTTTAAAAATATATGTCTTGTTTTTCATTTCCTAAATTGTTTTTCTAATTTCTTTGGGCTGGCTTTCAACTTTCTTTTAAATCTCATTAAGCTTCCTTTCAATTAATATTTTAAATTCTTTGTCTGTCATATCAGAATTTTCATCTTGGTTAGGACCCATTGCTAGAGAGCTAGTATGGTCCCTTGGGGGTGTCAAGACACTCTGTTTATTCATGTTGCTGAAGTCCTTATTCTGGTTCCTTTTCATCTGGAGACGTCACTTCTTGCTTTTGGGGGGGGGTTTGAGTTGGAGTCTCACTCAGTCGCCCAGACTGGAGTGCAGTGGCTGCTCCCGGCCACTGCAGCCTCGACCTGCTGGGCTCCGGCAATCCTTCCACCTCAGCCTTCCGAGTAGCCGGAATTACAGGCATGTGCTACCACGCCCGGCTGATTTTTGATTTATTGTAGAGATGAGGTCTCACCTGCCCAGGCGGGTCTCGAACCCGCGGGTTCAGGCAATCCACTCACCTCAGCCTCTCAAAGGCGCGGGATTACAGGCTGAGCCACTGAGCCCGACTGTCACTTCTTGTTTTTAAATTTACTTTCATTTGGGTGGGATTTTTTTTCTCCCTTAAGGAGGTGAATGTTGCATATGTTGGGAAGAATCCTTTGGTTCTGCTTTTTTGTTATTTTAGGGACCTTTGTTATTTTAGGGCTTTTTCAAAGGCTGGTTCTTTGTAGGTTGTAGTCATAGTGTAATGTGCATGTGAGAAGGTTGTCCTGCAGAGACTGGGAGGTGGAAGACTCGGATGGTTTATCTTGTTCCCTCACACTGTACTTCTGTCTTCAGGAATTACGTAGGGTTGTGCAGTTTGCCACACAGGTCAGTAGGTGGCGCTGGCAGCTAAAAGCTGACTGCTATACAATAGCGTTCACAGAAGTTGTGATGAGCCATGCAGGTTGACCCTCTGGCCAGTAGGTGGCACTTTCAGGAGGGAGGGAATCCTTTGATAATCAGGAAAAATACCAGGGTGTCCAGAGTGATGAGTATGATCAAGCTCCCAGGGCCCCCCTTTCTGTGCTTCCAGGGGTCAAAACTGGGTGGAGCTGTGTCGGGCAAGCCTGAGACCAGGCTCTCTGAGATGGACACAAGCACCAACTTTGGCAGGAGCCTCGGGGCAGCTCTCAGGTCCTTGGGGCAATCCTCCAGGGAGGCACCGTGGTGTCTCTTGTGTGCCTCAGAGCTCACTCAGGGCAAGAGGGGCAGCTATCAGTTTTCAATCCACAGGAAGTGCAGGGGGCCAGCCCCTGCAGATATTGGGGTCCCTGGTAGGAAAGATGGCATTGGCGATTAAACTGGAGAGATAGATATTAAAAGAAAGAAAGATGGAGGAATAGGTATAAAGAGAAAGAAAGAAAGGGGGGAGAAAGAAAGAGACTGGGCTCTGTCTAGTGCAGAAGTCGTTTAATGGGACAAACCATAAGCCTTTTATCCCAAATTTCACGGGTTAAATCACAAGACTTTCACGTGAACACAAAGCCAGGTGGACGAGAGGAGTCCCCCACCCACCAGGCGTTTCCTCAAGCATGAGGAAGGGCAATCCCAATTAAATCACAAGACTTTTACATGAACACAAAGCCAGGTGGATGAGGGGCATCCCCCACCCACCAGGCATTTCCTCAAGCATGAGGAAGGACGATCCCCAATTATATCACTGTTCCTCATGCTTGGTTAATGTTCCTCAAAAGCAATACAACAATTCTAACATCATAATATTCTAATAATCAATAACTTTTAAAATTTATGCATACACAACACCTAATGACTAACTTAAATCCTAATTCCTTTCTATTCTACGCTAATTCTACCTACACTATAGAAACTCTTAATTATAGCCCGAACCAGTTACTAAAGAATGTGGCCCAGTCCAAAGATCATGCTGGGCATTTCTAGGAACAATTGATTATAATCTCTTAACAAAATGGCTATTCTAAAATCCTATATATCTATTTTAACTTCTATAAAAGTTTCTAATTCCTAATCCTAACATATAAAGCTGATCATCAGCAATAAAGCTTCTAAACATAAAACCCAAATATAAACTGTAAATTGTACTAAAGCCAAAACCGCAAATGTAGAAAATGGGAACAAAAATTTCTAAAGTTAGCTGTATTCTTATTAAACCTCAAAATATCATGTTTGATCATGCTTGAACTAACATAATTCCCTGACGTTGGCATGACCTATTCTACAATACTTTCTATGAGTAAAATAAATTCAGTTTCTATAATAAGTAGGAAAAACCCTACACTAATTGTAACTAAAACCGGTTTAAAAGAATGCAGCCCAGTCCAAAGTACGCACTGGGCCCTTAGGAATGTGGCCCAGCCCAAAGTTCATGCTGGGCCATTTCTGGTAACTCTAGATAATCATCTATACCATCTAAAGCTGAAAACAGCTCTCCATATGTATATACTAATTCTACAAATATACTTTTAAATCTTATAAAGAAGGTTGTACCATATTAAAGGCTCCCAAATGTGACCTGAGTTTGAATTATATCTAATACCTAAGCCGAAACCACAATTCATGGGAAACAGAAACGAGTTTCTAGAGTTAGCCATGCATGTCACAGCCACAGAGCCTTCAGCTTAGGTCAGCAGAGTTCCTTTAGGTTCCTTTAGGCTACATGGTAAAAGGAGGAGGAAATGGGATCAACGGCTCCTGAACACATCCTAGTGGTCTCGGGGTCCATGGCCCTCCCTGATCCCTAATGCTCAGTGGGCCTCCTACTTCCAAAAGGAAGCAGTGGGATCTGCCTGGTTCACACGGCCCCGACCAGGCAGATCTCCATGCAGCATCCATTTGCTGGCAGCAGACCGGAATGGTTAGGCTAGTCCCAAGCCTACTGCGTTTTCAGATTGCTGAGCTGTTCCAGGTAGTAAGACTTCTTGAAGCAGAAACTGGGCTATCAGGTCACACCCTTCCTGGCCTGGTCATGAAGGGAGAGGAAGCCAGTTCCTATGCCACTGCATAAACCTGTGCTATACTCTTTTCTGCTTTTTTTTTTTTTTTTTGAGTCTGGGTTTCACCCAGGCTGGAATGCAGTGTTGTGATCATGGTTCACTGCAGGCTCAGCCTCCCTAGGCTCAGGAGATCCTTCCATCTCAATTTCCCAAGAAGTTGAGACTACAGGTGTACCCCACCAATATGGCTAATTTTTTTTTTATAGCGACAGGGTCTTACTATGTTGCCTAGGTTGGTCTCAAACTCCTGGACTCAAGCAGCACTCCTGCCTTGTCCTCCCAGAGTGCTGGGATTATAGGTGTAAACCACTGTGCCCTGCCTTCTCTCTGTTTCGACAGTGGGGACTTCTTCCCTGGTCAAAATAAGATTACAAATCTCATCTTCATGCCCTTGGGTGGTTTGCTCCATTCCTGGCAATTCAGGACAAGGCCAGCGGACTTTTCGTCTAATCCGATAGGCTGAAGTGCCTGATGTGATAGGGAGAGGCAAACTGCTCCCAGTCTGCCAACAAAATACTCAGGTGGGGTAATAGAGTTTATGCTGTGGGTACCTCCCCGTGGGAACAGCCAGGCATGTAGTCTTGAGAGGAACTGGCAGGTGTGGGGCATGTGGTTCAAATGCACCCCAGTGCTGCAACCATGGTGCTAAAGCCTGTCTTAGGGGACTCGTGAGTCTGGACACTGCTCATTCCTCCACCTGGAAGACAGCAGCAGCAGCTGCAACAGGTTAGGGCGGAACAGGATGCAGAGACTTAGGGAGCGATGGTGCTCAGAATCATGTTTTGCTGCAGCTGCTTAAGCATAAAAGCCTGTGCGAGTTCATGTGTGTTCAAGAAGTGCCTCTATGTGATCACTTGGTAGCTGCATCTGCAAGTCTGGAGATCTGTGGGTTCACAAAACTCTCTTATGGCTAGGATCACATGGGGGTATGTGGTGCCCAAGGTTCCTTTACTCACTCCTTCTTTGGGTCCCTATCTGGGTCCATGAGCTGGTCCTGGAAGCTGGTGACCCTGAACAGGCAGCCTCACTTCCTCCCTCTTCAACCACAGTGCATTTCATCACCTCTTTATTAAATTTCAGTGTTCTCTCCCAAAAGACCTATTCAGATGGTGAAGATTTACTATTTTTAATCTTCTCCATGGAAAAGGTGTATCCTAGCTGCATCTAGTCAGCCATTTGAACTCCAGTCCAACATTTTGCTTTTAACTTAAGGTGATCATAGTTTTCTTGTCAATTTTTTCCTGCACTGAAGCTACCTTGATATTATACCAAGTCTAGCCAACTTCATACCATTATTCCCAATTTATTTAAAAGTTAATTTCTTAATTTATAATTTCGTTGCTTGTGCTCTGTGTCATATTTAAGAATCCAACAAATATAAGGTCATGATTATTTACCCATATCTTTTAAGAGTATTATAGTTTTAACACATTTATGCAAGGGATCTATTTTAAGTTAAAAATGTTTATATGCTGTAAGAAGTAGGTCCAAATGTATTCTATTGTATGTGGTTATCCAATTTCCCCTGCATCATTGTTGGAAAGCCTATGCTTCCCCCACTGAGTACCTGGAGATTCTCTTTAAAAACAAACAATTATAAATAAAAGTGCTTATTTCTGGAATATCAAATATATTTTATTGATCTACATGCCTAGCCTTATGCTTGTGTCCCACTGTTTTAATTAATGTGGCTTTGTAGTAAGATTTGACACCTGAAAGTATAAGCAGTTCAATAATTTTTGTATTTTTCAAGATTAATTTGGCTATTCAGTTGATTTTCAATTTCTACACATGAATTTTCGTGTTGTCAGTTTCTATTTTAAAAGTTAGAATTTTGAAAGTTTTTAAAGTTAATTTTTTATTTGCACAAATTTATGGTATACTTGTGCAGTTTTGTTACATGCATAGATTGTGTAGTAGCCCAGTCAGGACTTTTAGGGTATCCATCACTCAGATAACATACAATGCATCTATTAACCAAGTTCTCCTCATCCTCCCACCTATCACACCCGCCTAAATCTCAGCTCTCATTATTTATCATTTGATTCTCTGCGTCCACGTGAACACACTGTTTAGTACCCACATAGTGCAAACATGTAATATTCATCTTTCCCTTAAGATGTTTGTTTAAGATCATGATGTCCACTGTTATCAATGCTGCTGTAAAAGGTATAATTTCCTGCTTTTTATGGCTGATTATTCTATTACTTATATGTACTACATTTCTTTATAAATTCATCCATTGATGGATGCTAAGGTGTCCATATCTTTGCTATTGTGAATATTGCTTCAATTAACATACAAGTGATAGTAACTTTTTGATATACTGATTTCTTTGGGTAGATAGTTGTGAAATTGCTGTATTCAATAGTAATTCTATTTTTAGTTTTCTGAAAAATCTCCATTCAATTTTCTATAAAGGCTATACTAATTTACATTCCCACCAACAGTGTAAGTGTTCCTTTTTCTCCTCATCCTTTCCAAATCTGTTGTTTTTGGTATTTTTAACAATAGCCATCTTGACCAGGATATCTCACTGTGGCTTTAATTTACATTTCTCTGATGATTAGTGGTGTTAAGCAACTTTTTTTTTTTTTTTTTGAGTTGGAGTCTCACTCTGTCACCCAGACTGGAGTGCAGTGGCCAATACCAGCCACTGCAGCCTCGACCTGCTGGGCTCTGGCGATCCTTCCACCTCAGCCTTCCAGGTAGCTGGAACTACAGGCGCGCACTACCGCACCCAGCTAATTTTTGATTTATTGTAGAGATGAGGTCTCGCCAAATTGCCCAGGCGGGTCTCGAACCCACGGGCTCAGGCAATCCACTCACCTCGGCCTCCCAAAGTGCTGGGATTACAGGTTGAGCCACCGAGCCCGGCTGCAATTTTTTAATATACTTGTTGATCACTGGTAAGTCTTCTTTTGAAAAATGTCTGCTTATATCTTTTGCTCACTTTTAAATGGGATGTTTTGGTTTGTTGATGTTATTTGAGTTCCTTGCATATTCTGAACATTATTCCTCTGTCAGATGCATAGTTTGCAAATATTTTCTCCCATTCAGCAGGTTGTCTCTTAACTCTGTCGATTATTTCTTTTGTGGTATAGAAGTTTTTAGTTTAGTTAAGTCCCATTTGTCTATTTTTGTTTCAATTTCTGTAATTTTGACATTGTAGCCATTAATTTTTGCCTAGACTGATGTCCAAAAGAGCACTCTCTAGGTTTTCTTCTAGCATTTTTATAGTTTTGGATTTTACATTTAAGTCATTAATCCATCTTCAGTTGGTTTTTTGGTATGGTGAGATACAGGTTTACTCTTCCACATATGGATATAAAATTTTCCCAGCACCATTTATTAAAAAGGATGCCCAATTCCCAATGTATTTTCTTGTTGTCTTTGTCAGAGATCAGTATCCTGCATATATGTGGCATTATTTTGGGATTCTCTATTCTGTTCATTGACCTATGTGCCTACTTTATACAAATACCATGCTTTTTTGGTTATTATAATCTTGCAATATAATTTGAAGTCATGTAATGTGATGCCTTTAGTTTTCTAGGTTTTTTTTTTTTTTAATCTCAATTCCTTTGGCTATCCAGGTTCTTTTTAGGTTGTATTCCCTTTAGTTATACTTTGATCTCTGTTTAAGTTTGGTTTGTTCTTGCTTTTCTCACTCCTTGAGGTACATCTTCATAATGTTAATTGATAAACTTTTTACTTTTTGTTTGTTTGTTTGTTTTAAGTGAGAAAGCAGGATTTATTGAGAGGACAGAAAAGCTCCCACAGTGGGAAGGGACGCAAAGGGGTTGCCCCTATTTTTTTTTTAATGTTGGCATTTAATTCTAAAGCACTACCTTTTAGTGCTACTTTTGATATATCCCACAGGTTCTTGTATGTCATGTTTCCATTTTCATTAAAAAAAATTTTTTTAAGACAAGGTCCTGCTATGCTGCCTAGGGTGGTCAGCTCAAGCCATCCTCTTGCCTCATGCTCCTGACTGCTAAGATTACAGACATGCACTACCACACTTCGTGTGTTTTTTAATTTTTTTGTTTTCCATCTTCATTTCTTTGTTGGCCCAATGTCTGTTCAGGAGCATGTTGTTTAATTTTCATGTATTTGCATAGTTTCAAAGTTCCTCATTACTGATTTCAGCTTTATTCCCCTGTGTTCTGAGAAGATACTTAATATTATTTTACTTTTTAAAAATGGTGACATGGCTGGGCACGGTGGCTCAAGTCTGTAATCCCAGCATTTTGGGAGGCCGAGATGAGAGAATTGCCTGAGCCAATGGTTTCAAGAACAGCCTGGGCAACTTGGCGAGACCTCATCTTTACAATAAATCAAAAATTAGGCGGGCAGGATGGTGTGTGCCTGTAGTTCCAGCTACTTGGAAGACTGAGGCAAAAGAATTACCTGAGCCCAGCAGGTCGAGGTTGTGGTGACTGGAACTGCCACTGCACTCCAGCCTGGGTGACAGAGTGAGACTCCAACTCAAAAAAAAAAAAAAAATGGTGACACATGTCTTGTGGCCTAGCATATGATTTCTCTTGGACCATATGTATATTCTGCAATTGCTGAGTAGAATGTTCAGTAAGTGTCTGTTAGGTTAATTTGGTCTAAATTCCAGTTTACGTCCAATGTTTTTTGTTGATTTTCTGTCTACATGATCTAATGCTGTGAGTGAAATATTGAAGTTCCTCACTATTATTGCATTGCTGTATATCTCTTTAAGTCTAGTAGAATTTGTTTTATAAATCTGAGTGCTCCAGTGTTGGGTGTATATGTATTTAGAATTGTTATATCCTCCTGCTGAATTAATCCCTTTGTCATTATTTAATGACATGCTTTATATTTTCTACTGTTTCTGGCTTAAAATATGTTTTATTTAAGTATGGTTACTCCTGCTTATTTTTTGGTTTCCATTTGCATGAAATATCTTTTTTCTGCCCCTTTTCTTTCAGTCTATAAGTGTGTTTACAGGTTAGTTTCTTGTAAGCAGCATGCAGTAGGATCATTCAGAAAATATCTTTAGCCAATCTATATCTTTTCAGTGGAATATTTAATCAATTTATAGTCAAAGTTGGTATTAATAAGTAAGGTTCACTTCCTGCCATACTGTTAATTGCTGTCTAGTTGTTTTTATAAATTGTTTGAGTTCCTTATGGAGTCTAGGTATTAGTCTTTTGTTAGAGCCTAGTTTCTAAGTATTTTCTTCTGTTTTGTAGGTTTTCTGTTTACTCTGTTGATTATTCATTCCTTTTGCTGTGTAGAAGATTTTAATTTAATTAAGTCCCACTTGGCTACTTTTGGGTTTGTTGAATTTGCTTTTGAGAATTTTAGTTTTAAATTATTTGCCTGGGTAATGTTCAGAAGAGATTTGCCTAGGTTCTCTTATAAAATTGGTAGTTTCACAATTTATAGTTACATCTTTATTCCATACTGAGAAAGAGAAGGGCACTCCAGATTCCTGTCAGGAACCGATTCCAGGATGGATATTTTGGGGAGAAATGAGGTCATATGAGTGTGAGAACGAAAATGCAGTAAAATGTAGAGAAGCCACTGAGTGAAATGAAGGAGTCAACTGAAAATTCACAAATCTACAAGTTACCTACTTTAGACCTGAGCCTGGCAGAGACATGCCCCGGTCTCAAATTCCAGGGAGTGATGCTCCTCACCACTGACTTTGTGAAAGTGTTGAAAGGAAAACAAAGGCAAATCTCAGGTGGAGCAATAGTGAGCACATGTAAAACTGGCCTTCCACAAGGGCAGTGGTTGTGAGACTGTTTCAAAGGCAGTATTTGGCTAAACCAACCTGACAGTGATGTCCAGGCATGCAACCAAATGGTGCTGAAGACCATCAAAAATCACAGGAAAAGCAAACACACCTTGGACCACAAGAAGATCAGTGCTGGGCCATGCCAAGTTTGAAGATTCTCAGCAGAACACTCAAGGGAAGAGTAAAACTACCCCGACCTCTGCCACCAGGCAACACTATCATCAGCTCACTGGCACACAGCAAACATCCAGTCCCTTTCTTCAATGAAATTAGTGGCAGCCACAACATACAGTGCTGGTAGGAAGACCCATCCAGGAACACAGGAAGTGGACAGCCTTCAAGAATCAAGAACAAAGTGTAGACGAAATGAAAAGCATCTCATAGCAGGCAGAAGTCAGCTATGATTGACTACCTTTCCTCTTCTTAAAATCACACAGCCCTTTCCTTGTATCTTGTGACCAAGCATTACCTTGTTGGCCAAAGGATGGAAAACTCAAAACTTCACAATCCTCACACCTGTATAAGCCTGTGGAAATATGTGTGGAGAATGAAACCCACATGGAAGGGTCAAAAACAAGAGAAGATGGGAAATCTAGCAGAAACCCAAGCCCAAGCAGGTGAATCCACTCCCAACAAAGCATGAGGATTCAAGAATGAGTACCAAAATGAAGACCTAGCAGTAACTGCCACAGGTGGAGTTTAATGGAACGTGTCCCAAGTTATTGCCTTCTTCTCCAGCATTAAATAATGTTGAGGTTAGGTGTGACCATCCGAAGGAAAAGGCAATAGGGTTAAAAGTACCTTTCTTTCTTTTTTTTGAGTTGGAGTCTCACTCTGTCGCCCAGACTGGAGTGCAGTGGCCGCTCCCGGCCACCACAGCCTCGACCTGCTGGGCTCCGGAGATCCTTCCGCCTCAGCCTTCCCAGTAGCCGGAATTACAGGCATGCACTATCATGCCTGGCTGATTTTTTGATTTATTGTAGAGATGAGGTCTCGCTGCCCAGGCGGGTCTTGAACCCGCGGGCTCAGGCAATCCACTCACCTCAGCCTCCCAAAGGCGCGGGATTACAGGCTGAGCCACCGAGGCCGGCTGAAAGTACCTTTCTTGCCATTTTTCTACACTTCTCCTACACAAGATAGAAGAGTACCTGAGAAGTCGTTCTCTTTGGATGTGGTATTGTGACCCACTTTAATGAACAGTGGTACCTCTGGATGAAGAGATTACTCCTATCCTTGCCAGACCCAGGCCTTCACAAATCAAACTGGATTCATAAGGAGATCGAACTATAACCAGACACACAACCCAAGCTGAAAAAAAGGAGGGTCTCACCCGAAGCCATGCAGATTTGACAGAAACCCTGCTCCACTGCACAGGGCACGTGGGTCCCACCAGACATTACAAACACAAAAATACAAGCCCATCATCAAACACAGACAAATCTACATACACAGTAACATGCATTAACTGAAACTTGTGAGGTTGCAGATTCTGTGTTGATTCTCTGAGAGGAAGCCCCACTGGAGACAGAGTAGCCCATAGTCACTACTATAGTACGGCCCTCAAACTTACCGGGTAAAATGTTAGGGGAGAGGATAGGAACAATGTGTGGAGGGCTTCACCTTCACACCGCCAAGGCAAGCCTGAGAAAAAGATCCTGCAATGGGTCCCAAAAGCTCTGCTGACGTTTCTTCAGTCTTGTCAGCCCTCCTGCACTTTTAAAATCTCAGGACCATCCACACAACTCCCTGAAAAGGACAGGCCATAAGCCAACACTGATGCTCTGCCACAGAGGGCTTCTAATCCTAAAAGCCTTGGGAATATATTTCCACAGAAACTGCCACAGTCACTGTGACCCCAACATGTATTCACACAATGGGCATGCACAGTTGAAGGTGGGCTTGACACCAATACATCAGGCATCAGCCTCATGAGAAAGAGGCACAAAGGGTAGGGAATGGGAAGGGAAACTGTGAGGCATCAAGCACAACTTTGGCAGATTTCTGTGTTGATTCCCAGTGAAGGGCAAGCTTCAGGATGGGAGGTGAGACCTCAAAACTCCTGTCAAAATCCAATTCCAGAATGGATGGTGTGGACAGGAATAAAGTCAGGATGGTATGGTGATAAAATCTACTATTTTAGAATAATACCTGAGTCCCCAAGTGAAAGGGTCAGCTGAAAATTCACAGAACAATTAGTTCAATGTCTCATGAGCATTACACCTGAGTCTAGCAGGCATTTTCCCTGGTCTTAAATCCCAGGGGTTTCTGCTCCTCACCACTGCACTGGGAAATGATGAAGGGAGTACAAAGGCATATACCAAGTAAAGCAAGTGCTCATATAAGGTGGAAATGGTATACTATAAAAGCAGACGGAGTGAGAGTGTGTATTAGAGGCAGTATTTGGTTGCACCAGTCAGGCATGCATACAAGGAGTGGAGAAGGACACACAGAAAGCTCAGGATAAGCCATGACACCTTGAACCACAAAAGGATCAGGGTTAGACCATGCCAGGCCTAGAGATTCTTACCAGAACACCCAAGGGGATTCTGAAGAGTACAGCCACCCCCACCTCTGACTCCCAACACATCTACCACCATCTCACCGGCACCCAGTCAACTATTCAGTCCTTTTACCGTAGTGAAATCAGTGCCAGCCAAAACATACATAGAAACATCCATCCAGAAACAGATGAACTGGATAGTCCTTAAGAATGAGAAACAATGTGTAGAAGAGATGAAAGGCGTTTCATCGCAGGCAAAAGCCAACTACTCTTGACTATGTCTCCTATTCCGGGAATCATCCCGTCCCGTCCTTGGGTCTTGAGATCAGGAGTTACCTTGTTGGCCTAATGATGGAAAACCAAAAGCTCCAAGATCCTCATGCCTGCTTAATCCTGTAGAAATACATGTAGAGGAATGAAACCCACAGGAAAAAGATTAAGGACAACAGAAGATGGGGGATCTGGACCTGAGCCCAAAAAGGAAATGCCAATCCAAGCAGCTACGGGGTTCCAAGAATGAGTGCCAAACGAATTAACCTAACCTAGCAGGGACAGTTGCAGGCGGAATTAAAGAAAATGTCTGCCAAGTTATTGCCACCTTCTCCATAATTTTTTTATTTTTTATTTTTTTATTTTTGAGTTAGAGTCTCACTCTGTCACCCAGACTGGAGTGCAGTGGCCGCTCCCGCCACTGCAGCCTCGACCTGCTGGGCTCCGGCGATCCTTCCGCCTCAGCCTTCCAAGTAGCTGGAACTACAGGCGTGCGCTACCACGCCCGGCTGATTTTTTTTTTTTTTTTAATAGTAGAGATGAGGTCTTGTCAAGTTGCCCAGGCGGGTCTCGAACCCGCGGGCTCAGGCAATCCACTCACCTCGGCCTCCCAAAGCGCTGGGATTACAGGCTGAGCCACCAAGCCCGGCCTCTCCATTATGAAATCATGCTGAGGTTAGGTGTGACCATTAGAAGAAAGAAAGAATGAGGTTAGAAGAACCTTTCCTGGCATTTTTTCTGCACATTTTCTGCACATCAAAAATGAGTTTCTGCGAGGTTGCTCTTCTTGGCTGTGATACTGTGGTCTGCTTGGAAGAATAGTGGCACCTCTGGATGGGGAGGTTACTCTTAACCTCACCAGGTCCAGACTTAAAAAAAAAAATCTGATTGCCTCATAAGGAGATCAGATTACGCTGACACACAGCCGAAGTCGGAAAAAAGAAAAGGCTCCCCAGAAGCTATTGTAGACTTGACAGAAACCTCGCTCCACTGCACAGGGCACATGGGTTCCACCAGGCAGCACATACACAAACACAAACACAACTCCACCGTCACACACTAACATACTCGAACAGAAACACGCGTGCGCTGGCTGCTGTGAGCTCCCTGTGAGGAAACCACACCGAGGACACAGCAGCCAATGATCACGCACGCAGTGTGACCCTCCGACTCACCCGAAGGGATGGGAGAAGGGGCGGGGACGACATGTGGAGGGCGCCACCTGCTCAACATCCAGGCAAGCCTGAGCCAGGGATCCTGCCAGGCCTCCCGTAAGCTCCGTTGATGTTTCTTCAGCCTTGTCAGCCCTCCTCCACTCTTGAATCCCGGGACCCTCCACTGGACTCCCTGGGAAGGTCAGGCCAGAGCCCAGCCCCGACGCTCTGCCCGAGAGCCCCTGGTCCTGGATGCCTCGGAGGTCCGTTCCCTAGGCAACGTTCAAGGTGACTGTGACGCCCGCACGGGCTTGCACAGCGCGCCTGCGCATTTGAACATCGCCTTCACACCGGGAAATCAGGCCGCTCCCTGAAAGGAAGAGTGCAGGGGGTGGGAAGGCAGGCTGCAAAGGACCAAAAACCAGACCCAACTTGTCCTCTACTCAGGACCACTTTCAGCAGATTTCTCTGTTGGCTCCCTGTGGAGTTCGAGCTTCAGGGTGGGAGGTGGGTACTTCAGACTTCTGTCAGGATCCGACTCCAGAATGGATGGTATGGGCAGTAACGGGGTCAGAAGGGGATAAAATCTGGAAATTTTATTAAGATACCTAAGTCCCTAAGTGAAAGTATCGGCTGAAAATTCACAGGCCCACAAGAGAGCAATGTCTCCCTTACACCTGAGCCTAGCAGGCATGTGCCCTGGTCTAAAATCCCAGCTGCTCCTGCTCCTAAACACTGCTTCTCAGAAAATGGTTTTTTGTTTGTTTGTTTTGTTTTTGTTGTTTTTAGAAAGTAGGATTTATTGACAGGACAGAAAAGCTTCCACAGTGGGAGGGGAACAAAGGAGGTTGCCCAGAAAATGTTTTAAGAGGTACACACACAGTTATCAGGTACAGCAAATGCAATCACACATGACAAAAATTGCCATTCCACAAGGGCAAGTGGAGGGAGTGTACCAGAGACAGTATTTGGTGGTGCCAGTTTCACAATGATGTCCAGGCATGCATTCAAGAGTGCTTAAGACCACCAAGAAAGCACAGAAAAACCAAAGCACACCTCAGACCTTGATCCATGGTCAGGGCTAGATCATGCCAGTTCTGGAGATTCTTGCCCAAAAAAACCCAAAAGTGTTTTGAAGAGTACAGCCACCCCCACCTCTGACACGTGGCACAACTAAGACCCTGTCACCAGCACCCAGACTACATCTAGTCTCCTTCTCTCAGTGAAATCAATGCCAGCCAAAACATACAGTACTGGTAGGCAGACCCACCCAGGAACACAGGAAGTGGATAGCCTTCAAGAATCAAAAACAAAGCGCAGATGAAATGAAAGTCATTTCCTAGCAGGGAAAAGCTGGCTACACTTGGTTACATCTCCTCTTCTAGGATTCACACAGCCCTTTCTTTAGACCTAGAGACCAAGAGTTAGCTTGTTGGCCAAAGGGTGGGAGGTCCAGAGCTCCAAGATCCTCTGCTTAAGCCTGTAGAAATACTTGTGGAGAACAAAACCCACATGAAAGTGTCAAAAACAAGAGAAGATGAGACATCTACAGAGACCCAAGCCAAATAGGAGAAACCACTCCAACAGCCATGGGTATACAAGAATGAGTGCCAAAATGATTACCTACCAGGAACAGCTGTGGGTAGAGTTTAAGAAAATGACCCCCAAGTTATTGTCTTTTTCATCATTATTAAACTATGCTGAGGTTACTTGTGAAAATTAGAAGAAAGAATGGGGTTAGAAGCACCTTTCTTGACATTTTTCTGCACATCAAAAATTAGTTCCTGTGAGGTTGGTCTCCTTGGGTGTGGTATTGTTGTTGGCTTTGAAAAATAGTGTCACCTCCAGATAGGGAGGTTAGGCCTACTCTTGCTGGCTCCTGGCCTTAACAATAAACTGGACCCACAAGGAGATCAGATTACACCCAGACGTACAACCTAAGTGGAACAAAGAAAGGGGCTCACCAGAAGCCCAGCACACTTGGGAGAAACCCTGCTCCACTTGCACAGGGCATATGGATTCCACCAGACACCACACACACAAACATACAAACACAACTCCACCATCTCAGAAATATACACAAAAACAGAAACATGCCATGCACTGGCATGCTCTGTGTGAAGAAGCCCCACTAGGGACACAACAGCCCATGCTCACACACACATAAGGCCCTCCAGCTCACCTGGCAGAATAGGATAAGAGGGGCAAGAACAATGTGCAGGAGGCATCACCTGCACATCATGAAGGCAAGTCTGAGGCAGGGATCCTGCAAGCTCCATTGATGTTTCTTCAGCCTGGGCATACATGCTTCTGTGCAAGTATGTTTGTGTGTAGGAGTGGTGGTGGTGTCTGTGTGGTGTGTGGTGTCTGATGGTATCCATGTGCCTTGTGCACTGGAGCAGGTTTCTGTTGTGTCTGCATTGCTTGGACTGTATGGCAGGATGTAATCATTTTCCTTATGGCTCTAGTTGGATTTGTAAGGACTGGGTCCAGCATGGTAGGAATATGCTCAACTGGAGGTGCCGCTTTTCCCTTAATTAGACCACACCACCACACCCAGTGCCAACAATCTCACAGGAACTCATTTTTCTCATGCAGAAGAGGTGCATAAAAATGTCAAAGATGGTTCTCCTAATATCCCGTTACTTCTAATGGTCATATTAACCTCACCATGATTCAATGATTGAGAAGACAAGAACTTGGAGACATTATATTAATCTCAAACTTCTACCTTTCCTGCTTGGTCATCAGGATTCCCATGGCTGTTGGGAGTGATTTATCTTGCTTAGGGTTAGGTCTCTGCTATGTCCTCCATCTTCTCTTATCTTTTATATTGTGGATGGGTCTAGATTTTCCTTTGTGTGACTTCATTTTATCAACAAAACTTATGTCTCAGTTTATCAAGGAAAACATCTCTGGGGATCTATTGTATGTTTGTTTACTTCTCCACACATATTTCATAAGGATGGAGTACCTATGAGGCTCATGGAGCTCTGAGTTTCCATACTTTTGGACAAGGGAACTCAATTCTTGGTCTCTACATCCAATCAGACAGCAGCATGATTCCCAGAAGAGGAGATGCAGCCAATCACATCTGGCCTTTGCCTGTTAATGAACACCTTTCATTTCATTTACACTTTCTCATTCTTGAGGAATATTATTCTGTTTCTGTGTGGCACTGCCTATTAACGGTGTATCTTTTGGTTGCCACTGGTTTCACTAAGGGAAAGGGAATGGATGTTGACTGAGTGGGGTGAAATGGTGGTAGTGGTGCCCAGTCCTCCACGAGAGTGTGAGGAAACCTCTTGGGTACCCTAACGAGAATCTTCAGACTGGACTTGCTCCAGCACTGGCCACCTTGTGGCCCCAGGTGTGCTTTTCTTTTCTTGAACTTCCTTGGTGGTCTACAGTGCTCTTTGGAAGCATGGCTGGACATCATTGTCCATCTGGGTTAGCCAAATACTGCCTCCAAAACACACGTCCACTTCATCAGCCTTTGTGGAAGGCCAGTTCCACATGTGCTCATATTTGCACCACCTGAGATATTCCTTTGTACTCCTTTCAATATTTCCTTGAAAGAAGTGATGAGGAACAGGAGTCCTGGGATTTGAGACCATGGTAAGTCCCTTCTAGTCCTAGGTCTAAGGAGGCATTGAACTCAGGGGCTGACTTCAGCTGACATTTTCACCTGAGTACTCAGGTATCTCATTTTTCCCCACAGCAGCCCCTCTACCCCTCCCCAGATTTTGTCCCCACCCCCATCTGATCCGATTCCTTCCCACACCACCCATTTCAGAATCAGATCTTGACAGGAGTCCTGAATGCCCATTTCTCGCCCTAAAGCTCGCCTTCCAGCGGTAGGGGTCCTATAAATCTGATCAACAGGGTGGTGATAACAGGGAGCTTACGGTATGGACTTTGGTCCCACTCAGCCTCTTTCCACTCCTCCATCCCTTGTGCCTTTTCCCTCAGGGCCTGCAGTCCGACTTCCCGGGTGTCA
This sequence comes from Cephalopachus bancanus, assembly GCA_027257055.1. NCBI lineage: Eukaryota > Metazoa > Chordata > Mammalia > Primates > Tarsiidae > Cephalopachus > Cephalopachus bancanus. The sequence goes on along the minus strand of JAPVLO010000452.1, from coordinate 1,366,145 downwards.
AGCTGACCTTGCAAATGCGCATGCGTGTGGGTCGAGCTGGTGCTTGCGTCACAGTGACTCTGGTGTTTGCGTTGAGAATGTGCCTCTGAGGTTGTGGTGTCCAGAGCCCTGAGGCTGAGCTTCACAGTTGGGGTCTGGCCTGCCCTTCCCAGGGTGTCAAGGGGATGATATCAGGATCTTAGGAGTGGAGGAGGGATGATCAGGCTGAAGAAACGTTAACGGGAGCATCCTGGACATAGCGTGTGATCGATCCCTGCTTCAGACTTGTTTTGTTGGTGTGCAGTTGATGCTTCCCAGAAGTTGTCCTCCCACCCATCGCGAGCTGGAAAGCCATACTGCTTGTGGGACCACGGGCTTCTATGTCCCAGAGGAGCTTCTTCACGGGAGACGGAACCCCATAGCCTCAGAAGCTGCCTCTGCATCTGTGTATTTGTGGGAGTGTGTGTATGTGTGGGGAGCAGGGTCTGTGTGAGTTTTAGTTTGGTGTCTGATGGGACCCATGTGCCATGGTACTGGAGTGGCGTTTCTGTCAATTATACATTACTTCTGGTGACTCTCTCCCCTTTTCTGCTTGGGCTTTTTGGCTGGGTGTGATCCATTTTTCTTATGGTTCTAGTCTGATTTGTTAAGGCCTGGGTCCTGCAAGAGTAGGAGTAACCTCCTGACCTGGAGGTGCCACTTTTACCCAGATCAGACCACAACACTACACTCAACCCACATCAATTTTACAGGAATGCATTTACCATGTGCTGGAAAGTTGCCAACAGATGTTAAGGATGATGGTTTTAACTACATGTCCCCCTTCTCCTAATGATCACATATAACCTCACCATGACATGTTTGAGAAGACAAAAATGTGAAGACAGTCTCCAGTTTAAACTGTGGCCTTTCAGGCTAGGTCACCAGTTTTGCATGATTTTGGAATCCCCATGGTAGTTAGGAGTGATCTCTCCTGTGTGGCCTGTGGTCTATTATTCCATGTCCTCCACCTTTTTTTTAATCTTTCATATATTTGGTGGACCTTTATTCATCTCAGTCATACCAAAATGTTTTCCAGTTCATATGGGACATTTTTGGAGATATATTTTGTATTTTTTTCCACACATATTTCTTAATACCTGGATACATGGGAAGGTCATCTAGCTCTGGGTTTCCACGTCTTTTGCCAACAAGATAACTCTCAATCTCAAGTCCTAATCAAAAGGCTGCATGGTTCACAAAGGATGAAATGCAGCCAACCATGGCGTGCCTTCACATTCTAGTATTGTGTCCGATTTCATCAGCATTTTTATTTTGGAGTGATATGCAATTTGTGTTTTTTCTGTGTGTGATTGCACTAGGACTGAGCTTTTCTCAATTCTGCATTTCTTCTAGTGAGCTTGTCCCTGTGTTTCTGGCTTGGTTGTTAGTCTGTTGTGAATGTTTTCCATTTTGCTTCCCGTTTTTGTTTAGAACTCCCATGATTTAGAAGACTGCCTTTGATTTAAAAGAGTCCAGAGCGCCACTTTAAGTCCCTATCTTGGCCCTTACTGGATTGTCCAAGGCAACCCGGTTTGGTTATTCTGTCCTGAGTAGAGGACAGGTAGGGTCAGCTCTTTTTCTGGTACCAATATTACCCTTCTCTATGCTTCTGTGTGAGCCTGGCTTTTGGGAGTTCAAGTTGATCTAACAACTGTGCCTGTGCTTGGCACTAGCAGTGACTTACCACTGCAGTGATATCTGTATTTGTCTAGGGTTGGGTCTTTGAAGCATTAGGTCCAGGAGCCCTCCGTGGCTATGCCTTGGCTTGGGATCTGGCCTGTTTCCTCCAGAGGAGGTTGAGCAGAAGGTTCATAGATTCTAGGAATGGAGGACTGACAAGGCTGAAGAAATGCCAGGAGCCAAGGATGCACTATAGGACTCCTCTCTTAGGGTGCTTTGAGGGTGTCCATGAGTCTCCCTGCAGGTTCTCCCCCACCATTACTTACAGGCTGGGATAACCCCTGTGTGCTTGTGGGCTGCTGTGTCCCTCATGATGTGTTCTCTACAGTCATCTCCAACTTCTATCTTTCAAGCTTTTGCTTCCATCATTCCAAAATCAAACCACCACAAACAAAAAACCTGTGCTCTTCTCAAGGTCACCAGTATCAATATTGCTAAAGTTAATCTCCAGTTCTCAAGCCTCATGTTACATGATCTACCCAAGTTGATACCATTGATTCTTCTTTTCACTTTTATCTGGCTTTTGTGATTCCACAATATCTTGATTTTCCTCCCATGTTATTGACTCTCCTTCTTAGCTTCTTCAGTGTTGTTCTGTTATCATTGAACTCTTAATGCTGAAATGCTCCATGGTTCAGTCTTTGTTATTCTTTACTCTCTCTACACCCAAAGCGATCTTATCCTGCTTCATTATTTTAAATAAGTATAAACGTTACTTACCAAGGTGATATATATCTAGGTTAGTACAAGCTAGTACATCAGTGTGTCTCCTCGATATTGCCATTTTGTGTCTCAAAAGACATCTCAAGTTCAACATGTTCAAATTGTATTCCAATCTTCTCCTACAATCCTGCTGGAACTGATGCTTTCCCCATCCTAGGTGATGAAAACACTATTTCCAGATGCACAGGACCAGAGATTTTGAGTCAATGTTATCCTGGATTTGTCTCCTTTACACTTTACATCTAACAAACAATTATTTGCTCTGTCACATTTGCCATATACTTAGAATACAACCAATTCTTACCATACCCATTGTTATCTATTTTTCCTAAGCCATGACATCACCTTTCATCTGAGTTATTACTACATCCTACTACTCTTAATCCAGTTTGTTTACAACATGTCAGATCATGCCCTCTGCTCAAAAATCTCCAATGACTGTCCATTTCCCTCAAAATAAAATCCAAAATGCTTACGATGGTTTATAGGCTTGGCAAGATATACATACATTCTGTTATCTAATCTCCTGCCCTAGCAATTACCTTTTTGCACAGAACTCTATAATAACTTCCCTGGTGTTCCTACATCAGTATAGGCCCATTGTAGGACCTCTCTAGCTTTTTCTTCTGCCTGGAATACTTTTCCCTTAGACAATCATTGACTTCTACCTCACTCCTTCAAATACTGGCTTCTCTTTCCTTCTTGTTGATCTACTGTGATCATTGTATTTCATAAAGCAACCTAAACTGTCACATCCCTCCCACCTCCTTTTGAGAGACTTGTCCCACCATAACATTTACATTCTAACATGCTCTACATGTATTATTCTTGGCTTCTCCTGATAGAATTCTTCACTGATATATTCTAAACACCTAGTATTGTGGCTGGAATATAGTATGCACCCAATAAATGACTACTTTTAGAAGAGGCTCAGGTGAGAAAAACATATTCAAACGTTTACTAGCAGACTGCCTTTCCATGAATAAGCAGTGGTCTCATTTCTTGTTCAGGCTGTCACTTTAAATTACTGTAAGTGGCTTCATTATTGAGAGTGAATGAGAGAACTGAGTGTCTGCCATTATAGACAACAATTCCTAAGAAAGCGATATTACTTTCAATTGCTGCTAATAGACTGCCTAGCTCTGCTCTGAATTGATCTCTTTCACAGGACATTACTGAAAGCAGTAAGAAATACCAAACACAGACATTCTGAATCACTCCTAGCATTTCTACTAACATTATAATCTCTGTTGGTATAAAGCATGCCTTGTAACAATGGGAGGCAAAGACCAAGTGTCCTATTGTTGGGAGCCAACCACGGAGGCCCACTGAGCATTAGGGATCAGGAAGGGCCATTGACCCCGAGACCACTAGAATGCGTTCGGGAGCTGTTGGCCCCATTCCTCTCCCTTTTCTGCCTAGCACTACAGCCAGAAAAAACTCCTGCAAGCTCAAGCATATAACTCTGAGACCAGGACGAACACAAACTAACTTCAGAAGCTCATTGTTCCCATTTTTCCACAGACTGGGGTTTGGGTTTTCATACTACTTACAGTTCAAACTTGGGTCACATCAAGGAGCCTTAGTGTTTGCCACAGGCTTTTTGTATGTGATCTTAAGATTATAGCAATATAAGTTTTCGAAAATAGGTTACAGAGATAAGTTTTTAGGTAGCCATTTTGTTAAAAGAATGCGGTCAGCCTACTTTAGGTTGGGCCCACCCCAAACTTTGGACTGGGCCACATTCCATACATTCTGGGTTAGGCTGCCTCAGGTTGTAAAAGTGATCATTTAAGTTTCAATAGGATTGTTTAGCTTGGTATTAGTACAAATTAGCATAGAATGAAAAAGGTTTATAGGATAGGTTAGTCATAGATTAAGGTTAGCGCTTGTAATGGGTTTTTTAGGTTATCAATTATAGAAACATTGTGCTTTAGGAAGGTATTGTTTCATTGCCTTTGAGGAACATTAACCAAGCATGAGGAGCAGAAAGACAATTTGGGGTTTGTTCTTCCTCATGCCTGAAGGAACATCTGGTGGGTGGGGGACGCCCCTCATGCACCTGGCATTGTGTTCACGTGAAAGACATGTGAGAATGACTTTGTAGAATTTGGGGATAAAAGCCCACTGAAAACTTTTAATAAATGGCTTCTGCTCATCCTGAACAGTAGTCCAGTCCCTTTCTTTCTCCCCAGTCCCTTTCTTCTCCCTAGTCGCCTACTCTATCTCACCTCCAGGAACCTCTGAACTTTGCAGGAGCTGGACTCCCCCAGGTGTGGAAAAATGGGAACAATGAACTTCTGAAGTTAGTTTGTGTTCGCCCTGGTCTCAGAGTTATATGCCTGAGCTTGCAGGAGTGTTTTTCTGGCTGTAGTGGTAGGCAGAAAAGGGAGAGGAAATGGGGTCAACAGCTCCTGAACACATCCTAGTGGTCTTGGGGTCAACGGTCTTTTCTGATCCCTAATGCTCAGTGGGCCTCCGTGGCTGGCTCCCAACATCCTACCTATAAAAACAAGAATCTTCCATTTTCTAGCCTGAACTGGGTAGATCCTCATTCTCAATGGCTCTACATCAATGTTGCAATTGAGATTTCTTTTACCCATAGCACTCCCTTTCTAGGTACAAAACTTTACATTAAGAATTTTTATTGCCGGGCTCGGTGGCTCAGCCTGTAATCCCGCACCTTTGGGAGGCTGAGGTGAGTGGATTGCCTGAGCCCGCGGGTTCAAGACCCGCCTGGGCAGCGAGACCTCATCTCCATAATAAATCCAAAAAAAAAAAAATCAGCTGAGCGTGGTAGCGCATGCCTGTAATTCTGGCTACTTGGAAGGCTGAGGTGGAAGGATCACCGGAGCCCAGCAGGTCGAGGTTGCAGTGGCCGGGAGCAGCCACTGCACTCCAGTCTGGGTGACAGAGTGAGACTCCAACTCAAAAAAAAAAAAAAAGAATTTTTATTGTCATAATGGAACTACAATAACATCAACAAATAAGATGTTTAATTTAATTTTATATAAAGAAATATGGGAGGCAGACTAGAGCCAGTATGTCTCACAGAATCATCAGAGTTGCAGACTCCTCCTGCATTTCTGCTCTACCATTCATAACACCCAGATGCTATTTTCAAAGTCCCCGTGAGAGAATCGGAGCTTCAGCTTCAATGTCTATGTTATAGGAAGGGCAAAAAGACAGACAGATAGGAAAAATGGATTTCTTAAATGTTCTAGCTATACAAATACCTCTTCTATCTTGTTGACCTGTAAGAAAGGCTGACAAAGTTTTTCCGCCCAGAATTTTGTTACTTAGAGGAAAAAAAAAGACATTAAGTTAAAAAAAAAGCAGTCACACACTCCCATAATTTTTTCATTACAAAACAGTCTATAAAGTCAGTTTTTATTTTCAGTTTACTTGAAAAACAGTACATTAGAATTGTACCCCACATCTTTAATAAAGTATTAAAAAAGAAAAACGAAAAGCAGTAGATTCAAGTTTTTAAGAAAATTCCTAGTAATTTATTAACTTTGGATCTTAGACTTTGTTACATATCAGTTCACACCTCTCCCAAATTCTCTAACAGCTGTGCTCAATAATTAACTGATTAAATTCAGTTTCTTTACACTATAAATTTCCTTTAAGCATAATGGTTGAGAATTAAATGATGCCTTTCTCACATGTATAATGGCATACAGTGCTCCCCTACCCAAATTATCTGGGATAAGTGCTGATGAAAGATTTCTCAATACTCATTACACTCATAAGTGTTGTTCTCTCATGCAAATTCTCTAAAATAACACTAATGGAAATGGTAGTTAATAGTTGTGAAATGCTATGTTCAAGGTATTGTTCTAAGAGTTTTTACATGGAATAATTTATATAGTACTGCCAAGAATCTTATAATAAAGGTGTTATTCTTAAGTCTATTTTACAAACAATTAAACGAAAGCAGAAGTTAACTACCATGATACATATAATAAAGGAAATCAACTAGTAGAGTCAAAATAATGTTGTAAAAACATTTGCTAAGGCTACAGATCTTCCTACATTTCCCATAATAACAGAATTAATTACTCTCCAATTTGCTAAAGCTTAATATGTTTCCAGTAATGATTGGGTTTTCTACAGGGATGACATTAACATTTTCATTCCTCCACATAAATTCTCTGATGTTAGCCGGGCTCAGTGGCTCAGCCTGTAATCTCGTGCTTTGGGAGGCTGAGGGAGTGGACTGCCTGAGCCTGCGGGTTCAAGACCCACCTGGGCAACTTGGTGAGACCTCATCTCTACAATAAATCAAAAATCAGCTGGGCATGGTAGCGTGTGCCTGTAATTCTGGCTACTCAGAAGGCTAAGGTGGAAGGATCGCCGGAGTCCAGCAGGTTGAGGCTGCAGTGGCTGGGAGCGGACAGAGTGAGACTCCAACTCAAAAAAGAAAACGAAAAAAAATTCTCTGATGTTGTGTTTTATGAGGCTCCCATAATCACATCTGAGAAAATTCCTTGCTGAAAATGGATGAACAACCTTGAAAATCAGGTAATTCACATATAAACTTGTGAGCCATGCTTAAAGTCAATCCCACATTCCTTATATTCAAAAGATTTCTGATATGAATTCTCTGATGTTGAGTTAGTTGTGAACCATGAGTTAAGGCCCTCCCACATTCCTTACACTGATATGGTTTCTAACCAGTATGAATTCTCTGGTGTCGAGAAAGATGTGAGCTCTGAGTAAAAGCCTTTCTACATTCTTTGCATTCATAGGGCTTCTCACCAGTATGAATTCTGTGATGTAAAGTAAGTTGAGAGACATGACTAAAGGCCTTCCCACACTCCTTGCATTCATAGGGTTTTTCTCCAGTGTGAATTCGCTGATGTTGGGTCAGTTGTGAACCACGAATAAAGGCTTTCCCACATTCATTACACTGATATGGTTTCTCACCTGTGTGAATTCTCTGATGCAGTATAAGTAGTAAGCCACGTGTAAAGGCCTTCCCACATTCATTACATACATAGGGTCTCTCACCAGTATGAAGTCTCTGATGTTGAGAAAGATGTGAACTCTGAGTAAAGGCCATTCTACATTCTTTACATTCATAAGGTTTCTCACCAGTATGGATTCTCTGATGTTGAGTAAGCTGTGAGCTACGGACGAAAGATTTCCCACATACCTTACATTCATAGGGTTTCTCACCAGTGTGAATTCTCTCATGTTGAGTAAGTTCTGAACCACGACTAAAGGTTTTTCCACATTCTTTACATTCGTAAGGTTTCTCACCAGTGTGAATCCTCTGATGTCGAGTAAGGAGTGAGCCACGATTAAATGCCTTTCCACATTCCTTACATTGATAGGGTTTCTCACCAGTGTGTATTCTCTGATGTTGACTAAGGAGTGAACTATGACCAAAGGTCTTCCCGCATTCCTTACATTCATAGGGCCTTTCATTGGTATGAATTCTCTGGTGTTGAGTAAGCTGTGAGCCACGGATAAAGGCTTCCCCACATTCTTCACATTGATAGGGTTTTTCACCTGTATGAATCCTCTGATGTTGTGTAAGTAATGAGCCCCGGAAAAAGGCCTTTCCACATTCCTTACATTCATATGGTTTTTCCCCATTATGAATTTTCTGATGTTGAGAAAGGTGTGAGCCACAAATAAAAGCTCTCCCACATTCCTTACACTCATAGGGTTTCTCACCGGTATGAATTCTCTTATGCAGAGTAAGTTTTGAGGGCTGAGTAAAGACCTTTGTACATTCTTTGCATTCATAGAGCTTCTCACCAGTATGAAGTCTCTGGTGCAAAGTAAGTTGTGCATTCTGAGTAAATGCCTTCCCACATTCTTTACAGTCATAAGGTTTCTCACCAGTATGAACTTTTTCATGCCGGGTAAGTTGTGAGCTACGAATAAAGGCTTTCCCACATTGCTCACATTTATATGGTTTTTCACCAGTATGAGTTCTATGATGTAAAATAAGTTGTGAGCTTTGAATAAAAGCCTTTCCACATTCCTTGCATGCATAGGGTTTCTCACCAGTATGAAGTCTCTGATGAAGACTGAGTTGTGAATCACGACTAAAGGCCTTGCCACAATGCTTACATGCATAGGGTTTTTCACCAGTATGAATACTTTGATGTTCAGTTAGGTGTGAAGCTCGTCTAAAGGCTTTCCCACAATCCTTACATTTATAGGGCTTTTCAGTAGAATTGAATCTTGGATGTTGGGATAAGTAAGGATGCTGGTTGAAAATTGACATTTTGTAATACGTGATCATCCCTTGCTTGAAATATTCCTTCTGATTTTCTTTTTGCTTCTCCAACTGGCCTTGGATGTCCAAATAATCTCTGGAATTGGACTCTTCAAGGTCACAGTTTTCAAGCCTCTTATTTATTTCCCATTGGGATAATTCTGTTTCATAAGTGTCCTTTTTTGTAGAAAAGTCCTTACTTGAACACCCTGAAGGCAACTCTGAAAGATTAAAGAACATCACAGATTGAGGAGAAACAGAACTTCCATAGCAAAGGTAAATAATAGGAAATATGAGAATGAGAAATAAGTTATTGGTATGTTCAAAGTTTGCTTACCATGACTCACATGTAACACTCATATCACAATCGACTATATAATTTCATAAAACAATATCTACCATTTCCTATTCTAAAATATTTTACTCTTTTCTGTTTTTCTTTCTCTCTCACATACACACATAGCCAAAACCCTCTAAACTGATTTTTGCCTAGAGTTTAAAACAATATTAGTTTAGAATAATTTCATATATTAACACTTAAAAAGAACACCTGACAGAGCAGAGAATAATAAAAACTCACCTGAGAAGATAAGAAATAAGAAAACTTTTACTGTCAGTGATTCTCAGGTTTTGGTGGGGATCAAAATCACCTAGGGAGCTTGATAAAATTATAAACGTTCAGATATGATACCAGATTAATTGCTAGTGAATCAGAAAAAGAGCATAGGGATCTCTACTTTTAGTACTTTCTATCACGTGATTCCAGCTTAAGATTCAGATCATGATTTGCTGTCTCTGCTTAAAAACTTTTAATAGCTTCCAAATTAAACTTAGAATAAAATCCAACCTCTTCAATGACTTTTATGTTTTCTCCGACTCCATGGTCTGGTCCCTGTTTATGTATCTGATTTTCCCCATGGGCCTTCTTAGCTTTGCTCACTATTTGTTAATCAAATTAGTTTTCTTTAAACTCTGAAAAAGTTATGAGGCCTTTTTCACCTTATAGGGCCTGTTCCATCTCTTTGAACTGCTCTGTATGATATACAAACTGGCTTTTCCTCAATGATCAGTTCCTAAAACATCTATTTTTGATCATCTAGACCAACCTTCCTGATAACAGCAATTATATAAATTGGACAAATTATTAAAAGCACCTGACTGAAGGCATCACAGATTTAATACAAATATACAGAGTTGATTGACTGAAAGTTAAAAAATATAAAAAGTCAAAGACATGTGCCCAACATTTGTGTCCACTTTTCCACTTAAGGAAGTCTTACAATTAAAAGACAGGTAATAGATAAAGTCACCAAGCAGTGTTTTGAACTGTTTTGTGGGGTTGGACACAATAATTGGAGAATAGTACTTGTCATAAATTCTCCATACTTTGGATTGGGAACCCTGAAGGTTACAAATGAGGAAAAGGGAGAAATAGTAGGCCAGTCTGGGTGGAGCCCAAAGCCTTTTTAAGAAAATAAAGATGTCATCTGAGCCCAGCATGTCGACGCTGGGGTGACGGTGAGCATGCCACTGCACTGCAGCCTGGGTGATGGAGTGAGACTCCAACTCAAAAAATAAAAGACGTGATTAAAAGAAAATCTTTAAAGGGAAACAATGAAATGAAACAATGAAATAGAACCAGAAAGTAGAGATGTGAACACACTTTGAAGTTAGTTACCCTTGGGACATCATTTGCTGGCTTCAGTTGCATAAGGTTGTATCTCATTAAACTATTAAAAGCCTATTGTGAATGACAGTGTTTGTCAATGAGACAGATCAGATTCTGATTTGATGGGCAGTCAATTAATGAAACAGACACACCTGCACAGTTGGAATTAAAGGAGAAAGATACAATTGCTGTATTCTAGCAGCAGATAGGTGTCCACTAAAAAGGGAACCTGTTTTTTTACTCCAGAACTCTGTTCTTACAGACCAATATTACATTCTCAATATTAAATATCTGAAAAATTTTTCAATCACCTCAAGACCAAAATTTTGCTTTAAGGTGATTGACGACTGTTTTCCATAGCAAACTTAAATATCTATTGAAGATATAAAATGTCACCCAAGGCCTCAAATTATGTTTGTAATTTTTCTTTGGAATATCTAGCAATCAATAAAAAACAGATGAATGAAGGCCTAAAACCAACTGGAAAACAAGAGGAAAAAAAACAAACAAAAGAGGCCAGGATCAGTGGCTCAGCCTGTAATCCCAGCACTTTGGGAGGCTGAAGTGAGTGGGCTGCTTGAGCCCATGGGTTTGAGGCTGGCCCGGGCAACTTGGTGAGACCTCATCTCTACAATAAAATAAAAAATTAGCTGGGGCATGGTAGTGTGTGCCTGTAGTTCCAGCTACATCTCAGAAGGCTGAGATGGAAGGATTGCCCGAGCCCAGCAGGCCGACACCGGGGTGGCTGTGAGTGTGCCACTGCACTCAGCCTGGGCAACAGACTGAGACTACAACTCAAAAAAAAAAAAAAAAAAAAAGACCAAGAAACACACCTATAAGGACTAAAGTCATGTATCTACCAACACACTTCTAAATACCCTTTTGCCATCCCTAATCAACTCTTCCTACTACCCCAGGGATAGATGACTGAGAATTAGTGATCTGTGGTCTCCCCATCACTTCCTTATAGTGGAAAAAAAAATGCACATTCATACAAAGTTTATAATCATATACTCATATATCTCTCCAGTTGTCTTTCTCCTTGCATACTGCTTCCTAGGTACTTGGTTATTTTCTTTAGCTCTCCCTACACTTTTCAAACAAGATACTGAGTTACTTTTGTTTACTTATCCTTACTTTACAGTTTCCTTTGTTCCTTCATGCTTTAGTTCATGTCTTCTATTACTTACTCTTCAATTCAAAATCAACTCTATGTGTACAACACAGAATATCATTTCCCAGGCATTATCATAGGTCTAAAACATAACAAAAGGTTTCCATGATTGTAAGGAATGTTGGGAATACCAGAGAGGGAAAAAAGCAATTATCTAATAGAAGAGAAGGAGTCTACAGTGATAAAGCTTCAGAAATTCTATAAAAAATATTTTAGTTGCAAATACAGATCAATAAATAGAACACAAAAGTCTCAAACTCTACTGCTGAGAATATAAAATAGTACAACCACAGTAAAAAAAACAAAAGAAAAAAGTGTGGTGGTTTCTTATAAAGCTAAATATGCATTTAGCATATGATCAAGTAGTCATAGTAGTAGATATTTACACTTAACATTTACACAAACATCTGTACACCAAAATTATAGCAGCTGTATTCATAATTGCTCCAAACTGGAACAATCGGATGTCCCTCGAAAGGTGAATGAATCAGTAAACTTAGGTACTTCAAGACACTGGAACACGACTCAGTAATAATGGAAACAAACTACTGATTAAAGAAACAATATGAATACATCCTAAATAGACTTTGCTAAGTGAAAAAGGTCAGCCGGGCTCAGTGGCTCAGCCTGTAATCCCGCGCCTTTGGGAGGCAGAGGTGAGTGGATTGCCTGAGCCTGCGGGTTCGAGACCCGCCTGGGCAGCGAGACCTCATCTCTACAATAAAACAAAAAATCAGCCGGGCATGGTAGTGCACGCCTGTAGTTCCAGCTACTTGGAAGGCTGAGATGGAAGGATCGCCGGAGCCCAGTAGGTCGAGGCTGCGGTGGCCGGGAGCGGCTACTGCACTCCAGTCTGGGCAACAGAGTGAGACTCCAACTCAAAAAAAAAAAAAAAAGAAAAGAAAAAGGTCAGACACCCAAAGTCTACATATTTTGATTCCTTTTACAAGACATTCTTGAAAAAGCACAATTATAAGAATGAAATATAGGTGAGTAGTTTTCACAGATTGGAAAGGGGGGAAGGGGTTGATAATAAAAGGAAAGCATGAAGGAATTTGAGGGTGGCTAACAGAACTGTCGTACATTCTACTGTGATAGTGGGTGAATATAGTTGATATGTGAATAGTGTTTCAGATTTCCTGAAGAATAGCAATAAACCTTGGGTAAAATAAGACAAATATCCCTTTAAAAGATATAGACATGATTAAAAGAAAGTAAAGCAAATCCAGAAGGGCAATAATTAAGTGAGAACCAGAAAGTAGAGAGTTTAACATGCTTTGAAGTTACAGTTATCCTTGGGACATTTGATGGCTTCAATGGCATAAGGTTGTATCTCAGTAAACTACTGAAAGCCTATTGTGAATGGCCGTGTTTGCCAATGAGGCAGATCAGATTCTGATTTGACCAGCAGCCAATCAATGAAACAGACACCTGCACATCTGGAAATGAAGCATAAAGATACAATTGATGTGTTCCAGCAGCAGACAGGAGGTGTCTACTAAAAAGGGAACCTGCTTATTTACTCCAGAACTCTGTTTTAACAGACAAAGATTGCATTCTCAATTAGAAAACAGTTTGGTTCCACACATCCTGATTACTACAGTAATTTTCTTTGTTCTTTCATTTTCCTTTTCCCCATTCCTTTATTGTACATAAAGAAACTCATGTATGCGCATAATCACACTGAATTTTTTTTTTTTTTACTAAATGGCCAATGGTATGTTTTGATGTGGAGATGGAATGGGGACAAATACTGGTTCTGTGAAAATACTCCCTTTATTAGTGGCATGCTCACTCAGCTCTTATTTTTATATTACAAGTTATTTTGGTCTCACTGTTTTAACAACAACAAAAAGTTAATCCTTATATACCTTGTTCAGTTGGAGAATTTAAATGTTTTTCACTTATCATTCCAAAACCAAGGACAACTGTATAACTTTTTTGTACATAGCTGTTACATGTAGGACATGTAAGTAGGAACAAATTACTCTAAAAAATAGAATCTTAGATGGTTTTCCCTTTCAAGTCAAGCATCTTGTTTCAACTTCTTGTTTTAAAAAATGATAATAATATGGAGATTACTGGTAATCATCACAAGACTATTTTTGTAGAATAATGGGAGCAAGTTCTGATTGAACCAGATTCAAGAGAATGGAAGAAGAGCTAGAGATAGAGAGCAGGGATAATTATTTTGTGTTTTGTTGTAAAAAGTAGCAAACAAATGGAGCTGTATCAAGAGAAAAATGTATCAAGAGATCTCTGTTTTTCTTTTGTTTTTCCTTCTAAGATGAAAGAAATTATAGCATGTTTGCATACTGATGAAAATAACAACAGGCATGGACATATCTGAACAAGTTGATGTCAGGGGAGACAAAGAGGGAAATTGCTCCAACAGTATCCTCAAAGATAAAAAGGAAGGGAATTTAATACACAAGTGAGGGTGCTGGCCTTAAGGCACAGAGAATTTATGTGTTATAAAAGGAAAAAAGGTAAAATGAGTATAGAAGAAGGTATGTAGATGATAAGGAAGCAGGAGCCTGTAGAAACTCTCTTCCACTAGCTTCAAATTTCTCAGTGAAATCAGATCAGGGTGATCACCTAAGAGCCAGGCAACAAGAATTATAATAATCATGACCATTATGTAACTAACAACATAGCTCATAAACAAAAACCAGCAGACATACAAAGAAACTAATAAATTCACAATCATATTGGAATACAGAATATAAACAGACAAGAAATAAGGACAAGGAAGATAAAACAAAACAATAGAGGCAGGCAGATAAAATTGATATCAAATGTTTTTTTCTTGTTTTTTTTTTTGAGTTGGAGTCTCACTCTGTCGCCCAGGCTGGAGTGCTGTGGCACAGTCATGGCCACCCCAGTGTCGACCTGCTGGGCTCCGGCGATCCTTTCGCTTCAGTCTTCCAAGTAGCTGGAACTACAGGCGCGCGCTACCATGCCCGGCTAATTTTTGATTTATTGTAGAGATGAGGTCTCGCCAAATTGCCCAGGCTGTTCTCGAACCCATCTGAGCCAACAAGACAGGCTCTTCAGCCTCTGCCCCAAAGCAGATCCCAAGAAGGCACAGTCTCAGCTCTGGCCCCTCATGCTGCAGCTGCAGAACTACTTCATCTGTGCAGGGACATGCTACAAGTTGTGTACCTAAGTTAACTAGATGGGCTTGTCAGTCTCCATCCAACAGCAAATTCTGAGGGGGCCCAGTCTCAGTTCTAGTCCCTCTCACTGTAGTTAGTGACCTATCCTGCCTGGGCAGGGACCTGCTGGAGGGCAAGTCTGTCTGGGCCACCAGGACAGTCTTCTGGGCTCAGGTCCCTAACCAAACTTCCCATACAGCCCCAGTAATCTCCTTGGGTCTTCCTCAGGTCTACAAAGGTGAAGAGCCACATCACTCTTGGTGCTATTGCAAGACTAGCAGCAAGCCTGGGCTTAGCATACCCCTTAAGGCTGAGAGAGCTGCACTGGTCATAGGCTCAGAGAACACAACAGTTAGTCTGCTTTAAATCTCTATAGACCCTCTGAAGAAGGACAAGCACAAACAAAGTCAGACTGTAAAGACTGGAATAAATACCAAATCCCTCAAAATGCAGAGACATCATCAAACACCTACAAGTATCAAGAACATTCAGGAGAGCACTTAACACAATAGGTACCTGGGTCTCAAACGAGGGTAAGTGAGGGCCAGTTGGAGGCTCAAACTTCACGTGCATGCAGACTACTTGTATAGTTAATCATTACCTGTACTCCACATCTAAAATAAAATTAAATAAATTAAATAAAATATAAAATAAATATCGAATAAAATAAAATGAACATTCAGAAAAATATAACCTCATCAAATTAACAAAATAAGTACCAGAGACTGACCTTAAAGTGATGGTGAGTGATATCTAAGAAAAATAATTCAAAATAACTATACTAAAGAAGCTCAAAGAACTTCCATTAAGCAAAGAAACAATACAGATATATCAGAAAAATGTGAGATTGAAATAACAAATCAGAAAGAAATCCTGTAGCTGGAACATACAATGAATAAAATGGAAAAATACAATAGAGAGTATACAATAGAAGAAATGATCAAACAAAAGAAACAGTGAGGCCAAAGATAGGTTATTTGAAAATATATATACAAAAAAAAGAATGAAAATAAATGAAGAAACCTAATGGGATCTTTGTTTGTTTGTTTTTTGAGTTGGAGTCTCACTCTGTCGCCCAGACTGGAGTGCAGTGGCCGCTCCCAGCCACTGCAGCCTCGACCTGCTGGGCTCCAGCGATCCTTCCGCCTCAGCCTTCCAAGTAGCTGGAACTACAGGCACGTGCTGCCACGCCCGGCTAAATTTTTTTTTTTGATTCATTGTAGAGTTGAGGTCTCGCTAAGTTGCCCAGGTAGGTCTCGAACCCACGTGCTCAGGCAATCCACTCACCTCAGCCTCCCAAAGTGCAGGATTACAGCCTGAGCCACCGAGCCCGGCTATCTTTGAAGCATCAAAAAAGCAAATATTCAGATTATAGGAGTTAAAGAGAAAACTGAGACAAAGGGATAGAAGGCTTATTCAAAGAAATAATGATAGAAAACTTTCAAAACATGGAGAAAAACAAGTAAGAATGCCCAAAGATATATTATAATCAAACTCTCAAAGGTCAAAGACAAAGAGAAAATCCCCAAAGCAGAGAAAAAGCAGCAGTAAATAATATATAAGAAAGATCCAATATGCCTAGCAACAGATGTCTTGGTAGAAACCTCCCAGGCTAGGAAGGAGTGGGAAGAAATATACAGGAAAAAAAAAGTGCCACCCAAGAACACTGCACTCAGCAAAGCTATCATTCAAAATGACGGAGAGATAAAGACTTTCCCAAATAGACAAAAATCTGAAGAAATTCATGGTGACCAGACTTGTCTTACAAGAAATGCTAAAGTGAGTTCTTCAAACTAAAAGAAAAAGGTTGGCTGAGGCAGAAGGATCGCTGGAGCCCAGCAGGTCAAGGCTGTGGTGGCCGGGAATGGCCACTGCACTCCAGTCTGGGCGACAGAGTGAGACTCCAACTCAAAAAAATAAAAAAAATAAGGAAAAGGCCAGGCTCAGTGGCTCAGCCTGTAATCCCGTGCTTTAGGAGGCTGAGGTGAGTGGATTGCCTGAGCCTGCGGGTTCAAGAACCACCTGGGCAACTTGGCAAGACTTCAACTCTACAAAAAAAAAATCAGCCAGGCGTGATAGCGCATGCCTGTAATTCCGGCTACTCGGAAGGCTGAGGCGGAAGGATCGCTGGAACCCAGTGGGTCGAGGTTGCAGTGGCCGACAGCGACCACTGCACTCCAGTCTGGGCGACAGGGTGAGACTCCAACTCAAAAAAAAAAAAAAAAGAAAAAGAAAAGGATACTAATGTGTCTGATATTCTAATACTGTAATTGGGGTATATAAACAACTTATAGCCTAAGTATGAAGACTAAAAAACAAACTTGTTAAAAATAATAAGAACTACAATAACTTCTTCAGAAATTGGCAATAAAAAAATGTAAATTTTTTTTGAGTCAGAGTCTCAATCGGTCGCCCAGGCTGGAGTGCAGGGGCACACTCACGGCCACCCCAGTGTCGACCTGCTGGGCTCCGGCGATCCTTCCGCCTCAGCCTTCCAAGTAGCTAGAACTACAGGCATGCACCACTGCACCCCACAAATTTTTGATTTATTATAGAGACGAGGTCTTGCCAACTTGCCCGGACTGGTCTCGAACCCACAAGCTCAAGCAATTCACTAGCCTCGGTCTCCCAAAGTGCTGAGATTACAGACTGCGCCACCAAGCCCGGCCTAAAATGTAAATTGTGACACCAAAAATTCAAAATGTGAGGGGAGAATGAAGTTAAAATGTACAGCATTTTTATTTGTTTATTTTATGATCAAAGTTATCAGTTAAAAATAACTCATTATAACTACAGAGTGTTTTTTATAAGCCTCATTGTAACCACAAACCAAAAACCTGTAATGGATACAGTAAAAATCAAAAGGAATCAAAACACGCTACCAGAAAAAAAAAAAATCACTTATCCACAACATAACAAAGGCTATATATACCAAAACCAAAGCCAGCATCACAGTGAACAGGGAAAAGTCAAAAACTAAAATCTGGAACAAGACAAGAATGTCCACTTTCACTACTTCTATTCAACATAGTACCGAAGTCCTAGCCAGAACAATAAGGCAAAAGAAAGAAATAAAGGGCATCTAAATTGGAGAGGAGAAAGTCAAATTGCCCCTGACTGCAGACAACATAATCTTATATATAGAACAACCTACAGTCCATCAAAAAACTTTTAGAACTAGTCAACACATTCAGTACAGTTGCAGGACACAAAATCAACATACAAAAGTCAGTAGCATTTCCATACACCAACAGCAAACTAGGTGAAAATAAAATCAAGAAAGCAATCCCATTTCAATTGGTCTAAGAAAAAAAAAGGAATAAATTTACTCAAGATGAAATAACTTTACAATGAAAATGATACACATTGATGAAAGAAATTAAAGAGGATATTAATAGACGGAAATATATACCATGTTCATGAATAAGAAGAATGAATGTTAAAATAGAAGGATTCAATATTGTTATTATGTAAATGGCACATCAGATTTCTTGAAAAACACCAACAAAAGCTAGCAAAATATGACAAATATCCTTTTAAAAGTATGCCAAGTTTTGGCCAGGCTCAGTGGCTCAGCCTGTAATCCCACGCTTTGGGAGGCCGAGGTGAGTGAATTGCCTGAGCCCGCGGGTTTGAGACCTGCCTGGGTGACTTGGCGAGATCTCATCTCTACAATAAATCAAAAATTAGCCAGGCGTGGTAGCGCACACCTGTAGTTCCAGCTACTTGGAAGGCTGAGGCAGAAGGACTGCCGGAGCCCAGCAGGTCAAGGCTGCAGTGGCCGGGAGCGTGCCATTGCACTCTAGTCTGGGCAACAGAGTGAGACTCCAACTCAAAAAATAAAATAAAATAAAAGTATGCCAAGTTTAAAAGAAAGTAGAGAAAATCCAGAGGAGCTACAATGAAATGATAACCAGAAACTAGAGAGGTAAATATGCTCTGAACTTAAAGCCACCCTGAAGATGTTTGCTGACCTTAATTGCCTAGATGTTTCTTAATAGTCTAAAAACTTTAAAGAGACAAAGCCTTGCATCCACAAAAGAACAGGGATTAAAAATAAAAAATATTGCTTGAGCCCATGGGTTCAAGAACAGCCTGGGCAACTTTGCGAGACCTCATCTCTACAGCTAAAAAAAAAAAAAATTAGCCGGGCATGGTAGCATGTGCCTGTAGTTCCAGCTACTTGGAAGGCTGAGGCGAAAGGATGGCTTGAGCCCAGCAGGTTGACACTAGGGTGGGCGTGAGTGTGCCACTACATTCCAGTCTGGGCAACAGAGTGAGACATAAACTCAAATTAAAAAAACAAAACAAAACAAAAAAAACTTTACAAAATGGGAACTATCTAAGGCCTAAAGTTCAGAGAAAGGAAAAAAAAAAGCATCTGATCTTAAAGGAAAATACAACAGCAAGAAACATCTCAGTCTTGGCTCAGACTCTCAATAAGAAGAAGGGAAAAAAAGAGCTATGAGTAACTCAAGAGCCCTCATGTATGCAAGAAACAGCAAAATTATACTTTTTCCCAGAATTCAATGACACATAATATATGCAGGAAATTTATAAAAATACAAGATAAAAACCATAATAAAGAGACCAGTTTAAAACAAAAAGATCTGGGAAAGGGGAGAATATCAAACTGCTAAGAAATGAAATGGTTGAATCAATTACAGTAAAATCTTAAAAGCAGCCAGAGAAAATACAGATTACTTACAAATGGAATAACAATGCAACAGATGTCAGACCTCTTAAGAACAACAACAGAAGCCAGAAGACAGTGGAATAATATCTTCAGAGTGCTGAGAAAAAAATATCAGGGTAGATTTCGTACCCAGCTAAATCATCAGGCAAGGATGACAGTGAAATAAGGTTATTTTGCAACAACAAAAATAAACACTTAAGAGTATTTACTAACAAATAAGCCTTCCCTACTGTATTTCATGATAAATAAAATGATCCCAAAAGACTGATGAAAGAGGAACAGCATGCAAATAAAAGGATAATCATGTAAATAAATCCACCAATAGTGTAATTATAAAACACAAATAAAGCCCATTTTTGAGGTTAAAAAGATAACTAACATACCAGACAACAATAACATAACTAAAAAGACGACTAAAATACTAGACAACAATAACAGATTGAAGAAATTCATCAAAGTATACTAATATCCTTCATATTGTCTTGGGGGAAGACATGAAATAAGCCTTTGCTAAATTAAGTATGCATTTGTCAAGTGACACAAACAATAATAACTATTATTATTATTATTAAAGTATCAAAGCAGGCAGAAATGTCCTTGAAATATTTAATTCACCAGTAATGGCAGAAATGTTATTCTATGTTTTATCTACAAATCAACAAAGATATTTTTAAGTGATAGTATCCACTGTTGGTAAAAGTGTAAAGCAGTTACACATTGCTGTACACCACTGATAAGAATTCTGTGACAATGAAATACATATATGACATAGAGATGTCAATTTCTTATTGCCCCCTTAAAAACCTCAACTTATTGCCACAATGCTGACCATTTTATTTCATGGTAGATACTATCCTTTATATCTGTGTTTTACAACATGCTGTCCTTGAAATCCTAGAGGTGGGGGAAGGGCATACAGTTTATTACAAGACTTCTGCAAAGCACTATGTGTATGTGACTTGATTAAATATATTTTAATATCCATTAAAATATCTAATACGCATTAAATATATAATTTTCAAATACCATTACAATTAATAAAAACTACAAAACTTTATTTGCATAAAAATGAATTATACTGATAAAAAATTAAAGATAATCTTTAAAAGTATATTCTATGTTTTGCAAACTAAACAAGAAGGAAAATAGAATGCAAAAACTAGAACACAACAAAATTTTATTCATCCTCATTAAGAAAACAGAATTGTTTTTTTAAGCCTATAAGATAAAAAGAGGAAACAAGAAGCACAAAATGGCAGAGAAATTAGTTCAAACATATTGGTAATAACAGTCAAATAGAGTGAACCTTCAAACTAAAGAAAAAACAAAATTCTCAGATGATACCATATTATAGTGGTTATCAAAAATGCCTAAATATCTGAAAAAAACCAAGGGAATTTCAAAATATAATACTTATGTCCCATGCCTAGAAGTTATTATTGAATTGATCTGTGGAGTGGCCTGGGCTCCGGAATTTTTAGAAAGACCCCAGCTATTTCTAAAATGTATACATGTTTGGAAACCATTTTCATATTGTTTTCCAAAATGGTTTTGACAATTGACACTGTCATCAATGAGTTTAGAGCACTTAAAAACAAAAGAATGGGTCCACAGAGATATAATTCACATAATTATATTTCAGTCATTTACAGTGCACAATTCAATAGCTTTTAGTATACTCACAAGTTTTGCAACAATCACAATATAATTTTCAACATTGTATCACACTCAAATGAATGTCGTCTGTGCCTAAAAGCAGTAATTTACCATTTCCTCATTCTCCATTCCTCCCATCCTTCTCCTATCCCTAATGCTTGATAACTAGTAATTTACTTTCTGTCTTTACAGATTCATCTATTGAAGGCATTTCATATAAATATTATTATATAATACGTAGTCTTTTGTGTCTGGCTTCTTTTACTCGCATGTTTTCAAGGTTAATTCATTTTACAGCATGTATCAGAACTGCATTCCTTTTAATTGCTGAATTATATTCCATTGTAAGAATATACCAAATTTTATTCATCCATTCATCAGCTGATGGATATTTGAGTTGTTCACACTTTTTGGCTATTTTGAATATCAAGGTGTAGAGCAAATGTTGAGAAAACTTGCCACTGTCAAATATCTTAATTTTTGCCAGTCTATAGCATATGAAATAATTCCATCACTGTGGCTTTGAGTTGCATTTCCTGTTTCTTGAACCACCCCAAAAATATCTTCTGTCAAATTTTTCAGTATTGTTATTTACTTTTTTCTCATCAATCTGTAGAAGCTTTTAATATTCTGTATACTAATTTCATTTTGTTGTCTATATGCATTGCAAGTATCTTCACCAAATTCATAATTGCCTTTTACTTTCTGTATGATGTCTTTTGATAAAAAGTATTTTTCCAAAGGAGGCTGGAAGCACATAACATCAATAAGGACACCCAAACTTTATCTGAATGATGATCACTTAAGTACCTAACCCTTAACTGTGCTCTACATCTTTAAAATTAAAAATTAAAAAATAAAGAAAAAAAGCAATTTTCATGCAGTCAAATTAATTATGTGTCTAACCATTAATTGTATTCCACATCTTTAAAATAAAAATTAAAAAATAGGCTAGGCACAGTGGCTCAAGCCTGTAATCCCAGCACTTTGGGAGGCCAAGGTGAGAGGATTGCCTGAGCTCAAGGGTTTGAGGCCAGCCTAGGCAACTTGGTGAGACCTTATCTCTATAATATATCAAAAAATTAGCTGGGTGTGGTATCATGCACCCGTAGTTCCAGGTACTTGGAAGGCTGAGGTGGAAGCATCACCTGAGCCCAGTGGGTTGACACTGGGGTGGCCATGAGCATGCCACTGTACTCCAGCCTGGGCAACAGAGTGAGATTCTGACTTGGGAAAAAAAAAAAAAAGATAAATAAAAATAAAAAAATAAAGAAAAAAGTAGTTTTCATGCAGCCAAATTTACCAATCTTTTAATGATTAAAAGGAACTAAATAGAACCTTTTGAAATGATCTATTTGGTTCTCTTTCAAATCTCTTCCTTCATGAAATTACTTGTCACTTTTGTGATTTTAATTTCTTTAAACATGTCACCAATAGTTTATATCTACATCGAATCATTTCAATATGTAAAGATTTTTGATTTGTAATACATTATTTCTTTAGATTATCTCACTCATCTGCAACATATTTCTTTGTGGGTTTGATAATCTTTGTGAGCTCCTCTTTTGTTGATCTTAACTTATGAGAATTTAAAGGCCTCTTACTTTCCTCCAGAGGTTTGCATTTGCTTTAGACAGGAATGAGAGGGTGCCACCTTAGAGAATTAAATTTCAAGTTCTTTTTTCTATTACCTAACTGGCTTTATTTCTTCTAAATCTGTATCCACTTTTCTCTAGACATATTTTTTTTGTTTCTCCTACAAAGTTAATGCCCACCCAAGTCCTTCATACTTACTACTTCATCTGCCTAGAAAACTGCTCCCTAATATTGGCCTCGTTCATGCCCCTACTTTAGTCAAGTCTTTGCTCAAATACCTCCTCTTCAAAGAGGCTTTTCCAAAATTTACCTATCTAAAAGAGGCCACTCCCACTTCTCATTATTCTTTGTCTGCCTTTCTTTGCCCTTATTCATACTGCTTTTTACTACCTGTTATTGTTATGTTTATTAAATAAATGTATATATGTATACATATTCACACACATTTTTCCTTATTTATTATATTTATTTCCAAAATAATATGTTACAGCAGAGTAGAAACTTTGTCTAGATAATTATTTCCTCAATACCTATTACAGTCCTTGGCACAGAATAGGCCCTAAATAAACATATTTTGAATGAGTGAACACACTTTAAATAATGGAGATAATGATTTAAGTCTAAATGTTAAAAAACAATTCAGAAAGGAATTGACTCCCAAGTACATAAAAGTGTTGTCAGGGAATGAGGAAGAGTCATTCCCTCTTTTTGAAAGTGGGAAGAATTATAATAAAAGAACAACAGGAAAAAGAAGTAATGATTAGGTAGGACTTCTTAGAGATCAGGCTGAGAGCCCTTGCTTTTCTCCTCAAGTCACAGATATTTTTCCCACCCAATTCGGGTCCTCCAGGGGAATGTACCAATCAATAACATCCCCAAGCCTCCAGGGAAGAAAAAAACGAAGAGGTAAGACACAGTTATACGCCACTGACTTGCTTAGCATAAGAAACAGTGATCATCTATGTGGGAAATCACTAAAGTTTTAATTGATATAGGTTCTGACCCTTATTAAGCTACTACAGGAAAAAATAATATCCTTTCTTAGATAATCACTGGTTCACCCTCAACTATTTTCTTTCTTTCCTTCTTTTTTTTTTTTTTTTTTGAGTTGGAGTCTCACTCTGTTGCCCAGGCTGGAGTGCAGTGGCATACTCACGGCTACCCTAACATTGGCTTGCTGGGCTCAGGCGATTCTTCTGCCTCAGCCTTCCAAGTAGCCAGAACTACAGGCATGTGCTACTATGCTCAGCTAATTTCTTATTTATTGTAGAGACAAGGTCTCACCAAATTGCCTGGGCTGGTCTTGAACCTGCAGGCTCAGGCAATCCACTCACCTCAGCCTCCCAAAGTGCTGGGATTATAGGCTGAGCCATCAAGCCCAGCTTCAACTATTTTCTTATAAAAGATGACTCTAGCATATTCACTCAATGTACAATGCAAAGTTCTTAATATGCAATATTCAACTACCAAGCCTATATAAGAAAATGTGTTATAAGTAATAGATTATGATTATTTGAGTTGTTAGTGAAATGTACCAATCTACTGTATCACCATACAAATGATACAAGCTCTTCTGATCAGAAAAACAATACATTTGCAGAAATGCATCTATTTTTAAAATTTGTGATTGGGCCTCTGAATTATTTAGGGCTCCTTTAGCAGATCTAAAATGTAACCATGTTTTATCTGACAATATTGCAAGTGCTCTGGAATTCAAATCCAGTCCTTTGATCATCAAAGAAGATGGTAGAAAGACAGATATGATAAGGCAGCATCAAGGCTTCTTTTTTTTTTTTTTCTTTGTTGTTGTTGTTGTTTTGTTTTGTTTTAGTTGGAGTCTCACTCTGTCACCCAGACTGGAGTGCAGTGGCTGCTCCCGGCCACTGCAGCCTCAACCTGCTGCACTCTGGTGATCCTTCCACCTCAGCCTTCCAAGTAGCTGGAACTACAGGCGTGTGCTACCACACCCGGCTAATTTTTTTGATTTATTGTAGAGATGAGGTCTCACCAAGTTGCCCAGGCGGGTGTCGAACCCATGGGCTCAGGCAATCCACTCACCTCAGTCTTCCAAAGAGCGGGATTATAGGCTAAGACACCAAGCCCAGCTGCATCAAGGCTTCTTAAAGGACGGAGAAGATAAAAGTATCCTATGAAACCCTGTGTCTATTTCCTTTGAGAATAAAATAAATTCAGTTAATTACCTAAAAAGAACTTTGAAATAACAGCAGAGAAAGCAGCCATTCCAAAGTTAGGTCCTGAAATACAAAGGGCATATTTACCTAGAGACACCAAGTTGCTATAGTTCTCCAACATCACATCTCTATACAAATCCCTTTGAGCAGAATCCAGGCATTCCCATTCTTCCTGAGAGAAGTCAATGGCAACATCCCTGAACATCACTGATCTCTGAAACAACAAACAAAATATTAGTTGTTGAAATAAAAAAATATTTTTTCAATGGAGGGGGACATGATAAGCAAGCCGTAGAGCAAACAGGCTAGGAAGTACAAACATGTTTCTGATTATTCTTATTGCTGTAGATAATTTCTGCATGTAGAACATATCATTATTAAAACAAGTATGGGAATTAATAAAATAAATGTAATGTCTCACTTTAGAAATATCAAAGTATCCTGTATAAGATATATGTTGTATATCATACATTCTCAATAAACTTAAGTTTCTCTTTCTTTGCTATGTACAGAATAAAAAACAAGAGGGAAATTTTTTCTATAAAATTTTATAAGACGTGTATAAAATTTTAAAATGTATTGAAGCTTTAGAGTCATCATTATATCAGACTATACTATATCATAAACATTTTTCTTAGTCATCAATATTTTAGTTAAATATTTTATAGGCTACAAAATAGGTCCATATAATAAATATATCTGACTTAGTGTTATATTTGAACACATTTTCAGTTACCTATCTCATAAGTATTTCTTAGTTGTCAGAGTTTACAACTTTTGCAAGTAAATGATGACTCTTTCTTTTTACCATTCATCACTTGTAAATGTAACTTTTCTTCATTCCAAGCAATAGAAAGGTGGAACAGATAATCCAAATGTACACATTCAAGATCAGCACATAATATCGAACCTCAAAATGATCCATATTATTGGTATTTATCAATTATGCATTTCTGGGGAAGATCCCTGATCTCTCCGTATTCAGTTCCTAATCTTAAAAGCTCAAAAAGCATGAGCTCTTGGCACATATTGAGACTGATCCCAGTAAAGACCAACTCCTATTTTGTCAAACTGGGAAACTAAAGTCTAAAGAGAAGTTCAAAGTTTTTTCATGTGTTGGGCCATTTAATATCCTTCTCAATCTTATGTCAAGGAAATCTGCTTTTGTTACATCAGTGATCCTAGTCAAAGATGCTGAATTGCTGAATAAATATGTGAATATGGGTTAGAATAGAAAGACACACTTAGGGAAAGCACTATCACTTATAAGAATGGGACAAACTTGAGAGCACATTCCTGAGTGGGATCAGTTAAGAAGGAAGCGTCAGGAAAAAGGAATACAAACATACACATACTCACACATACTCTGTAAAAGAGTAGCTGAAGAAGGTACAAAGAAACACCAATTTACCTGAGCCATGGTTTTTAGAGCTGTAAGAAATTATCAGTTCTCTTCTAGGTGCCTGTCTTAGAGAAGCACAGAACCTGGAGAAAACAGATCCATGACACTAGGTTTTCTGCAAAGAAACAAATGGTTAATTTATAATTATCTTTGATGCTTTCTTCTTCCTGTCTCTTTCTCCCACCCCAAAATACACAAAAGGGGACAGATATAGAAGGTGGTTCTTACTCTGGGCAAACTCAAAGTACTCTATATACAAAAAGAAAATATAACGACTTCTTTATCATTTCTGAAATGAAACTCATAGATAATGACACATCTATATACATTATGTAAAAAATGGATATAATGAACATCTGCTAATATTATTGTTTAATATACTAATGATCATACACAATTGCGTTAAAGAAATGAATAATTAAGTTCTCATGCTTACAACTATAATGAACAAATTTAGATTTATAAAATGACAATATGCAACTAATATTGTTGACACCTTTTATTTATATTCAACATTTTGAAATAAATGCTAAATACATCTGTGTGTGTTCACGTATATGTATAAAACAAATAGAAATGCATTATCTACAAATTTTGGCTTCTTTAAGAATTTGGTATTGGCCAGTCAAATATCATAAGTAATATAGTCATCAATACTGTGACTTTTTAAAATAATTTTAAAAACTCAGTAAATTTCTTAAACTACAATTTTTTCTCAATAGAACTGTAGTTGCACTCCTGGAATATTCAACTAATAGTAAAACCATCCAATAATAGGAAAATAAATTCAGCAATTTGAAAAAACCATGCAAAAAAAATGCTTTATGTAAGAGATTCTAGACCCAGATAATTATTAACAAATTTTATTAACAAAGCTATAGTCTTCACTTTGCAAATTACAGACAATTATCTGTTATGCTTCGGTGGATAACTAGATCTGAAGTTGGCAAATTACTGTCTAACAACATTTTTGTAAATGAAGTTTTACTTGAATACATGCATACTCATTCATTTATTATTGTCTTTGGCTACTTTCACACTACAGCAGCAGAACTGAATACTGCAACAGAGACCATATGGCCCACAAAGCCTAAATTATTTGCTGTCTAGTACTTTGTAGAGAAAGCTGGGTAATGTCTAATCTAGATCCATGACCTCAGTCTTTCAAAAGTCAGAAACTGTTATCCCTAACCTGTTATTTTAACATTCAAAAGTGTCCAGATATGTTTCCAAAATATCCCCTAGGGAGAATCACTGATCCTGCAAAGAATCATTGTCATAAGTAATCAATAAATATTTAACTAAAAATTCCACTTCTTCTACAGGAAGAAATCTTCAAGAAATGATCGTGCCCATCCTAACAACCTAAAAATAATTCAGATAAGATGAAAAATCATACTTTCTTTCACATCAGAGACCTGAGGACACAAGAAATTTAAATGACCTAAACTCCAAAAACTGTCAAGCTCCTCTTAAGAAACATATATGGATACTCCCATGTATGACAAGGCTTAAACTAAATTATATTAATAGTAGCCCAACCATTCCAGTAAAAAGAAAATGTCAAGACAAGATTAAAAAGGAAGTTCTAACTGTATGTTCTTAACCAGAAACACATTCTTTTTTTTTTTTTTATAAAAATATATATATTTTTTTTTATTTTAAAATTGTGGGTTACAGTTAAGGGTTAGGTATACAAATATGCATTGTTCAGGCCCCCTTGTTGATAAGAGGTGTCACCCCGTCCGCAGACAGATATTGACTACCATTATGAGAAACACATTCTAAATGCAAAGAAACAGATGGGTCGAAAGTAAAATGATAAGAAAGTATACCACACAAATACCAATCATAAGAAATCTTGTGTGCCTGTATTAATATAAGACAACACAGACTTCAAGATAAATTCTAGAGATTCACCAAGAAGACTTAGGAATTTAAACACAGAGACTTAATAACAAAATATATAAAGCAATTTCGACAGAACTAAGAGAAGAGACAAATCCACAATAAAAGTTGGAAATTTTACTTTTGCTCAGTAATTGATAGAACAAGTGGACAAAAAATTAAGTAACAATGTGGAGATTTATACACCACTATATCAAGTACGTTGAGCTAATTGATATGCCTATAGAATACTACACCCAATTGTCAAGAGCTAAGCTGAGCTGGAGACAGCTGAATTTCGAGATATCAGAATAGTTGATAAAGATAACAAACTTTTAATTACCTACTAATCACTTAATATAAAAAACTAACCCAGAGAAAGCAATGAGTTCCCCAACGTTTCGTTTTCCTCCTGTGGAACCGCACAGAGAGAAGGTCAGGTGAATCAATGCAGATGTGAGGAATCATGTCACTGCTACGGGAGCACAGAACAAAAGGCTTGCCATTCATCTTATCAACTGGCTGCTACGGGAGCACAGAACAAAAGGCTTGCCATTCATCTTATCAACTGGCAGCAGGGGCCAGGATGATAAGGGAAGAGCTAGGAGTAGAAAAGTACTGAGTACTAAGTCAGAGTGAGAAAAAGTATCTTTAAGGTTTCCCCAAAGTCAAAATTAAATAAAAATAAGACAAAACCAAGACAAAATGAAAAAAATATAAATCAAAATGAAAAAAGTCACTGAGAACCCAAAGCAAAATGAAACAGACTTACCTGTGCATAAGCTGGCAGGTTATGCACAGGAAGCACATAAAAGAAATGGTTATTTCAAGGAACTTTAAAATATAATCATTTGACATTAGCTACCTAGTGCAACATAATGTGCAAACTAACTATAAACTATTTTTCAGTAATTGTATTGTTATTAATATTGACACTGTTAGTCTAAAACTAATATATGTGTATCCTGAAATGATTATACAAACATACACACACATCGATGAGAATCAAGAAAGCACGCAACTATCTTAACATCAAGAGGAATTAAGATTTTCAGAATATAAAAGAAATACAAATGAAAAACCAAAGACAGTAAGAAAAGCTCTACAATCTTTTAATTCAGTCGGAAATACCAGTATAAACTCAGGATTTTTTTTCTCCTTCTAAAAAATTTATATTTAGCCAGCTCTGTTAAGGCTTACAAGCAATGACAACCAGGAGCAATGAGAGTTTCTACTATCCTGGTTGATACTTCTGAAAACAACTTCTCATAAAAAGGAACCAGGGCTCCATAGACAAGTGACTGATTTTATGTTTAAAATGGGAAATTATACAAGATAAGCCCAGAGCATCCAAAATGTCTGGAATCGACCAAAGACTACTGGGGTTATGTCAAAAGGAATCCAAAAGCAGACAAGTCAGAGAAAGTAAACCTCCCATTTGCCATACCTAGTATGCATCATTCAGGTACCCTTGTTGATAAGGGGTGTCACCCCGTCCCCAGACAGATATTGACTACCATTATGAGAAACACATTCTAAATGCAAAGAAACAGATGGGTTGAAAGTAAAATGATAAGAAAGTATACCACACAAATACCAATCATAAGAAATCTTGTGTGCCTGTATTAATATAAGACAACACAGACTTCAAAGTAAATTCTAGAGATTCACCAAGAAGACTTAGGAATTTAAACATAGCGACCTAATAACAAAATATATAAGGCAATATCGACAGAACTAAGAGAAGAGACAAATCCACAATCAAAGTTGGAAATTTTAACATCTTTTGCTCAGTAATTGATAGAACAAACACTACTAATATGTTTAATCTACAAATTTATAATAATAATTTAAAGAAAAACATAGGATAAGCTTTGAAAGATGCCAAAAACTGAGTGAAAAATCAATTATCCTGGCTTTTTTTTTTCCTTCTTTTTGCATAAGGTATTCTTCAGGGTGACCGAGTCATTGATAAGAGAATGGCTCCCTATATTATAGAAGCATTCTGGCTAATGAATACAGAAGCAATTACAGGCTTAGGATATCATTTTGTAAACCTTGATAAAATAATAGATTCAAATAAATGCTGCTATGCACCACTTCATAGAAGTACACATCACTGTGTAGGAAGGATTAGTGCAATATAAACAAACAAAAACAAAACCTAAACCAGATCAAGCCTCTAAAATTAAATTCCAGTTTACAAGAAATACAGAGTCAGAGGAACATGTTAAATGACACAGATAGCTAATCAACAGAATCCAGAATATGGATAGCACTACAAGGAAACTGTTTCTGGAACAAATAAACCACAAGAAAGAGAGACAAAGAGTGAAAGGAGTCTATAGATTAAAATAATATTTAAGAAACATATCACACTATTACAACAAATAGACATTGTTTGGATCCTGATGCTACCAAATCTTAAAAAATGTTTATGGGGAAATTTGAACACTGACTGACTGTTTCATGACATTAAAATAATATTGAGAATATTTTTGCAGTAGCAATAATACTATGACTACATTTTTTAATTAAAAAGTTCTTGTCTATTACATATACATTAGAATATTTAAGGCTGAAATTATATATCTGGAATTTACTTCAAGATAACTTATGTAGTTTTGTTTGGCAGGGTGTGGGAGGTGAGGAAAGCTGTAGGGTTACAAATGAAATATTTTTAGTCATAAATTGGTTGTGTTGAAGTTGAGTGATAAGGCAGGGCATATGGGGATACATTACACTACACTTTTTATTTCTGTATATGTTTTAACTTTTTATATAATAAGAAGTTTTTAAAAATGTATGAAGCTAACATCATATTGATACCCAAACTGGGTAAAGATCCAACAAAAAAAGAGAATGACAGGCTAATATTCCTTATGAACACAGATGCCAAAATTCTCAACAATATTCTAGTAAATTGGATCTAACAACACATCTCAAAAATCATCCACCATGACCAAGTAGGCCTCCCCAGGACGCAGGGCTGGTTCAAAATCTGCAAGACCGTAAATGTAATTAAATACATCAACAGATGTAAAAACAAGAACCACATGATTATATCATTAGATGCAGAAAAAGCTTTTGATAAAATCCAGCATCCTTTCTTGACAAAAACCCACAAACACCTAGGTACAGAAGGAACATACCTCAAAATAGTAAGCACCATCTACGATGCAAATTAAAACCACATTGAGATGCCACCTAACCCCAGTAAGAATGGCCATAATTAATAAAACAAACAAACAGAAGCTGGCGAGGATGTGGAGAAAAAGGTACACTTCTACACTGCTGGTGGGAATGCAAACTAGTGCAACCTCTTTGGAAAACAATGTGGCGATTTCTGAAAGAACTAGAAATTAACCTTCCGTATGACCCAGCAATCCCCCTATAGGGGATGTACTCAGAGGAACTCAAATCATTCTACAAAAAAGATACCAGCGCACACATGTTTGTTGCAGCTCTATTCACAAGAGCAAAAACATGGAACCAACCATGCTGCCCATCGAAGCTGGACTGGATTTTTTAAAATGTGATACATATACACAATGGAATATCATGCAGCCACAAAGAAGGACAAGCATATGGGCTTTGCAGCAACTTGGGTGGATTTAGAATTTATAATACTCAGTGATCTACCACAGAAACAAAGAACAGAGTACCATATATTCTCACTCATAAGTGGACCTTGAACAATTATCATAATACTGTAAGAAAGGGATTGGCAGTAGTGGGAAACTGCCAGGGGAAGGGGGAAGGGATTGGCAGTTGAGGGAAACTGCTAGGGGAGGGAGGGGCACACCTCATCAACTAGAGTACTTGCAAAATGAAGTTTTGTATACCTAACCCTGAATTGTACCCCACATCTTCAAAATTAAAATTTTTTTAAAAAAAGAATTGAAGGATGGATTCCACATATAAACAGTAATTCATTCCAGAGGATTCCTTATGTCTTTTTGTATTTTCTAAATCGTGCCAACAAGCATACTAATTTTGATATCAAAACATACAGAAATAACAAAGAAATTCTAGACAAAAACATGCAATAAAGATTCTCAATAAATGTGGAGAAAAAAACATTTAACAATATAAACTCTACACAACTTACAACTTTGTAAAATTAGATAATGGAGGAAAAGATGAGAAAGTAGAAAAACGAAGATGTGCACCAACTGTATTATTACTCAGAGTTGCAATGCATGTAGAACTTACGCAAAAAGCATTGAAATAAACTAAAAATAGGCCACTTCTACATATTTGCCCCAAAATAAATTTCCACAAATAGAAACCACATACAGAGTTATTGATTGCTGCATTATGTCATGGCAAAATGCTGGAAAAAAAAGTGCTCCCCCCCATTGGAGACTGGTTAAGTAAACTATTACAACCATACAAGAATATATAGCTATAATAACAAATGGGAAGATCTCTGTAGGCTCCTATAGAGTAATATCCAGGATATATCAAGTGTGTGAAAAGAAGAAAGAAGGTACAGAACAGTATATACAGAATGCTCCCTTTTAATCAATGGAAAGAATAAAAATTGCACACATACAAACATATATACATTAACATATATATGTGTGTCATTTACAAGAAAAATAGAAAAAAAAACAAAGAGAAATGCAAGTAGTTATCTATAGAGGGAAGAAGGAAGCAGGATAAAAAGGACAGGAATAGACACTAGATTTTTCCAAATTCACCTTGTTTTATAGCTTTGATTCTAGAAATACATGAACGTATTATGTAATTTTAAAACAAAATTAAATCAGAGGAGGAAAGGCAATCCCTAAATGTGGAAAACAAGATGAAATAGACTAGCCTAACTTCATTTCAAGTGTAAGCTTAACCATACAAGAGGCGCTATTTCAGGGCACTTTAAAAACACAGTATTTGATTATAGAGCCCTAGTGGGTTATATCCTAGTAAACCTCAAGAGGCCTTGATTGTTTTTTTGCATTCATATGGTTAGTAAAAATACTAGTATTGTCATTTTGAAACTTTTTCTTTCTCAATTCAAATGCAGAATGCAGAAAAGAAAGAAAAGGAAGTAAGAATCAGATGGGACAAATATAAAACAATCGGCAAGAGCCTGGATTTGAACCAAACCATATCAATAATCACACTAAATACTGTTAGTCTAAATTCTACAATTAAAAGAAGGAGATTGTGAAAATGGATAAAAACACAAGACTCAGTTATATGTAATAGGTTAAAGGTAAAAGGAAAGAAAAAGATATACAAAGGCATACAAAGGATAGAAAAAATAGATAACGCTAATGTAAAAAAGCTGCTGATTAAACATCAGGCAAAGTAGATGTTCAAAACAAAGAATGTTACCAAGGATATGGAGATCATTTTCTAATGATAAAGGGGTCGCTGAAACCTAAAACATGTATGCAACTAATAACAGAGCACAAAAATACATGAAACAGAAACTATAGGGTGAAAGAAACAAATCCAACAAATTAAAAAATCAGTAAAGGTACAGAAGACTTAAACAACACTCAACCTACCTGACCTAGTTGACACTTACAAAACACTCCATCCAACAACTACAGAATACAGTCTTTTCAAGTGCACATGGAACATTTACTAAGATGCACATTTACTAAGCTAAAACAAATCTTAATAAATTTAAGAGGATTCAGGCAATACAAAGTGTATTCTCTGAACACAATGAAATGAAATTAAAAATCAGTAACAGAAGATCTCTGGAAGAGCCTAAAAATATGTGAAAACAACTCACATCAAAATAGCCTATAGATCAAAAGCAAGTTAGTAAGAATTTTGAACTGCAAGCAGAATAAATGAAACAGGAATAGAAAGTGGTAACTTTTGAGCAAGGCATATGGCAGTTTATTGTACTTATGTGTACACTTGAAAAGTTTTTTTAAAAGTTTTTAAAAAAATGCTGCTGTGTCAGAAATAACACAATAGAGTTCACCTTTTTAAGTCCATGAGTCGTACATCCATTTTTTCATTCGATAACCAATACTAGGACGCATCCATCACAATCAACTGCACATTTTCCTTGCCCCCAATCTCCAAAATATTGCCTTGCCCCTTGATTATTTGACAAGACTTAAGCAGGAAATTTTAAAAAGGAAACAAAGATTTACATGTCCTTAAAAAACAAAGGCATTTCAATAAACAAAGAGGAAACAGTTATTTACCTTGGACTTTGGTACTGAATGTGTAACAGCATTCTTTCCTCCTCTGGGCTTTACTTCCACAGCAAGAAAATTGAATAAGATACTAGGCCTTTCTTGGGGGCATACTCTAGATTAGAACAGACTCTTCTTCCTTAACCCCCTTAATCCACTCCTCATTTAACACAAAGAAAAGTCTGAAGGAGATTAGAACAGTCCTCTATCTTCTGGATCAGAAAGAAGGGTCAAGGTCACAGCTGCGTTGGGCGAGAATCCACTAGAGATAGAGTTCTGCAGTGGAGTGCTGTACGTTCTGAACTATATGGCTGGTTCCTAAAGCACTGTCTCTGGAATTATTCCCACTCCTGGAATCCCATCACATTTACAGTGGCCTGTCTTCAATGTGCTATCAGCCCTAAAATTCTCAAGACCAGGTCTGTGGCTTGGAAATAACTCCTATTCTTCCCTCAGGGACTCAAATTTCTGACGTATTTCCTGTCACTTCCCTGCATCCAATCCCCTTAAGGTTATAAGGTGAGAGGACACAGGGAAACAGCAATTCCCAAAGTGAAGCGAGAATAGATGTAGAAATGAAGCAATACAGACCATCTGCGAATCGGTAGCCACTGTGAAAGAAGTCCTTAAGCGCTCAGAGGAACACAAAGTCACATAAGACTCATGATCCATAATGAATTTTACTTCTGTACCCTGCTAAATCCTCATAAGGTCAGATATACAAATGATGACACAAAATCACACACAATCACATTTCTACAGTCACACAACCTGTCACAATCACCAAGTTAGGCTACATTGTCAGAACACCAGGTCTTAAAACCCAAGCAAACGCAAGGCATACAATTACATCCAAACACCTTGTCAGAGACACATGCCGCCAAAAACACCCTTTCAAAGCGGCATTTCACTCTCTTCACCCAGTCATGAAAATGGCACACACAATCCCACAGTCACACACGGCACACACACAAACAGTCACATAATCAAGTACCAGGTCAGGGAAACACGCGTTCACAAGCCCCGTGTCACAGCAACACTGCCATATATCTCGAATTCACCGGCAAACCCCAGCCACAAGATACCGGACAGATACACGGCCTCGAAGTGAAACCAGCACCTCCAAACACCCTGTCACAATAGTACCGTCGCACACTTCACAGTCACAAGCAAATCCCAACCAAACGAGCAGTAAACACAACCTCACAGTCACACGAGTATATCCCCAGTCAGGTAAGCACACGGTCACAAACGCCCTCGACGTCACAAACAACTCCCGCTCACACAAAGGCGCTTACCCAAAACCACAGTCGCTCACGCCCAGTCGTGCACAGTCCCCACTACCCGGCACGCCACAAACCGCAGACACAGGCACACACGTAACGCCAGCGACAACTTCTCCGCGCACTTCCGCTCTGGCCCTCGGACAGTCCTACCTCAACAGACGTCCAGTTGAGGGTCCAAGATCGGGCGCCACAGATCCAAGCCCGATTTCGGGGTCGCCAGCCCAGCAGGTGCGGAACCGAGCTCCCCAACCGACGCGGCCCTCTCCAACGCGAGACCTCCCAGTCTCGCGGACAAACGGAAACGAAGCCGCGCTCCGCACACGGGGACTCTGGGAAATGTAGTCCAGCCTGGGAACGCCCGGGAGGGCCGGCCAGGAAGCCCCGGGAGGCCGGATCCTCTCACCCTTTGCCTGGTTCGCGCTCCCGGGCTTCGGAGTGCGGCTCCGTGAGCAAGCGTCGGGCGCTCAAGAGAGCAGTCACATAATCAAGTACCAGGTCAGGGAAACACGCGTTTCCTGGGCTTTTCCTGGGCCTCCCCTGCCAATGAGAGAAGGTAAGACTCAATGGCCCGGCAGGAGCAGAGGAGTTGGAGCCGGTGTGGGGCCGGCCGCAACCACGGATTTGCCTGTGTACCTTGTCAGGTCTTTGGGTGTGTGTGAGAGAGAGGGAGGGGGAGGGGGAAAAGAGGGAGGGAGGGAGGGACAGAGAGGGGAGGGAGGGAGGGAAGAGAGGGGAGGGGGTAAGGGGAGGGAGAGGGAGAGGGGGAGGGAAGGGGAGGGGAAGGGGAAGCGGGAGGGTGGGCAAGGAGAGAGGGAGGGGGAGAGGGGGGAGAGGAAGGGAGAGGGAGAAAGAGAGGGACGAGGAAGGGAGGGGAGAGGGGGAGGAAGGGAGAGAGGGGAGGGAGGGAAGAGGAGGAAGGGAGGAAAGAGGAGGAAGAAGGAGGGGGGAGGGAGGGGGAGAGGAGGAGGAAAGGGGAGGGGAGAGGGGGAGGAAAGGGGAGGGGAGAGGAAGGGGGAGGGAGGGCAGGGAGGAAGGGAGGGGAGGGGGCAGGGGAGGGAGGGACAGACAGACAACGGGAGAAGTCAAATGGACTGGGAGTCTCAGTGGCAGGGTGTGGGACTGTATTTCTGCTTGTGTGTGACTCTTTGTGCCGTTCGGTGTGAGAGGATTTGTACTTGAAGGTGTGTGGTAATGGGAAGCTGTGTGAGATTGTCTGACAGTAAGAGAGCTCTGCTGTTGTTCTTTGTGAAGGGTATTCGTATGTATTTTTGTTTTTAGTGTCCATAATTGATTAACTGGTGATGATTTGGGCTGTGTAAATGTGCTTATATTTCAGAGTGTCTGTAAGGTTCGATGAGCAAATAAGCCTGTGTGTAATGGTGTGGGACAGTGAAAATACGATGGTCACGTTATTTCCTTAAATACTAATTGAATTATCTGGAAAAGGTAATCAACTGATCTAACAAGTAACTTGGACATGATTTTTTAAAAATATTTTTTATTTTCAAATTGTGGGGTACAGTTAAGGGTTAGATATACAAATATGCATCGTTCAGGCACCCTTGTTGATAAGGGGTGTCCCCCCATCCCCAGACAGATATTGACTACTGTTAATCCCACCACCCTTGCCTTCCCTGCCCCCCCATAGATTCCCACCACTGTCAATCCTTTTCTTATAGTATTATGATAGATGTTCAAGGTCCACTTATGAGTGATAACATGTGATACTCAGATCTTTGTTGCTGTGAAAGATCACCCAGTGATTATATATTATAGACTCTAGTTCCATCCAGGTTGCTGCGAAATTCATGATTAGACATGACTTTCTATTGGGTCAAATAAATGTGTTATGGGGAAGAATGCAAAATCAATATAGCTCTTTTTTTTTAAAAAGAAAGACTATTTCAAAGCCAGTCATAAGGTAACTGCTTTTTCCTACTGCCAAAAGGAAAGTAATCAACTTTCCTTTTCCTTCAGACTTAACAATTACCCTGAATTTTGTGTGTATAATTGTCTTGTTTTATACTTTCAACTGGTTATCTATACGTATCTAAACATACTATACTTATGTTTATGCATGCTTTTAAGTTTTATATAATTGTTTTATATATTGTTCTGTGACTTTTTTTTTTGTCAACTCTTTGTTCCTGAGATTTAACAATTTAGCTATAATCCACTCATTTTCACTGTGCAGTATTCCACTATTTGTGTCACAGTTTTTGTAATCCATTGTCCACTGATACAAACAGGTGTGCTGTGAGCATTCTTGTGCATGTTAACTGACAGACATGCAGAGGCTGTTCTAGGGCAGGGGTTATCAAACTTCCTTTTGTAAAGAGATATGTAGGAAATATTTTAGGCTTTGCAGGCCATAGAGTCCCTTTCAGAACTAATCAATTCTGCCATATCATGAAAGCACAGCCATGGACAATATGTTAAAGAATGAGTGTGACTATGTTCCAATAAAACTTTATTTGTAAAAACAGGCAGGAGTAGGATCCAACTTCTGGGCTGTAGTTATTCCAGAATATGAAAAGGCCATCTTTTCTTCACTTATCAGCAGCCATAAATTAGATTATCATATATGTATGAGATTGTTGGGAATTCCTTTTTTTTCTTTAAATTGAGTCAGGGCTCACACTCTCACCCAGGCTGGAGTGCAGTGGCATGATCACAGCTCACTGCAGCCTCCACCTCCTGGCTCAAGTGATCTCTCACTTTAGCTTCCTGAGTAGCTGGGACTACAGGTGAGTACCACCATACCCACCTAAGCTTTTTTTCTTTTACCTTTTTTGAGAACAGGTCTCACTATGTTGCCTAGACTGGTCTTGAACTCCAGGTATTATAAGTGTGAACCCAGCTGGGAATTATAGTGATATAATTATAGCAATCAATTTAGTATTCCTTCCACTGTTTCCATCTTCTAACATGGTTTTATAACCTATTTGAGGCTTTATTAACCCTCTCCTTATATAGCTATTTTCTATTTCTTTTATTTTTGGTCTTTATTATTTCCCTGCCTTTACTTTCTTTGTGCATATTCTGCCATTTTTTCCTCACATTTTAAGTTGAATGCTTGTGTTATTAATTTTTACAATTCTAATATAAACTAGTAAGGTAATAGCTTTTCCTCTAGGCACTACTTTGGCTGCATCTTATAAATTTGGATATATAGACAGTCCACAACTTATAATGGTTCTACTTTTTTTTTCTTTATAATGGTGTGAAAGCAGAAACATTCAGTAGAAATGTACTTCAAGTATCATCAATGCAACCATTTTATTTTTTACTTTTAGTACAGTATACAATAAATTATATAAGATATTCTACACTTTATCATAAAATAGGATTTGTGGCAGATGATTTTGCCCAACTATAGGCTAATGCAAGTGTTCCGAGAACATTTAAGTTAGGCTAGGCTAAACTGTGATGTTTAATAGGATAGGTGTATCAAATTTCAACCTGGTATTTTTAACTTCTGATGGGTTTATCAGGACATAACCCTTTGAGTTCAGGGACATCTGTATAGTAGTCTCACCATTCAGTTTTAAATACTTCTCTTAAATTTTTACAACTATTTCTTCTAACTGTAAATAATTTAGAGCATATAGGTTTTTCCTTCTCATTTTCCTTTGCTGATTTATTTCTAAAATAACTGCTTTTGTGAGCAGTGAAGGTGGTCTATATAAAACTAGTCTTTTGAAATTTTTTTGAGATTTGCTTTATGGACCAATATGTGTCTAGTTTTTCTAAATTAGAAATTAGAATTCAGTATGTCTTTGATAAGAATTTGTCTTCTGTAGTTATTGTATATAATATTTAAAAATATATATTCACTAAATGGTTTATAATTTTTGTTGAAATTTATAATCTTACTGATTTGATCTCTTTTATTTATCAATTACTAAAAGAAGTATATAAAATATCCTACTATGTGTGTGAGGTTATTTTTCCATACAGTTTTCTTATTTTTAGTTTGAAATGTGTATTTTATTTTATTTTTTTTTAGTTGGAGTCTCACTCTGTTGCTCAGACTGGAGTGTAGTGGCCGCTCCCGGACACTGCAGCCTCGACCTGCTGGGCTCCGGCGATCCCTCTGCCTCAGCCTTCCGAGTAGCCGGAATTACAGGCATGTGCTACCATGCCCGGGTGATTTTTTGATTTATTGTAGAGATGAGGTCTCGCAAAGTTGCCCAGGTGGTCTCGAACCCTTGGGCTCAGGCAATCCACTCACCTCGGCCTCCCAAGGTGCAGTATTACAGGCTGAGCCACCGAACCCAGCTGAAATGTGTACTTTTAGTCACATAAGTTTAGAATATATCCTCATGGAAAATTGAATATTTCATCATTATATAGCTAGTGATCACTTTATAATAATGCTTTTACTGTTTTATCTGATATTAATATAGGTACACCAGCTTTCCTTTGATTAGTATTTTCCAGGTTTATTTTTTCTGTTTCTCATTTTCAGCCTTTCTATATACTACCTTTAATATATCTCTAGAAAACAGCAGATTTTAGATAGAGTTTGCTTATTTATCCGGATATTTACTGACATATTTGTATTTACTTGTACCATACTTCATGATGTGACATATGTAATTTTTCTTTCTTTTATTCCTTCTTTAAATTGGTTCCCTCCCCTACCCCTTCTGCTACTTTTTGGGAAGATATAAATTATAATTACATTATTTTAGTGTTTTTGCTAAAAATTTAACAGGATATATTTAAGTTATGAAAGTTCAAATGTAACATTTTTTTTTGCCCAGCAAGATAATGATGATAGAATACCAATTACTTCTACCAATTTATATGTTTAGTGTTGTATTCCAGTTCTATGTAAATGTGTTTATAAGTGTATTTATATACACAAAAACATATAACTAAAAAACACCATTGACAATAGCTTATAAATTGGCAAAAGTGATTGGAGTTGAAGTCTCAGTCTGTCACCCAGGCTGGAGTGCCGTGGCATGCTCATGGCCACCACAGCCTTGACCTGCTAGGCTCAGGAGATCCGCCTCAGCCTTCCAAGTAACTGGAGCTACAAGTGTGCGCCACTGTGCCTGACTAATTTTTTGGTTTATTGTAAAGACAAGGTCTTGCCAAGTTGCCCAGGCTGGTCCCAAACCCTTGGGCTCAGGCAATCCTCTCACCTCCGTCTCCCAAAGTGCTGGGATTATAGTCATGAGCCACCACTCTTGGCTAGAGTTGAAGTATTTTAACATTGTACTGCTAGGCTGGAAATAAAAATATTAAGTTTAGAGTTTAATAACCAAATAATATACACACACATATAGAGACATTCTTATAATTGTTTTATGAATTGAGTGTTTGACTACACATCAGTTTACTACTTTCTATGCTCCTCTCTCCTTCTTGTATCACTTTTCTTCAACCTGAGTACACCTATAACCATTTTCTTTAGTAAGCGTTTATTGA
The DNA here is from genome assembly GCA_027257055.1 of Cephalopachus bancanus. Classification (NCBI taxonomy): domain Eukaryota; kingdom Metazoa; phylum Chordata; class Mammalia; order Primates; family Tarsiidae; genus Cephalopachus; species Cephalopachus bancanus. The sequence continues at coordinate 1,325,155 of JAPVLO010000452.1, read as the reverse complement.
TAAAAAGATCTTTTTGTCTAGAAATCCCTAATTCTTGAAAGATATTTTTGCTATTGAAAAATTATAGATTGATCATTTCATAGTTTCAACATTTAATATGAAACTTTCCAAACATGCAGAAATTAAAAGAATCATATAATACATACCCATGTATTCATGACCTAGGTACTGTAATTAATATTGTACTATATTTGCTTTAGCAAATAACTAGACATGTTTCCAAACCTATTCATCCATTAATTGATATTTTTATGTATCTCAAAGTTAGTTGCAGACATCAGTACACTTTACCCCTAAACACTTTAACATACATTTCACTAAAGTTCAATGTCTAGTTATAGTTTTTTAAGTAAAATTTATATAAAATAAGATTGACTAGTCTTAAATGTACCAACTGAAACATTTTGACAGATTTATACTTATGCAAAGCAAAATCCTGTTTAAAAAAATGCTATTACTCCATAAAGTTCCATTATGCTTTTCCCTCGTTGATTCCCATCCCTGTATCCAGAAGCAACTACTGTTCTGATAGTTTCCCACTGTAGATTAATTTGGTCTTTACTAAAACTTCCTATAAATGGGATTATAGAATGTTTTCTTTTGTGTAAGGCTTCTTTCACTCATTATGTTTCAATATGTTTATATGTATATTTTTCAACATGTGTTTATGTTTGTTGTAATAAATATGTAGGCGTATATTTGTGGTGTGATCCATTGTTCTGTTACTAAGTTATATTCCACTGTATGACTGCATCACAGTTTCTTTATTCATTTTCTTGTTGATAAACTTCTGTGCTATTTCCAAGTTTTAGGATGCTATGAATAATGCCGCCCTAAATATTCCTGGACATGTCTTTTCATGAACGTATGTTTCTATTTCTTTTGAGTAAACACCTAGGAGTGGAATTGTTTGGACATAGTGTATAAGTATATGTTCAGTTTTATATGAAAGTGCTAGAACTTATCCAAGTAGTTGTACCATTTTATACTCCCAATAACAATGTTTGAGAGCTTCTATTTCCCTACATTTTTGCCAACACTTGGTGCTGTCATTCTGAGTGTGTATCTCATTGGTGTTCTCTAGAGTTGCATAGTGGTTTTAATTTGCATTTTCATAATGACTAATGATGTTGGTCATTTTTTATGTGCTTATTGGCCATTCAAACATCTTCCTTTGTGAAATGCCTGCTCGAATTTTTTGCCCATTTTATTGGTTTGTTCATATTTTTATTGTTGAGTTCTAAAAGTTCTTGATATATCCTAGATGCTAGTCCTGTCAGATTAATTTTTTGTGAATATTTGTCCTAATCTTTGAGTTGCTTAATTTGTGTGTGTGTGTATGTGTGTGTGCATATTCTTTTTTCTTTTTTCTTTTTTTTTAAGTTGGAGTCTCACTCTGTCACCCAGACTGGAGTGCAGTGGCCGCTTCCGGCCACCACAGCCTCAACCTGCTGGGCACCGGCAAGCCTTCCGCCTCAGCCTTCCAAGTAGCTGGAACTACAGGCATGCGCTACCACACCCGGCTAATTTTTATTTATTGTAGAGATGAGGTCTCGCCAAGGTGCTTTTTTGAGATACGGTGTTACTCTGTCACCCAGGCAGATCATGCATTGACATGATCATGGCTCACTGAAGCCTCAACTGCTGGGCTCAAGACTCCTTCCTCACCCTTCCAAGTAGCTGAAACTATAGGCACCCACTACCTAACTGGCTAATTTTTCTATATGTTATAGAGACAGGTTCTCACTTTGTTGCCCAGGCTGATCTTGAACTGTTGACATGAGATGATGCTCCTGCCTCAACTTTCCAGAGTTCTGGAATTATAGGCATGAACCATTGTGCCCAGCTGCTTAGTCATATTCTTAATAGTGTCTTTTGATTAGTAAGAGTTTCCTAAATTTTTTATAAAGTTTATTAATTTTTTGACTTTATAGTTATTGCTTTCTGTGACCTAAGAAACTGCTGTCTACTGCCAGGTTGGAAATATATTTGCATATTTACCTTTTTTAATTTTTCTAGAAGCTTTAGAGTTGTAGCTTTTTATTTATTTATTTTTTTCTAAGCCAACTGAAAATACAGAGTTGTGGCTTTTATATTCGTTCCAGGATTTGTTTTTAATTAATTTTTGTTCATGGTTTCAGATAGGGGTTGAGGTTCCTTTTTTTCTTTTTCTTTTCTTTCTTTTTTTGAATAGGAGTCTCAACCTGTTGCCCAGGCTGGAGTGCAGTGGCACGCTTAGGGCCACCACAGCCTCAACTTGCTGGGCTCAGGCAATCCTTCTGCCTCAGCCATCCAAGTAGCTAGAAGTACAGGCAAGCACCACTATGCCTGTCTAATTTTTTGATTTATTGTAGAGCTGAGGTCTCACCAAGTTGCCCAGGCTGGTCTCGAACCCCCGAACTTAGGCAATCCTCTCTCCTCTGCCTCTCAAAGTGCTGGGATTACAGGCATGAACCACCGCACCCAGCCCTTTTGTTTCCTAAAATGGATAGAAAGTTGCTCTAGTACCATTTATTGAAAATACAAATGGTATTTTCAACAGTGGATATCTTTTGAGCCCTTTATTGAAAATTAAATGACTATTGTATCAGTTTTTTCTTGCTGTTATAATAAATTACAAACTTAAGTGACTTAATACACTTTATTATCTAAATGTTTTAAGTCACTTAAGTAAAAGTCCAAAGTGTTTCACTGGACTAAATTCAACTTATCACCTTTAGTATGAACCAGGGTTCTTTAAAGACATGATTGATTACAGTGTTGGGCAGGATGTGCCTGGAAGATCTTATATGTGAAAGTAAGGAGTGCTCACAGAATGAAAGGGATCTTTTAAAGGCCATAGAGCAGCTCCCACTTGCCAAATCTGGGACAAACAGAAAGAAATAAATACTCGAAATAAATAATAATAATAGTCAATTACAAACCTTTGAATGAAATAACAAGTTCATACTTATATAAATTTATAAATTAAAAGCTTGATGAAGAATTAGATAGTATGTCTCAGAGTATCTCACCATAACATCCTTATTAATTACAAAAGAAGAAAAAAATAGTAATTTTACATTAGCGAAGCCTGGCAGGTACACACTAACTAATCAAAGAGTATTACCAGTAATGGGACAGAGTGTCATCATCTGCCCTGATTGGCATTCCTTCATTCTGTGGCATTCCTTCCAAAATGTATAACCTAAACATGAAGAAACATCAGAGACAACCAAACTGGAGGAACTTCTCCAGAGACTGCCTTATAATCATCAAATGTCAGGGTTAGTCTGGGCAAGACTGATAAACTATTAGAAATTAAAGAAACACTACATCTAAAAGTGTCCTCGGCTGGGCATGGTGGCACAAGCCTGTAATCTCAGCACTTTGGGAGGCCAAGGCAAAAGGATTGCCTGTCCACGGATTCGAGACAAGCCTGGGCAACATGGTGAGACCTCGTCTCTACAATAAATCAAAAAATTAGCCAGGCATACTAGCCCATGTCTATAGTTCTGGCTTCTTGGAAGGCTGAGGCAGAAGGAGCGCCAGAGCCTCATAGGTCGATGCTAGGATGGCCGTGAGCATGCCACTATACACTAGCCTGGGCGACAGAATGAGACTCCAACTCAAAAAATAAAAATAAATAAAGTTGTCCTCAGCACACAGTATTGGGTGGGGTAGTTATTATTTCACAGAAATGTTAATTCATAGGCCTAAGTAACTAAAAATCTAATAATTAAGTTACTATAGTAGATAAGCTGAACAGGCTATGATAACTGAAGTAGTATAGGTTCAAATGAACTAAGAATTCAAAATTATCATAATGCATATACCCAAAGAGAGAAGGGAGGATACTTGGAGCATGAAGCAAGTACCAGAAGTATGAGAAAAATATAATAGTTGAAACAAAGAACATAATAGATGGTATACTTAGGATAAATACAGAATGAATTAATGAGCTGGAATATCAGACAAATGTTCTTAGAAAGGAGCAAAAAGAGATAAAGGAGTAGAAGCAGAAAAATGAGACTAAATAGAAAGGTTTTAGAAAGCGGAAAAGGAGGAAAAAGAAAATGAATGGAATGTTTGAAAAATCAGTTCCTCAGTATGAGGATAGATGAAAGAGCCTGGTTTGAAAGGGATATTCTAGTGCCAAATAAAACAGGTAAGGACAAATCCACACTTAGATGCAGTATAGTACAATTTAAAACAGGATATTCTACACTATTTGGGGGGATCACAAATGAGTAAGAATTAGACATAGATTTTCAAACTGTAACATTGTGAGAATGGATTTATTTTTTGAGTACTGAATTTAAGGAGTTTGAGCACGGAATACTATATCCAGCTAAAGTGTTCTTTAGAAAGCATCAGAAACCATAAGAAGATTAAAAAAATACTCAACCTCATTAAAAATCTGAGAATGTAAAAACACCACAAGTTTTTAGAATCAGAGACCTGAAAATAATTACAAAACAATATCTCTTCCAGGGTAGAAGGTATGCCTGCCCATCTCATGCTTACTGAGAAGGACTGCACTGAGATCACTGTAACTAGGGGTCAAAGTGGAGCACTGTCTGACTTCCTGGAGAAATCTAAATACCAAGAGAAGCGTTGACATGCTGCTGCTTTGCCATTAGCCAGCAATTTCAAAGTATATCCAGGAAAAGAACACGAGTGTTTCCCAAGGACTAGATGTGGCTCTAGGTATAGCCAAGGAGGGCCACCTGGAAAGTGAACAAACTTTAGCACAGAGAATCTGGATGTATTGAGATTCCTAAGGGCTGAGAAAGGAGTAATTCCTGCTAGAATGAAGATGCCTTTGTCTAAGTCAAGGAACTGTGGGTGAGAGGTTGTGAAGGGTATTTATTCTCCAGAGAACCCACCCTATCACTCTATCAGGTGGTCATCTTTAAACATATGACAAGTACAGAGAAAGGTAATGTTGAATCACAACGGAATCCATCAAATAAGAAATTAACTGCACCCTTGTCCTGCCTATTTGAACTCCAGTATTGGAGAGGTCAGAAACTAGTTAACAAGCTGATCATTGATAAAAGTACTATAACAGTAAAAAAAAAAAAAAAAGAGAGAGAAGTTATTTTTACAACTCTCTTTCCCTGATGGTATGCTTCTCACCTCAAATAGGCTGAAATGGGATTAAAGAGAAGCTGCAATAAATAAGGAGTAAAGTTTCATTATACTAGATTACCTATAAGTGACCAAAACACTCAGGAAACTTCCTAGATTTTCATTTAATAGAAGAACCAACTTCAATGAATTCATAGAATTGGTCACTGGGCAACAAAAATAGTTGCCATGGATTATGCTTACTCAACCTAACATTTATCTATAGACAGTACAGAGGTGGTACAGCAAAGTGGACTCCAAACTGAGCCACAAAAACTTCTATTTTCTCAGATCCAGCCGGACCTCACATAGGCAATGTCACCAGCAGCATTATGCTTCACTAGGAAAATAGAAAACAGGAAGTTGTTCCTGCCCTTCGTGGTTGCTGTCCTTTTAATAAGTAACTTTACTTTTTCGAATCATGCTGTACCACTGCAGTGGTGCGACCTTGGCCAAGTTATTTTACATCCTTGTGCTTCAGTTTCTTCATCTAAAGTGGGGATGACAACAGTTTCTATGCATGGTTTTGTGAGTATCCAATGAGTTAATACATAAAGGATAAGCAGAAATGTTCTAAGGAACATTGGCACATAGTAAGGCATTCTATAAATGATAGCAATGATACATTTTCTCAAAATCTCTTGCATCAAGAATTCCATACATGGTATCATTTTGATCAAGCAGATGCAACTGCCCAAAACTTGAAGATCAAGTCTGTACTGTGCAGTCGCATATAGGAAGATTACATCTTCTATCAAAATTGGGGCAAAGCTTTTGGTTCTCACTGGCTCAGCCCTAGTGGAGCTTGTAGTACTCAGTTCTCAGAATCACAAGGAATGAATGACAGAACATGGCAGTGGTTTTTCCACTAGTTCAATGGTGTGTTCAACATTTCTCTTGGCTTCACTCTCTTGATTCTTTGCCCACCCCATCCTCACTCCTGAGATTCTGGTAATAACACATTGTCCTTTAATAGATCTCTTTCTATTGAATTAGCTAGAACAAATCCTGAAAAATCTTAACTGACAGAAGAGAAAATTAATGAATTATGATTTAGTCATATAATGGAATACTAGTACAGACATGTAATCCCGCGCCTTTGGGAGGCTGAGGTGAGTGGATTGCCTGAGCCCACGGGTTCGAGACCCGCCTGGGCAGCGAGACCTCATCTCTACAATAAATAAAAAAAAAAATCAGCCAGGCGTGGTAGCGCATGCCTGTATTTCTGGCTACTCGGAAGGCTGAGGTGGAAGGATCGCTGGAGCCCAGCAGGCGAGGCTGCAGTGGCCAGGAGCGGCCACTGCACTCCAGTCTGGGCGACCGAATGAGACTTCAACTCAAAAAAAAAAAATTAATGAATTATGATTTAGTCATATAATGGAATACTAGTACAGACATAATAAATGAAGCATATCTGTATGTTTCAAACTGGAACGGTCTTTAATGGAAAGACCGTAAATTTGTGGAAATTTAAAACCATGCAAAATAACATGTTTAGAGGCACACATACATAAATCTCTCAATATCTGAACATGTATTATCTAAATAGTCACTGTGGTAGGTTTTACCCAAATTATTTTACTAAAAATTTACCATCTGAATAAAATACCCTCAATAAGGAAACTATCTCGGCACCATGGAAAAGTAAATTGAAGCAAGTCTGGGTGAGAAAACTTAGAGGGTACTGTATCTCAGCTAACTTCTCTACTTGTTTCACCTCATGTTTCCATTGTTTAAACATGCTGTGCATTATCATTATTTCCCCAAGAATTTAGGTCTTCATGGATGCCAGTTTGTTTCTGCCAGGTACCTAGGGGCACTAGACAAAGCTTCTTAGAGGGTACCTTCAACATATTCTTTGTTAAGTTGCATTACGTTACATGTCCTCTTGTATTATAAAAGGAAAACAATTTATTGGGTTTGTTTTGTCAAATAATTATACAATGTTTTAAATGTTTATGTAATGCAGAAGTCCCTAGTGGATTGTTTTATAGGCATGTAAGAGTGTTTTGTCTTTTCTATAAAAACATGAAGCAAATGTTATGTGTTGTTAACATGTATTAATCCTACAGTGTGTGGTAATATTTGAATGTTTGCTTTATTTTTGAACTCTTCAAAAAACATTTACCCACCTTACAAATTGATTACTAATTCGAAAGTTAAAAATGATTACACTAACAATGGAAAGGTTTTGTAGTCACCACCTTAATCAGTAATCAAACTTATCAATAACAACACTGGGACAACTTATTTATACAATGACATACTAAATGCTTCATACTATAGATATTATGCCTCCTGCTGTAAGAATGAGTACATATCAGTCATGTCATTTTCTTACCAAAACTGTTTCATCTCAATTTAACCCAAAAGAAACAGATAAATCCTGAAAGTGGAAAGTTCTACCATGCCTGAATTCTGGAAATTTAGTATTCAACAAACAAAATTGCAGTGGTGGTGACTGTTCTAAATTAAGAGACCAAAAGCTTGATGGAAAAACTTATAATAGAAAAATAATACTATATAAGCTTTTATTAAAGATAATTTGGGAAACGATGGAATTAGATTTAATTTTCTAACATATGTAATAGTGTTGTGGTTAAGACATCTCCTTACTTTTAGGTCATGCTTGAAGTTTTTAGGAGTGAAATGTGATGTTAATAAAGAAAAAAATGTGGCAGAATTTAAACAATTAGTGAATCTGAGACTTGATGGGTAAATGTGTGTTAAAGCTGGAAGGAAATTTAGCTACAAGAAAGTAACAAAATATAAATAAACAAAATATTACAATATTTAGGAAAATGAATAGTTGTGGGGTGGAGAAACTTTTTATGCAGGTAAAGTAATTCTATAAAAATAAAAATACCTATGACAAAGAATGCCATAAAGTACAAGAGATAGACTGAAAATTATTTTTGTAACCCACATGATAAAGGATATAGCTGTAAAAACGCAAAACACTTCTATGAATAACAGAGAAAAACAGTAGAAATAGAACAAAGGTTATTTTACAGAACATTCAGTTGGCCGGTAAGCAAATAAAAATATGCTCAACCTACCTAATTTTTACAAGAATTTAGATTAAAGTGATGACTTTTTTTTTCTTCTTCATTTTAAAGACTGACAAAGAGTACCAAGTTGTGTTAGATTGTGGGGAAATGTGCAACTCAACATGTTGCTGATGAGACTAAATGTGCTATGTGGGAAAAATAATCAGTTATTACTAGATCAATAAAAACGCACATACTCTTTGACTCACAAACCTGATGTAAAAGAATCTAACTTACAGAAATACATTTGCAAGTATTTGTGTATAAAGATATATATTGACAACTGAAATAGCAAAGAACTGGAAACAATATGAATGTTTACCAGTAGAAGAATAACTTGCATATGTGATGCTTCTTCATATGTAGTACTATTCTGCAGCTACCAATACTAAAATGAGAAAGATAAGTCCATATGTACCTAGAAGGATATCAATATGATATCAATGTGTATTAAACAGGAAAAATTGCGAATGATGCCCATAAAATGATCCTGTTTAAATATACAAATAAAAACAACTAAGAAAAAAGACCCACCCATACTCATGTAAATTTAAGCATACAGAAAATTATGGAAAGGAATTCACTAGGCTTTTAACAGGTTTAGGAAGCTGGATAATATTTTTTCCTTTTTGCACATTTGTTATAATTCCTTGTTTGGTGGTAGAGTGGTTTATGTAACTTCAGAAGAGAAATTTAGTCAACTATGAAAGGAAAGAATGTGTACAAATAATTTCAGAGTTGCACATGATACATTATTGTTAACGCACTGCAAAAACTTATTTTATGTGGCAATTACATAACAGTAATGAAAGGTTTATTCATAATGTAATAAGTTGCAGAACCTGAGCAAGATGAGCACCCAGGTAGAGGTAACAATGAAAGCCTTCAGTGACTCCTTGACGATGTTGCTGAGTAGCATGATTATGATTCTCTCATCTTTTTTGGTGTATAATCACTAAATTTTGAACTCCTAGTTTGGCAAATCACACACAGTATTTGTAAATTGCCGGTATTAATAATTTTAAATTTTATAAACAGTAAACATAACAGTTAACAGAAACATTAAAGGAGACTATCTTGGCTAAATAATTTAAGAAATATGTCAAATTATTTTAGAGCCAATGAATTTATAATTTAAATACCAGAAAGGCAAATTGATAGATTAGATTGTAGTTTAAGTCTCTGTAGAACTGTTGATGTCTCACATCACTGCTCTCCACATCCTCACATGCTTGAGTTCTGATGATCCTTCTGCCTCAGTCTCCTGCGTATCTGGGACTTCTGGTACATGCCACCACACCCAGCTAACTTTTTAATTTTTTGTAGAGACAAGCTCTTGCTATGCTGCCCAGGTTGGTCTCAAACTCCTGGGCTCAAGCAGTCCTCATACCTCAGCTTCACAAAATGCTGGGATTATAGGTGTGAGCCACCACACCAAGCCCAAATATAATTCTTATGTCTTAATTTCACTTAGGCTATTAGTTTCAACAAAAAGTTCATTATAAGAACGAATTAAAAGCAAATGTCAAATGAGACACCTCAAAATTCTGTGATAAAAACAACCCTCGAGTTATTTAACAAAAGCCATCATAAGATTAAAAATATATGATTGCTGATTTATCTTTGTATGCCATAAGCTGATTCCACGCTGGTAGATTTATCTTAAGCCAAATATTAATTTTAAAACTTGGCTACTAAACATTCAGCCAAAATTCATTTTAAGTGGACTTCTTCAAGTAATTCTATACATAAAAAATTTTTACTTAAATTTTGTATATATTGGATAGTAATATAAAATGTATTTTTTCATTTAGGTCACCCTCAAAGAAGCTATAAACATATCATATTCTAAAATCATACACTAAGAGAATCACAATCATTTGAGGATGTATCATTTTACCATCACAGTCCTCTTTTGAAATAATGATTTCTAAAACATGGAATCATAATTAATCTAGAAAAGATTAAGTTAATTAGTATTTCTTTAACTGGCAGAAAATATGATTTATATTTTAGTTAGAATACTTTGATCTATTATAAGGAAACCTGGTCTTATTTGAAGTTGACACTAGGATTATGCTAGCCTCATGGAACCAGCTTCAAAATTTTATGAACAGTGTTTTAATTAAATTTATTTTTAATGGAGTTTTAGATTCACAGGACAATTGAATACAAAGTACAGAGTGCCCAGATTCTCCCAGTCCTACACATACACAACCTCCCTTACTATCAACATCCTGTACCACAGTGACATATTTGTTAAATCAAAGAGCCTACACTGACATATCTTTATCACATAAGTCCACAGTACAGTAGAGTGCACTCTTTGTGCTGTGTATTCTATGGGTTTTGACAAATGTATAATGACATGTATTCACCATTGTAATAACATACTGAATAGTTTGACTTAAAAATCCTCTGTGCTCTGCCTATTCCTTCCTTCTCCCTAGTCCCTGAAACCACTGAACTTTAAACTATGTCTGTAGTTTCTAGTTGAAATTACACACTACGTAGCATCCTCAGATTGGCTTCTTTCACTTAGTAAAATGCATTTATGCTTCCTCCATTCTTTTCATAGTTTGATATCTTACTTCTTTTTAGGACTGAAGAATATTCCATTGTCTGGACACACCAGTTTATTCATCCATACACCTGCTGAAGAGCATCTTGATTGTTTCTAAATTTTGGCACTTATGAATAAAGATGCTATATATATATGTACAAAATTTTGCATAGACATAAGTATTCAATTCACCTAGGTAAATACCAAGGACCATGATTGCTGGATCATATGGTTTGTAATAAATGACTAAACTTTCTTCCAAAACTGCTGTACCATCTTTCATTCCCACCAGCAATGAATGAGAGTTCCTGTTGCTCCACCTCGTTGAGTGCATGTGGTATTGTCAGTGCTGCAGACTTGGGCCATTATAGTAAGTGTGTAGTAAAGTATCATTGTTTTAATTTGGAATTCCACAATGACAGTATGACGTTGAATAACTTTTTATATGCTTACTTGACATCTACACATCTTATCTGGTGAGGTGTCATATGCACATTTTTAATTGTTTTTTTTTCTTATTGCTGTGTGTTAAAGGTGCTTTCTATATTTTGAGTAATAGTCTTTTATCAAATATGTTTCCACAAATATTTCCTGTGTGGCTTGTTCTTTTAGTCTCTTAACATGGCTTTCACACAAGAGGAGTTTTTAATTTTAATAACATCTAGCGTATCAATTATTTCTTTCATAGATCATGCCATTGGTATGATATCTAAGAAGTCATTGCTATAGCCAAGGTCATCAACATTTTCTTCTGTAATCTTCTATGACTTTTATTGTTCTGCATGTTACATTTAGGTCTTTGAGTTAATTTTTGTGAAGGTTATAAGGTTTGTGTTTAGATTTTTTTTTTCCTTGTTAATACCAGTTCTACTGCCATTTGCTGGAAAGACTATCTTTATTCCACTGTATGCCTCCATTCTTTTGCTAAATATGAGTTAACTATATTTATATGGGTCTATTTCCTTTCTGTCCCATTGATCTAATTATTCTTTTGCCAATAACAAACTGTTTATTGATTGCTACAGCTGTAAAGTTTTGATGTCAGGTAGTTAACAGTCCTCTGTTTTTCTCCTTCTACTATATTATGTTGGCTATTGTCGGTCTTTAGCTTCTGCATGCAAACTTTAGAATCAGTTTTGTCAATATCCACACAAAAACTTGCTGGGATTGTGACTGGAATTGCATTGACTCTATAGATGAAGTGGGAAAGAACTGCCATCTTGATAATATTTAGTATTCCAATCAACCAATGTGGAATATCCCTCTATTTATTTAAATCTTCTTGGATATCTTTCATCAGAGTTCTGCTTATTTCTTCAAAGAGATCTTGAACATATTTTGGAAGCAGCAAAAGACATGTCATATACAAAAGAACACCCATAAGACTACTAGTAGATTTCTCAGCAGAAACCTTATAGGCCAGAAGAGTTGGATGATATACTCAAAGTAATGTGAGAGAAAGAAAGAGGTGGAGAGAGAGGAGGAGGAAGAATGAGGGAGGGGGAGAGGGGGAGAGGGAGAGAGGAAGAGGGAGAGAGAGAGAGAGAGAGAAAACAAAACAAAAAAACTAGTCAACTAAGAGTAGTTACTCAGCAAGGCTGCCCTTTGGAAATGAAAGTGGTATAAAGATTTTACCAAACAAAAGCTGATGGAGTTCCGCAGCACTAGACCTGCCTTCCAAGAAATGCTAAAGGAAGTTTTTCAAGTTGAAATGAAAGGATGCTATTTAACAGCATGAAAACATTTGAAAGTATAAAACTCACTGGTGAAGATAAGGATATAATCAATTCCAGAACTCTAATAACTACACTGATGGTATGTAAATCACTTTGAACTGTAGTATAAAAGTAGAAGGACACAAGTATTAAAAATAACTATAGTTGGCTCAGCCTGTAATCCCAGCACTTTGGGAGGCCAAGGCAGATGTATTGCCTGAGCCCATGGTTTCGAGACCCACCTGGGCAACTTGGTGAGACCTCATTGCTACAATTAATAAAAAATTAGCCGGATGTGGTAGCACATGCCTGTAGTTCTGGCTACTTGGAAGGCTGAGGCAGAAGGATCGCTGAAACCCAGCAGGTCGAGGCTGCGGTGGCCGAGAACATGTCACTGCACTCCAGCCTGGGCAACAGAGCAAGACTCCAACTTAAAAAAATAAAATAAAATAAAAACAACTACAGCTAAAAATAATGTGTTAATGAATACACAATATAAAAGAGGAAAAGTGCAACACCAAAACCAAAAATTGGAGAAGAATGAGAAGTAAAAATGTAGAGTTTTTATATGTGATATTATATATCAGTCTTAAATAGACTATTATAACTGTAAGATGTTTTATGTAAGCCTCATGATAATCACTAAGAAAAAAATTTAGTAGTCACGAAAAGCAATCAAAGTACAACACTTCAAAAATCATCAAATCAAAGGAAGACATCAAGAGGTAGAAAAGAATAAACAATTCACAATGACAATAGTAAATTCTTATTATCTATACCTAGTTTAAATGTGAATTGATATTTGAATGAAAAACAAGATTCAAACATAGGCTACCTACAAGTGATTCACTTTAGCTTCAAGGATACACATAGGCTGAAAATGAAGGAGTGAAAAAAAGATATTCCATGAAAATGGCAACCAAAAAAGAGTAGGAGTAGCTGTGCTTATATCATGCAAAACAGACATCAATTGTAAAGAGACAAAATCAATAATGATAAAGCGGTCTAACCCTCAAGAGGATATAACAATTGTAAATATATATGTACCTACCATGAGAGCACCTAAATATATAAAGTAAATATTAACAGAACTGAAGGGAGAAATAGACATCAATACGGTAATAGTAGGGGACTTCAATACTTCACTTTCAACAATGCATAGAACATACAGACAGAAAATCAATAAGGAAATGATTTTGAACAACACTACAGACCAAACAGACCTAACACATGTATAGAAGATTCTAACAGCAACAGAATACACATTCTTCTCAAATGCACATGAAATGTTCTCCAAGATAGACCATATGGTAGGCTATAAAACAAGTCTTAACAAATTTAAGAAGACTGAAATCATATCAAGTGTCTTTATGACCACAATAATATGAAACTAGATACTAGTAACAAGGAATTTTGGAAAATTCACAAATATGTGGAAGTTTAACAACACATTCCTAAACAACAAATAGGTCAAAGAAGAAATCAAAGGGAAATACAGTATCTTGAGACAAAAATGGAAACACAACAAGCCAAAAATTGTGGGACACAGCAAGAGCAGTTCTAAGTTTATAATAATAAACACCTACATTAAGAAAAAGATATCAAACACTTGATTTTTACACCTCAAGAAGCTGAACTAAGCCCAAGTAAGCAGATGTAAGGAAATCATATCAGAACAGAAATAAATGAAATAGAAATTAGAAAAACAATAGAAAAGATCACCAAAGATTAAAAGTTAGTTTTCCTGAAAATGCTTAGCTAGGCTAAAAAAGAGAGAAGACTCAAATAAAACCATAAATGAAAAAGATTGTTTAATATAATAGCTATCATGGAAATACTAAGGATTATAAAAGACTACTAGGAACAATTAATTATATGCCAAAAAATTGGATAACCTGGAACAACAGATAATATTTTAGACATACACAACCCACCGAGATTGAATAATGACTAAACAGAACATCTGAACAGAGCAATAATGAGTAAAGAGATTGAATCCAACCAAAAACCTTTTAGGAGCTAAAGATGTTCAAGATGGCTGACTACATGCAGCTGGGGCACACCTCTTCCATAGAAAGGAATCAAGATATCAAATAGATATTCACACTCTGAACAGATCATCTGGAGCCATCAGTGCCACTACCAGCTGCTGAGCCAGGGAGGGAGAAGGGAAGTCGCATACTCAAACCTTTCCCAAAGACAAATTCTGCCAAGTTGGGACTGGGCTAGGGAGGAGCTTTGACCTTCTGGCAGTGGCTGGATGCTAATAGGTGATACACCAGGTCAGGGAATGGAAGCTGTGTGGGTCCCACTACTGCCTGCTGGGCTGTGGACTCTGGGGATGCCTTTCTCCCTCCATGTGGGCTCCCTGGTGCAATAGAAATGCCTTTGGGGCAATAGTTGCCACTGGGGCAACTCCCTGGGAAGTTGCCCCAATGGCCTGAGAATTTCTCCCTGAATTCTGTCAGGATCAGTGCTTGTACTAAACATTGGAGGGCCTAGACAAGAACTTTTGCCTGACCCAGTCCCATTCGGTAATACTGCCCCCTCCCTCCAACTGCCTCAGTCACAGAAAATGAGACAGGGACCCCTGAAGTTCTATGGCGTTGCCCATCACCTGAGATATCCAAGTATTTCTGCTGATTAACCAAGGCCAGCATAATTCCCCTACTGCTACCACTGCAACTGCCCCTATCCTGCAAGAGCCACCTTCTGGCCAGCGGTAAACCTGCACGGCCCATTACAATATCTGCTAACACATTGGACAGTATTCTGCTGGCTAGTACCCACAAGTGCCACCTACTGGCGTGGAGGTGGAACTGCACAACCCAATATAACACCTGATGGAAGGACACGGCTCTGGGGAATAAGATTCCTCGGCCTCCCCAACTCTGTAGAAGACAGCGAGTCTACTCACATGCTTAATACATCGCTCCCACAAACTATAAACTACCAGCATTTGAGGAAACTACCACACTAAGGCTATTTATAACCAAGAGATTCATACAGAGCCCTGGCCCAATAGAAGCACTAAGAAGCGAAGTCAAAGGACTCTACCCAACATATGTTACAGCTCTACCATCACAAGGGAAAGAGTTCCATGCAAACAAAAGTACATTTAAAAAAATAAGAGCCGATAGTTTTTCCAGATGACAAGAAACTAGTGTAAAAACACTGGTAGTATGGAAATACAGAGTTACCCCAACCCCAAAGAAATACAATTAGCTCCCTAGCAATGAATCCTAACCAAAATGAAATTCTGAAATGTCTGATAAGGAGTTCAAAATATGAATTATCAGGAAGCTCAATGAGATCCAAGAGAAAGTTGAAAACAAAAACAAATAGACCAGAAAAACAATTCAGGATATGAATAAAAAATGTATTAAACAGATATTTAAGCAAATGGCAAACGATTTCTAGAAATTAAAAAAAAATCATTTAATTACAAAATACAGCTGAGAGCTTTAACAACAGACTAGACCAAGTAGAAGAAAGAATTTAAGAACTTAAAGACAGGTCTTTCAAATGAACCCAATTAGACAAAAATAAAAGAAAAATAACTTTTAAAAAAATGAACAAAGCCTTCAAAAAATGGGAATATGAAAAGCTCCCTGGTATTCCTGAGGGGGAAGAAGGAAAAAGTCAAAAGTTTGGAAAACCTATTTGAGGGAATAATTCAGAGATTTGGACATCCAGATAAAATAATCTCAGACAATTCCTGAGAGATACATTGTAAGGTGAACTTCACCAAGTCATAAGACTATCCAAAGTCAATGTGAAAGGGAAAATCCTAACAGCAGCTAGAGAAGCAACTAATCACCTATAAAGGAAAGCTCATCAGAATAACAGCAGACTTCTCAGCAGAAACCTTACAAGCCAGAAGAGAGAGAGGTCCTGTTTTCAGCCTTCTTAAAGAAAAAAACTGCCAGTGAAGAATTCTATATCCAGCTAAATGAAGCTTCATAAATGAAGGAGAAATAGAGTCTTTCCCAGACAAGTATAAATGCTAAGGGAATTCATCATAACTAGACCAACCTTACAAAAAACACTCAAAGGATTTCTAAACATGGAAACGCAAGGGCAAGACTTGCCATCATAAAAATATATGAAAGTATAAAACTCACAAGTCTTATAAAACATTTACACAACTGAGACTCTAATGCAACTAGGTAACAACATTATGACAGGAACAAAACCTAACATATCAATATTAACCTTCAACATAAATGAATTAAATGCTCCACATAAAAGATATAGATTGGTGGAATAGAGGAGAAAAAATGCCCACAATATCCAACCATATACTGCTAAAAAAAAAAAAAACCCAACCCACCTAACTTGTAAAAACATTTACAAAGACATTAAATCATTACAGTAAAAAAAAAAGACAAAGAAGATCATTAAATAACCATAAAGGGATCAATTCAACAAGAAGACAGAACATACTTATGCACTCAACACCAGATCACCCAGATTCATAAAACAAATACACTAGACCAAAGTAAAAAAACAGTAATACAGCACTAGACAAATCATTGAGGCAGAAATTCAACACAGAACTTTTGGACTTAAATTGGATTCTAGACCAAATGGACCTAAAAGACATTTATAGAATATTCTGCCCAACAGTCACAGAACATACATTCTTCTCATCTCACAGTCTCCAAAATAAACTACATGCTAGGTCACAAAACAAGTCTCAATAAACTTTAAAAAATCAAAATTATCAAGTATGAGGTGGGATCCCAAAAAACCTGGAATTTATTAATTAAAGTTGTGTATTTATTCTTACATGTTTAAACTTCAGTCACCTTCAAAGTACTCTCCATTTGATGAAATACACCTATTGAGACACTTTTTGCTGCTTGAAAAGTTTTAAAACTCATCAATTTTGATGCCTTGTAGTGCTTCTGCCATTTTTGTTTCGCCTCTTCCACACTGGCAAAACATTCCCCTTTGAGGACTTTTTTCATCTGGGGAAACAAAAAAAAGTCACTTGGGGTGAGATCAGGTGAACAGAGAGGGTGGAGCTTGAGGGTCATGTCATTTTTGGTCAAAAACTGCTGAACACTTAGCACAGTGTGGGTAGGTATGCACTCATCATGAAATGGACCAACACATTGAAAGAATCTCCAGCCAGGCTCAGTGACTCAGCCTGTAATCCTGAGCTGTGGGAGGCTGAGGTGAGTGGATTGCCTGAGCCCGTGGGTTCAAGACCCACCTGGGCAATTTGGCGAGACCTCATCTCTACAATAAATCAAAAAATTAGCCGGGCATGGTAGCGCGCGCCTGTACTTCCAGCTACTTGGAAGGATGAGGCGGAAGGATCGCCGGAGCCCAGCAGGTCGAGGCTGCGGTGGCTGGGAGCGGCCACTGCACTCCAGTCTGGGTGACAGAGTGAGACTCCAACTCAAAAAAAAAAAAAAAATCTCCAAAAAAAATTCTCTGAAGCTGAATGCAGCCTCTCACAATAGCGCTAGTTGGTACACTGATGCTGATGGGTTCCTAGAACACTTATTTAAAAGGGAAGACTATTACAAGGGACGCACCCACCAAAAGATAATTCCAGGTTTTCGGGGGGTCCCACTCTTGCATCTTTTCAGACCACAGTGGCATAGAACTAAAAATCAATACCAAGAGGACCTTTCAAAAATTATTCAAATATATGAAAATCCAGACCGAAAAACGTCAAAGAAACACTGAACTTAAACTGCACCATAGACTAATCAGATCTAACAGACATTTATAGAAGATTCTATCTAACAGTTACAGAATACACATTATTCTTAACTGCACCTGGAACATTCTCCAGGAGAGATCATGTGTCAGGTCACAAAAAAAGTCATAAATAATATAAGATGATAGCGATACTAGCAAACCTAATCCAATAGCACATCAAAGAGATAATATACTACAATCAAGTTGGTTTTATTCCAGGGATACAGGGATGGTTCAAAAAATGCAAATCAATAAAGGTGATTCACCATATAAAAAGAATTTAAAACAAGAACCATATGATTGTGTCAATAGATGCACAAAAAGCATTCAATAAAACTTAGTATACAGTGGCTCGAGACCGTAATCCCAGCACTTTTGGGGGAGAGAGGAGTGCCTGAGCCTGAAGGTTCAAGAACAGCCTGGGCAACATGGTGAGAACTCGTCTCTACGATAAATCGAAAAATTAGCCAGATGTGGTAGAACACACCTGTAGTTCTGGCAACTTGGAAGGTTGAGGCGAAAGGATCCCTGGAGCCTAGCAGGTTGACGCTGGGGTGGTTGTGAGAGTGCCACTGCACTCTAGCCTGGGCAATGGAGTGAGACTCCAACTAAAAAAAAAAATTACCACCCCTTCATGATAAAGACCCTGAACAATCTAGGCATTGAAGGAACATATCTCAAAGTAATAAAAGTCATATATGACAAACCCACAGTCAACATCATATTGAATGGGGAAAAGTTAGAAGCATTCCCTTTAAGATCTCGAACATGACAAGGATCTCCATTCTCACTACTCCAATTTAACATAGTATGAGAAGTCCTATCTAGAGCAATCAGGCAAAAGGCAGAAAAGGAAAAAGTCAAATAATCTATTCGCTTACAATAAAAACTGAAAGACTTCCAGACCTGATAATGAACTCAGTAGAGTCAAGATACAAAGTCAACATACAAAAATCAGAAGCATTTCTATACACCAATAATGATTAAGCCGAAAACCAAAATTAAGAACTTGATCTCATTTATAATAACTACAAAAATAAAATCAAATACCTAGAAATACATTTAACCAGGGAAGTAAAAGATTTCTAGCATTTCTATACACCAATAACGGTTAAGCCGAGAACCAAAATTAAGAACTTGATCTCATTTATAATAACTACAAAAATAAAATCAAATACCTAGAAATACATTTAACCAGGGAGGTAAAAGATTTCTATAAAGACAACTACAAAACAATGAGGAGAGAAATCACAGATGACATAATTAGAAAAACATTCCATGTTCATGGATTGAAAGAATCAATGTCGTTAAAATTATCATATACTGCAAAGCATTCTACAGATTCAATAAAATTCCTATCAAATCACCAATGTCATTTTTAACAGAATCCTAAAATTCATATGAAACCAAAAAAGAGCCTCAATAGTCAAAGCAATCCTCAGAAAAAAGAAGAAGCTTGTGGCATTACATTCCCAGACTTCAAATTTTACTACAAGGCTACAGTAATCAAGACAGCATAGTACTAGTTCAAAAATAGACACATAGACCAATGGAACAGGATAGAGAAACTGGAAATAAAACCACTGACCTACAACCAATTCATCTTTGCCAAAGTTGACTAAAACAAACATTGGGGAAAGACCTTTATTCAGAAAATGGTCTAGGAAAACTGGCTAACCACACCCAGAAAAATGAAATAGGACCCCCTACTTATCACCATGTACAGAAATTAACCCAAAATGGATCAAGGGCTTAAACAAAATCTCAAACGATAAAAACCTTATAGGAAAATCTAGAGAACACCCTCCTGGACATCAATCAAGGCAAAGAACTATGGCCCAGTCCTCAAAAGCAAATACAGCAAAAACTAAAACTGACAGATGGGACCTTGCCAAGCTAAAAGGCTCCTGCATAGCAAAAGAAACCATCAAGAAAGTAAAGAGACAACCCATAGAATGGGAAAAAATATATGCAAGCTATGCATCAAAAAAAGGCCTAATATCCAGAATTTATATAGAACTCAAATGAATCGACAGAAAAAAGACAAATAACTCCATTACAAAGTTGGCAAAGGGCACAAAAAGATATCCTCAAAGAAAGACACACAAGCAGTCAACATATAAAAATTGCTTAGAACTACTAATCACATGAGAAAAGCCAATCAAAAATACAATTAGATACTATCTCACACCAGTCAGGATGGCGCCTATTAAAATGTCAACAACAACAAAAAAAACATGTTGGCAAGGCTGCATAGAAAAGGGAATGCTCATACACTGTTGGTAGGAATGTAAGCTAGTTCAGCCCCCTGTGGAAAGCAGTTTGGAGATTTCTCAAAATACTCAAAATAGAGTTACCATTCAACTCAGCAATCCCACTAATGAGTATATACCCAAAGGAGCATAAGTTGTTCTACCAAAAAGCCACCTGCACTTGTTATGTTTATCACAGTACTATACACAATAACCAAAACATGAAACCAACCCAGATGCTCATTGACAGTGGACTGGATAAAGAAAATGTGGTACATATACACTATGGAATACTACACAGCCATAAAAAAAAAGAACAAAATCATGGCATTTGCAGCAACATGGATGCAGGTGGAAACTCATTTGAAGTGAATATCACAAAAACAAAAAGCTAAATACCATATGTTCTACTTACAAGGGGGTACTAAACACTGAACATAGACAGGCACAGAGATGGGAAAAACAGCACACACAGCACTGCTAAAGAAGGGAGGGAGGGGTAATAAGGGATACAAAACCACTTATTGGGTACCATCTCACCACTAGGGGGCGGGCTCCTCAGAAACCCCAGCCTTGACTTCACACAGTATACCTATGTAACAGATCCTCACATGTACCCTATGATTCTAAACTAAACTAAAAGTAAAACAAAGCCTCCGAATAAAGAAAAGCCCAAGGCTCTATGTGACGTAGCCTTGTCTCTGACATCATTTTCTATTACTTCTGTTCTTGGTCACTCATGCTAGCCACACTTGCTTATCTGTTGATCTTCAAAAGCATCGCTCATTCTCACCTCAGTTTCTTTTGCAATTGTTAGTCCCTCTGACCGAAATGATCTTCTCCCAGAATCTGCATGGCTTAATCCAACAATGTATTCATGCCTCTACTCAAATGTCACACCTTAGCAAGCTATCCCTGACTACCTTCTCTACAAGAACATATCCCACTGTTACTCCCATTATACCCTATGCTTTTTGTTTTGCTTCATAATGTTTAACACTCCTATATATTCATATCTGTTACTGACTATTCTGCTAGAAAAGATCCCGAGGACAAGAAATTTTTCTTGTTTATTGCTATATTCTCAATACTTAGAGGACATTTTTAAAATTAAGACTTTTATAAAGGTTTCACTGGATCAAAAGTATAGGTTAAATGGTTGTCACTAGAAGAGGAGGGCTGTTCTCTATTTGAAAATATAGATGGAAATTGAAACTGGCAACCGATTCCTGATCAGAACCCTAAGTGCCCATACCATAAGAAATAAGATAGACAAGTGGAACCTCATCAAATTGACGAGCTTCTGCAAAGTCAAAGAAACCACCAAGAGAGCAAGGAGGCAGCCCACAGAATGAGAAAAAATACTTGCCAACTGTATATCTGACAAAAGCCTAACATGTAGGATCTACAAGGAACTCAAACACGCCAAAAGGAAAAAAACAAACAGCCCCATTAAAAAGTGGGCAAAAGACATGAATAGACACTTCTCAAAGTAAGATATACGGGCAGCCAACAGACACATGAAAAAGTGCTCAGCCTCACTCATCATCAGAGAAATGTAAATCAAAACCACATTGAGATACTACCTAACCCCAGTAAGAATGGCCATCATTAATAAAACAAACAACAACAGATGGTAGCAAAGATGCAGAGAAAAAGGAACACTTCTACACTGCTGGTGGGAATGCAAACTAGTGCAACCTCTTTGAAAGACAGGGTAGCAATTTCTGAAAGAACTAGAAATTGACCTTCCATATGACCCAGCAATTCCTCTATTGGGAATATACCTGGAGGAACTCAAATCATTCTACAAAAAAGATACCTGCACATATGTTTGTTGCAGCTCTATTCACAGTAGAAAAAACATGGAACTAACCATGCTGCCCATTGAAGCGAGAATGGATTAAAAAATTGTGGTACATATACACAATGGAATATTATGCAGTCATAAAGAAGGACAAACATATGGACTTCGCAGCAACTTGGATGGATTTAGAGTCGATCATACTCAGTGATCTATCACAGAAACAAAGAACAGAGTACCATATGTTCTCACTCATAAGCAGACCTTGAACAATTATCATAATACTATAAGAAAGGGATTGGCAGTAGTGGGAAACTTCCAGGGGAAGGGGGGTGGGATTGGCAGTTGAGGGAAACTGCTAGGGGAGGAAGGGGCACACCTCATCAACAAGGGTACCTGCATAATCAACATTTGTATACCTAACTCTGAACTGTAACGCACATCTTTAAAATAAAATAAAATTTTCAAAAAGAAAATATAGGAAAAAATAAAAGCAAGGAAAGTGGTAAATGGTATGTAGAAGAGATTTCCTTTGGTAACCCATGCTAAATCAGTTTTGCTTTCCAGGGCTCAGAATTTTTCTCCACAGGCCTTGATTGGATCTTTGAGAAATTTCCCAGGTAATATATCAAAGATGTGGTCAACTTAGTAAGCAATTTGTCTCTTACTCAGAGTGATACCATCTCTTATGCACATGGGCTCTGACCTCTTGTCACATCCTGCACAACCTTCCAGGGCTCTTTTCCTTGTTCCAATAAGGAGAGCACATCAGGCTTAGAAATGCAAAATCCTGATTATAAGAATGGAAGTGGATATGGTTATGTTCTGCTTGTCAATAATTAAAACTGCCCATTGTTCAACAAATAAGGTCAACTACAAAAAAAAAAATCCAAATGAATCTGAAAAGTCAAAAAGATAATGGTGCCTGATGGAGATGTTCATTTCAAAGTCTATATGGTATAAACAACTTATTTGCGACTAGGAGTCTGAAATTCAGCTAGGCGTTTGAAAATGTCTCCAAATTTCATGAAGATGAAGCTGAATTATTGGGAGCAGACAAACATACCCAATGAGATCATGTTGCTATAGTTCTCTAACATCCCATCTCTGTACAAATCCTTCCATTCCAAGTCCAAGCATTCCTACTCTTCCTTGAGATAAGTCTATGGCCATATCCTTGGACAGTAGCAACCTCTGAAAATAACAAACCCAAGTGTTAAGGGTAAAATAAATATGTTTTAGAAGTCATAAGAGGAAAAAAAAATTACATAAAGGAGCCAACAGTGAGAAAATACTAGGGGGACCCAAAAATACCCGGAATTATCTTTTTGGAAGGGAGGCTCCTTGCAGCACAGGCTTCTCCTGCTAGGCAAGTGTTCTAGGAACTCATCGACATCAGTGTACCAGCTAGAGTTGTTGTGGCTGCATTCAGCTTCAGTGAATTTTTTTGGGGGGGTGTGGGGGATTGTTTCAACACGTTTGCCCATTTCACAATGGGTGATTTATGAACACAACTTCCTACACCATGCTGAGTGTTCAGCAGTTTTTGACCAAAAATGGCAATGGCCCTCGTGCCCACCCTCCCTATTCACCCAATCTCATGTTGAGTGATTTTTTGTTTGTTTGTTTGTTTCCCTGAATGAGAAAACTCCAACGGAAACATTTTGCCAATGTGGAAAAGGTAAAACAAAAAATGGCAAAAGCACTAAAATGCATCAATATTGACAAGTTCAAAAACTTTTGAACAGTGGAAAAAGAGTTATCCATAGGAGTTTTGCGGCAAACGAAGAGTACTTTGAAAGTGAATGAAGTTTAAACATGTAAGAATACATAATTTTTTATAAACAAATTCTGGTTTTGGGGGGGCCCCCTCTTGTATGAGTGTGGGGAGCTAATGAGCACTGTCCGAACAGCAGGCCTTGAGCAAGGCAAGGGCTCGCTTGGTTGCTCTGCATCCTAGCCAAAGAGCAAGGGATGCAGCCTGCTACACGGAACGGCATTTCAGATGACCACCCGCACATCCAGGTGCACAAAGTACAGATAAAGCCTTAGCTAAACCAAGATAACCGCGGAACAGTTCACCATTTAGGTAGCAACAAAATTCCATTATAGCTCCCGCACAGACCTTGAATCACTTGCAACATCCTTTGTGCTTGATTATAAAATAAATTGTGACTCCCAAGAGAGGAGTCTGTATGTCCAAGTGTTAAAATCTATGCTTCAGACAAGAGGCTGCCTAGTTAAAGGTTCTCAGAGGAATTTTTAAGCTTTGTGCAGGAAGCATGCCTCAAGGGACAGTTAATTTGGATACTTGGAACAAGGTTGGTAAACACTTAGGGGGCCAAGTTCCCCCCAACCCTTGTTCATGGCCATGCTAGCCATTGTTGCTTGTCAGGTTGGTGGAACAAGGGGAAATCTTACTGGACTTATTTCCCAGACCCTCCCATTCTCCAACCCACTACCTTGGGCTGGTGGACAGGTCCCTGTCTTTACCAATGATACCTGTAAGTTGGAGGGACAGCCTGATAAACATATTACTGCTGACCATAGTATAAATTTTAACTTGATGAGGGCTAGTAATAGCCCTCCTATTTGCCTTTCTAATACCCCTACGTTGGGTTTATCTTACGATGAATCCAGAAAACAAAACCTCCTATGGGGCTACACAAATAGCTAATATTGCAGGCCCCTGGGACATAAGAAAATATCTACAAACCATGTCTAAGTGGGGGTTCCCTAGTTATACATATGTTTCCCAGGCTCACCCCAATATTCCATACTGCCCTAATAGCACAGGATCAGAGCTTGGAAAATTCCCCAAGTGCATAGAATGTGCCACTCCTGTGCCCATGGTCCAAAATCTTACAGGAACCCGCCTCTTAATCTATGATTGGTCTCACAGACTGGACCCCTCTCATCCTAACCATGACCTCACTTCCCCTGGGGGTTTTGTTGGCAACATCCTTACTACTTCCCAAGGTGACATCCAAAAGGAACTGTGGCGACTCACCACCTCCCTTGATCTTGTTAACTTTACTAGTGGGTTTTTGGTCAATTTGGGAGGAAGCTGTGGTACAACCTCCCCCTGCTATGGGGTCCAGGCCTGTGTCCAACCCTCTTATATCTTTTTAACAGGCTCTGTTTATGTCACCCCAGTAGATAATCATTATGCTTTACAATGTAACTCTTGTAATCTTACAAATTGTGTCACCAGCCATAATGCGGGACAAGACATCCTGGTTTTACACCAGCCCCCCCTTTATTTTGATTCCCACTAACATATCAGGCCCTTGGTATGATGATGCAGGTACTTCAAGAATTACACCTCCAACTTGCTTCCTGCCCTCGCAGGGCCATTGGATTGATAATTTTTTGATTGGTGACTTAATTTCAGTCATCACTTCTGCAGTGACTGCCACTGCTGCACTGTCTCAATCTATCCAAAATGCCGAGTTCATCAACGCTCTGGCTCAAAATTCCTCCAAGGCCCTACAACAGTGAGAATCCATAGACTTAAAGTGAGAAACAAAATTGAATGCCTTGGAGGCTGTAGTCATTGGATTGGAAAACCAGATAAACAGCATAAAAATGAAATGACTACGATGCCATGAGGCATACAATTGGGTTTGTGCTACTTTCATTTCTTATAATCACAGCCTTTGGAATTGGGACTTAGTTAAAAAACACCTCCAACGCATATGGAGCCACAATAACATCAGTATAGATCTGCTCAAGCTCTACCACAATATTCTGGACATCCAGAATAGCCAAGATCCTATTTATCGTACAACCCACCCAAACAGCACAAAATGTTCTTAATGACCTCAAGGGATTCAATCCGTTTAATATGTTAAAACATTCTGCCTGGTATATTCTGAGTTTTTTCATATTTTCTCTAATCCTCCTTTGTTTTTTGTCAGTCGGATACGGAGTCCTCCAATGCCACTGCGATTCAGAGCCACCGCAGTAGCCGTCCATCGCCTGATTTAGAAAATAGGAAAGGGGGAGATGTGGGTAGTGAATGAACGTTGTCCAAACAATAGGCCCTGAGCAAGGCAGGGCCCTAAGCAAAGGCAAGGTCTTGCTTGGTTGCTCTGCATCCTAGCAAGCTAAAGAGCAAGGGATGCAGCTTGCTACATGGAATGGAGTCTCAGAGCCCAAACATCCGGATAGATGTGGGGAGCGGATGAAATGTGGGGAGCAGATGAGTGCTGTCACTATAGCAGGCCTTGAACAAGACAAGGCCCCAAGCGAAGGCAAGGGCTCGCTTGATTGCTCTGCATCCTAGCCAAAGAGCAAGGGATGCAGCCTGCTACACGGAACCGTGTCTCAGATGCCCACACATCCAGGTGAACACAGTACAGACAAAGCCTTAGCTACAACAAGATAACCGCGGAACAGCTCACCATTTAGGTAGCAACAAAATTCCGTTATAGCTTCCGCACAGACCTTCCAACTTCCTTTGTGCTTGATTATAAAATAAACGTGCTGAGCTAGTTTGGGGACACTTCTCCTCCATCACAGGAAAGTGTCCCACCTGGCCCCAGCTTTTCTTTATGTCTTTGTGTCTGTGTCTTTCTTAATCTCTCGCCACTCTCTCGGGACCCTCAAGGCGATCTCACGGGCTGCAGCATATGAGGAAGCTGGAAGCTTGCAAAGTGAGTAGGTAATGGAAAGTAAGCAAGTATAACAGATGTAGAGTACCTAAATGGTTCCCAAATATTTGTTCCAGGAATTGGAACTAAGATCTGTCCCACAACTAAGATCTGTCACTTCCCCCAGGTCCAACACACCAATTATATCAGGTGTCCAAGAAGCAGTCTCAGAGTCCAAAGCACAGGCTTTATCCAAGATACATAAAGTCACATCAGACTCATTGAGTAACCAAAAAGCAAGTTCAATGCATCCTCTAATGGATAACAACTACCTGTTGCATTGAATCATGACTTCAACTGAATTCAGGAATCTGGAGGATGACCTTCTTATTATCTTGCCTATCATTCTGCCTGTAAATGTAAGGCCAAAGATGACTTGAGAAAGTGGCTATATAATAAATAATTTCCATAAAGCATATACTGTGTGCTGAATACTATACAGACATTAACACTTGATCAGCAAACAGGACTGAGAATTTAACTACTACTGTCTCCAGAAAACTACCAGTTGTAACAGTTTCCTTATATTTGTTTTTTTTTATAATATCTTTGACACATTACTCAAATTCCATAAATTCACTCTTTTAGAGGTATTATTTTGGGGCTTTTAGTATATTCAAAGAGATGTGCAACCATCACCATTATTTTTTTTCTACTTTTTAAAAATTTCAATAGCTTTGGGGGGGGGAAACAGTTTGGTCTGGGCTTTTAAGTACCCAACATCCCCACCTGTGTACATTGTACCCAAGAGCATTACCACTATTTAATTTTAGAATATTTTAATCAACCCCAAAACAAAACTCTGTACCCATTAGCAGTCACTTCCTACTCTCTTGTTCTCCCAGAGCCTGGATACCACAAATCTACTTTCTATGTCTGTAAATTTTATCTAGACGTTTCATATACATAGAATCATACAACATGTAGTCTTTTATGACTGGCTTCTTTCACATAGCATAATGTCTGAAGATTCATCTATGACATAGCATGGATCAGTAGTACTTCATTCCTTACATTCCCAAATAATATTCCGTTGTATGGATATACCACTTATTTCCATTTATCAGCTTATGTGCATTTGCATTGTTTTACTTGTTGCTACTTTGAATAATGCTACTAAAAACATTCATGTGCAAACTTTTGTGTGGACATATATTTTCATTTCTATCGTACACACACACACCTGAGTATATTTACATATACATACCTAGGATTAGAAGTGCTGGGCCATATGGTACCTAATAGGTTTAACATTTTGAGGAACTGCCAAACTCTTTGCCAAAACAGCTGCAGTATATAACATTCCACCAAAACTATATCACCATTCTAATATCTCCATATCCTTACCAACGCTTATTTTTTATCTTTTGGACTGTAGTCATCCTAGAGAGTTTGAAGTGGCATGTCACTGTGATTTTGATTTGCATTTCCCTAATGACATAGAACATCTTTATGTATTTATTGACCATTAACATATCTCCTTGAAGAAATATGAATTCAAATTCTTTGTCTTATTGTTGAGTTGTAAGAATTTCTTATAAATTACTACAAATTATACAAGGTTTGACAATCAGGTTCACAAACCATCCTAGAAAAAGTGCTACATACCTCACTGCTGAACATCACTATGGTCACCTTTGAAGTACTCCCTTTGGTAAGCTATGCACTGACGTCAGGACCTAGTCCACCTGTCAAGGCAATTTTGGAACTGTGGTTTTTGGAAAAATGTATTTAAAATCCTACATTTATAATGATTTTTTTAAAATAAAAATAAGTTCCCTGGGGAGGACATTAGCAAACCATTATTCATTATTGCTCATAATTTCTTCATTTTAAAAACTGATAAGTTAAAAGAAAGAAACTTCTTACCTCCCTTAAACAATTTATATGTCAAAATAACCAATCAGCTGCTGATTGGTTCATAGAACACTTCATAGAAGTATTCCATTTAAGGAATGAAGATAGAATTAATGAATTAGGATATTGCAATTTAGCAACCCCTAATGAAATGACTGTAAACATCACAAAAAGAGATAAGCAAACATTATACTTCTCCTGGTAAAAGTACACATTACCATCTATGAAGTCCTTTTATCCAAAAAGAAAAGGAAGGAAAAGAAGCAGCATGCACCTGATCAAACCTCTAAATCAAAATACAGGAAATACAGAGGAACATGTTAATAATACCATTCTACTGATGATAAAATCCAAACTGTGGGAAACTCTACAAGGCAAATCATCGAGCTTCTTCATTCAACAAATATTTTGCAAGGGAGAAGAAGAGAATAAAAACAAGAAACAATAGATTTCTAAAAAGACGTTTAGCCGGGCTCGGTGGCTCAGCCTGTAATCCCACACTTTGGGAGGCTGAGGTGAGTGGACTGCCTGAGCCCACGGGTTTGAAACCTGCAAGACCTCATCTCTACAATAAATCAAAAAATTAGCCAGGCGTGGTAGCGCACGCCTATAGTTCCAGCTACTGGAAGACTGAGGCGGAAGGATCGCCGGAGCCCAGCAGGTTGAGGCTGCAGTGGCCGGGAGCAGCCACTGCACTCCAGTCTGGGTGACAGAGTGAGACTCCAACTCAAAAAAAAAAAAAAAAAAAAAAAACAAGGAAAAAAAAAAAGATGTTTTAGTAAAAGACTTATCAACCAATCACACACAATGTATGGATATGGATATTATCTAGACCTGAATTCCAAGAAACTTTAATATAAAAGAGCTGTCTGCCCTGTGTGGAAATCTAAAGACTAACTGAATATCTGATGATATTAAAGCATGACTGGGTTTTGTTATCATTCACATACATATAGAAATGTTTATGGATGAAATGATAGATCATGAATTTGCTTCCAAATAATCCTAGAGTGCGTAGAAATATAGATTAAATAAGACTGGCAGAGAGTCAATCATTATTGAAGGTAGGCAGAGTGGGGTACATGGAGGGTCAATACCATTTTGTCCAGTTTTTGTACATGTCGAAATTTTTCATTAAAAATGTTAGTGAAAATGCTAAGCACAAATTGATTTTAATGAACACAAAAATTACGTAACAACTCCACAGTTGAAAACCTCATAACAGAATTAATAATTTTCTTAACTTTCCAACAACTAGCAAAGTACCCTGAATAAAACAAAAAATCTGAAAAGAATGGTTCAAAAAGTACAGCCTCTGTGAGGAACAATATAGCACAAATTACTAAAAGTTCAAGTCCACATATCAGTTAACACAGCAACTAGCATTCAACCTACTGAAAAACTCATCAATGACCTAAATAACACATATACAAAGATGCTTATCCCAAATATAAAATTTGTGCATTCCTTATAACAACAACAAAAAAAAGACTGACAACCATCTGAATATTCATTAATAAGCGTCAGGGTTTAAAATTATAGAAGAATGGGATACTGTGCAGCTGTAACAAGTATATGTATAATATTTTCCTGGAGGTATTTGAGAAACTAGTTACAGTGGTTGCCTCTGAAATGAGAAAATCACATAGCTAGGAGCAGGGGTGAGAGGAAGCATTTGCTGTATAATCTTTAGGACCTTGTAAATACTGAAAAGATTATCTCTTAAATAATTACATTGAGAAGAAAATACCTAAAATAAAGGTTTTCAAATTTCATTCTGGGAGGGATGTATGCAGACCAACTGAAAGATTTACTAGATGAAAATGTGTCCCTTAGATCAAAATGAGAAAAGTGAAGTGCAGCTAGTCTATTCTTACAGACACCACTATAATTTGGAACAGCAAGTTCCAAGGATCAGATCACGAAAAGAATCCTGGTCACGGAGTATCAAGAAAAAAAATGCAAATGTTCCCAGATCCTAAAAAACCAGAAAGCAGTTCAGAGACAAAAGACAAAATAAGAACTTACTTTTAGAAAAACTGTTATCCAATAGCCAATCTTTCCTTGTTTTCTGGGCACCTGTGTAAGAGAAGGTCGTTAGTTGGAAAAGGATAAAGAATCTTGAGACGGCAGGCCTTTCTTTGAGCACAGACTGACTTGTTAAAACAAAATCTTCCCACCAGGTGCTGGTGGCTCAGGGCTGTAATCCCAGCACTTTAGGGGCCCAGGTGGGAAGTTCACTTGAGACCAAGAACTGGAGACCAACGTGGACAACATTGTGAGACGTCGTCTCTACTAAAAGTAATAAAATGAATTAGCCAGATATGGTGTCAAGCGCCTGTAGTCCTAACTATTCAGGAGGCTGAAGCGGGAGGATCCCTTGAAACCAGGGGCTCAAGGCAGCAGTGAGCTATGATGGCGTCACTACACTCAAGTCAGGACGATAAAGTAAGACCCTAGCTCAAAAAGCAAAAGTCTTTTTCTACACTCAACCCCATGAGTTAAATTAGACATTCAGAGTAAATAGTTAGAGATACGCCGGGCTTGGTGGCTCAGCCTGTAATCCCGTGCCTTTGGGAGGATGAGGTGAGTGGATTGCCTGAGCACCTAGGTTCGAGACCCGCCTGGGCAACTTGAACTTGGCGAGACCTCATCTCTAAAATAAATAAATAAATAAAATTAGCCGGGCGTGGTAGCGCGCGCCTGTAGTTCCAGCCACTTGGAAGGCTGAGGCGGAAGGATCGCCGGAGCCCAGCAGGTCGAGGCTGCGGTGGCCGGCAGCGGCCACTGCACTCCAGTCTGGGCGACAATGAGACTCCAACTCAAAAAAAAAAAAAAAAAAAAGTCAGAGACACTAGAGCAATGCTGCCCACTACAACAAGAGCAGAGGTCGAGAATCCCCACCGGGTTACCCAGTGAGACTCCTTATGGGGAGAGATTGGACTCTTACAACCGTGATCTCTTTCTCTTCCCTTCTAAACTGCAACACTTAAGGCTGCTTTTGATCTCAAATTATTATTCTGAGATCAGGTCTGGGGCTTGGAGGCAGGGTTCTTTACCTGGGATCTTTAGGCCGGGACTCGCCTATCTTCCCACATCGGACAGGGCTTCCAGGGGCCACAAAAGGAGAGGGGATAGAGTCAACAACAGACCTCAAAACCACAGGCCTCCAGAAACCTTCAAACCCACAAATGACTTCAGTGTGAGCATTTCTCACCCTAACCGCTGCCAGCCCTGTCCTGACCTCCAGATGGGCACAGTTGAGGAGGGGCTAAAGACATAAAGAGAGGGAACGACACAGCTAAATGCGGGGTCACTCGCACAGCTTCACATAACCACTCTCACGGCTGTAGGCACAATTACAACTCCTTCATGTGGTCATACATATGATCATGCAGTCGCACAAGCACAGTCACATCACGTCGCTTACGCTTACACACACACACACACACACACACACACACACACACACACACACTCACCGCCCACACTGGCTTGCTAAAGCCTGAGGCTCTGAACAGCACCGTCCACTTCCGGGGGATCCGCAACCCCTCAGCTTCCTCGGAGTCCTCTCTGGGTCAAGGACCGTCCAGACACAAACCATCACGCCGTCTTCGCTTGGTCGCGCGATTCAGCTAGTTCTACAATTGCGCGGGGGAAGTGACGTCACAACCAGGCCTCTGGGATATGTAGTCCAGAGCACAAGAGCCCCGAGAAAGCCGAAACCCGAGCCTTTCGTTCCGTCTCGGTACAGCTATCCTCAGGGAGTTCCGACCCTCGCTCTGCGCGTCCTACAGCGACCCTCCCCGTCGGGTGGAAATTCTGGCTGTAACGCACGCCTCCCGCCCCAAACCGCGGAAGGCTATCTCCGCCGCGGGGCCTTCAGGGACATGTAGTGTGGCCGAGGAGCCCTGAAAGGCTCGTTTGGATCGTTCAGGCCCAATAAGGGTCGGCTGCGGTGAGTCCTCCCGCCCCCGCGGGAGCCTGGCGGCCTCCCCAGAGTCCAGGTGTCCCGCCTGTGGGAGGAGAAGATAGAGCAGAGTCTGGGGAGCTGAAAGCGTGGAATCCCAAGGTTTTAACCGCTGGCCTGTGGGGGACGAGGAGATACGGAGAGGGTCCCTTTAATGCTGGTGTAAGAGTGACCTAGGCGTTGATCACGCCTCTGTGTCTGAGGATATTTCTACAGTATTTTTAAATTTAAAAATTCTTGTGCTTAAAATAGCTTTTAAAGCAACATACTGAAAAGTGCACAAATCGTTAAAGTTCTGTACATTTTGGTAAGTTGCTAAAACAAGTGTAACCAACACCCCAGAAATCCTTCTACCGTGTAAAGGTAACCACCATCTGATTTACAACATAGACTAGTTTCGCCTGGTTTTGAACTTCACATAAATGAAATAATATAGTTTATATACTTCTCCCTCTTTGACCTGACTTCTTTTGCCAAGTATTGTTCTATTAGTCGATGCTGGACTTGCAGTTTGTTCTCATTGTGAGTGGATATTCGG
The DNA here is from genome assembly GCA_027257055.1 of Cephalopachus bancanus. Lineage (NCBI taxonomy): Eukaryota > Metazoa > Chordata > Mammalia > Primates > Tarsiidae > Cephalopachus > Cephalopachus bancanus. Next base: position 1,291,921 of record JAPVLO010000452.1, on the reverse strand, counting down.
CTTGTGTTCGAATAGTGCTGTATGATCTACGAACGACTGAACATTCTTTTTTGTTTGTTTTAGTCGGAGTCTCACTCTGTCGCCCAGGCTGGAATGCAGTGGCGCGCTCACGGCCACCGCAGCCTCGACCTGCCGGGCTCAGGCGATCTCTCTGCCTCAGCCTTCCAAGTAGCTGGAACTACAGACGAAGGCCACCCTGCCCTGCTAGTTTTTTGATTTATTGTAGAGAGGAGGTCTCACCGAGTTGCCCAGGCTGGTCTCCAACCCCTAGGCTCAGGCAATCTTCTTGCTTCTGCCTCCCAAAGTGCTGAGATTACAGGCATGAGCCAGCGCGCCCAGCCTATGAACATTCTTGTATCTGTCTTTTCCTGCAGGTACTCATTATGTGTGCATCTTGATTGCATATATACCTAGAAGGTGAATTGCTGGGTCATAGGTTATATTTGTACACACAATATTTAGCTTAAGTACATACAATCAGTTTTCTGAAGTGGTTTTCCAATTTACGATTTCACCTGCTATATTTTGTAGTTCCAGTTGCTCCACATCCTAATGTATACTTTGTATCGTATGTCTTTTCCTTTTTAACCTTTTAGGTGGGTGTGTGGTGGTTTTAATTTGAATTTCCCTGATATGGCTATTTAAATATGTTCTTTACTGAAATATTTTGCCCATTTTTCCATTTATTTTTAAGAGTCTCTATATACTCTGCACAAGAGATCTTAGTTGAATATATGTGTGGCACATAACTTCTCCCATTCTATGGCTTGACTTTTCACAAAACTTTTTAATTTTAATGTGGTCTGATTTATCTTTGCTTTTGCTTTAGGATTAGCACTTTCTGTACCCAGCTTAATAAATCTTTGCCTATAAAGAGGACATAATTGTATTATTTTTCATCCAAGTTTTTATCATTTGATTTTTCACATTTATACTCAATTTTTCTGGAATAAATTTTTGTATGTGGTGTGAGTTAGGAGCCATATCCATTCTCCATTCCTACCAGTATGGGAAAAGAAACCCCATTGTTTTTATTGTGAGCCCATTTTTTTCTTCATAAATAATGTGTTTTTATTGTGGTAAAATATACAAAATTTACCATTTAAACCATCTTTAAGAGTACAGTTCAGTGTTATTAAGTACATTTACAATGTTGTGCATCCATCACCACTATCTATTTCCAGAACTTTTTCATCATCCCAATAGAAACTCTGTATCTGGTAATAATTCATTACCCCTATCTCCCAGTCCCTGGTAGCTTTGTATCTGCCTTTTACATCTACTCTATGAATTTGCCTATTCTATGTGCGTCATATAAGTGGAAGCACACATTTGTCCTTTTGTATCTGGCTTCTTTCACTTACCATTATGTTTTCAAGGTCTATTAGCCATGTCTTTTATTTTCTGTATTCTGATGCTTTGATATTTGGACCTTGTTATTCCTGGAGGAACTGCCCCTCCCAGGGCTAGATAATTTCCTAGATCCCATGTTCATTCTGAGGTGGTGTTTTTACATGAGATGGAGTCTGGCTCTTTATGTCAAAAGGTGAACCACAGGACACAAAGACAGTTTGTGCATAGCCTCTAAAAGGTGGGTGAAACTGGGCCGGGCATGATAGCTTACACCTGTGATCCTTGCACTTTGGGAGGCTTAGCTGGGAGAACTGCTTGAGCCCAGGAATTCAAGACCAGCCTAAACAGCATAGCAAGACCTCATCTATACAAAAATTTAGCCAGGCATGGTGGCATGCATCTGTATTCCCAGCTACTCAGGATACTGAAGCTGAAAGATTGCCTGACCCTAGAAGGTTGAGGCTGCAGTGAGCTATAAGCATGCCACTGCACTCTTGCTTGGATAACAGAGACCCACACTAAAAAAATAAATAAATAAATAAATTTGACTGTAAATGTGTGCCTGTTTGCATCAACTGTGCTCCATTTATTCATGTTTTTATGCTAATGTCGTGCTGTTTCAATTACTGTGGCTTTGTAATATATTTTGAAGTCAGGTAGTAAAATGCCTCCATCTGTGTTCTTTTTGCTCAGGACTATGTTGGTGGTTTTGGGTCTCCAGAGGTCGCACACAAATTTTAGGATTTATTTTCTATTTATGTGAAGAATATCACTGATACTTTGATAAATATTGCAGTAAGTCTGTAGTTCTCTTTGGGTAGTATGAATATTTTAACATTTATTCTTCCAATCCATAAGTATAGAATACCTTTCCAATTTTTGTGTCATCTTCAATTTCATTTACCAGTGTTTTATACTTTTCTTTGTAGCAATCTTTCACTTCTTTGGTTAAATTGATTCCTAGGTATTTCTTATTTCTAGCTATTGTAAATGGGATTGCTTTCATGATTTGTTTTGCAGTTTCTCTGCTTTGATGTATATAAATGTAAGTAATTTTTATGTTTTGATTTTATATCCTGCAATTTTGCTATATTCACGTATCAGTTCTACAAGTTTTTGAAGAAATCTTTGGGTTTTTCTAAATACCTTTATCATGTTATCTGCTAACAGGATAATTTGACTTTTTAATTTCCAATTTCCTTTATATGTTTCTCTTGCTTAACTGTTCTGGCTAGGATATCCCAGTCTATATTGAATAAAAATGGTTAAAATAGGCATCCTTTTCTTGTTCCAGATCTTTAAAAAAAAGGCTTTTAATTTCTCCCCATTTAGTATGTTAGCTGTGGGCTTGCCACATACGATCTTTACTGTTTTAAGGTAAATTCTTTCCATGCTTAGTTTGTTGAGAGTTTTTATTATAAAGGAATGTTGAGTTGTGTCAAATGCTTTTTCAGCATTTATTGACATCGTCATAAGTGTTTTGTCCTTGATTTTGTTATTGTCATGTATGTTTATTGATATGCACATGTTGAACCATCCTTGCATCCCTGGAATGAATCACACTTGACTATGGTGCATAATTTTAATGCTATTATATTCAATTTTCTGGCATTTTGTTGAAGATTTGAAGATTTTTTTACCTAAGTTCATCAGGGATATTGGCCTGTAGTATTTTTTCTTTTCTTGTTACATCCTTGTCTGGTTTTGGTATCAGGGAAATGTGTATTCTGAAGAAGTTGAATGAAAGGTTTTGTGTCAGGTCCATTTTGTCTAGAGTGTGTTTCAATTCCACCGTTTCTTTGATTTTCTTTCTGGATAATCAATTCAGTGCTGAGACTGGGTGATGAAGTTCTCTGCTATTGTTGTATTGCAGTATCTCTCCATTATGTCTATTAATGTTCGTTTTATATATTTGAGTGTTCCAGGTTGATGCATATATATTTACAAGTGTTATATTTTATTTTAAAATGTACCCCTTTATCATATATAGTGACCTTCTTCATCTCTTTTTACAGTCTGTCTTGATGTCTATTTTATGTGATGTAAGTATAACTTTGTCCATTTCTATATGTGTGCAATAGCTTTTTCCATCCCTTCACTTTCAGCACATGTCTTTATAGATGAAGTGATTTTCTTGTAGTGGCATAGAGTTGGTCTTTTTAAAAAGCCATTAAGCCACTCTTAATAGCTTGCTTACTTCCCCCCTCCCATGCTGCCACCCCCCTCCCCCTAGTTTACTTACTTTTAATGTTATTATTCATAGGTAAGGATTTACTATTGCCATTTTGTTACTTGTCTGCTGGTTGCTTTGCAACTCTATTCTTTTCTTCCTTTCTTACATTCTTTGTGGTAATTTCTCTACTATAGTATTTTAATCCACTGGTTTTTATTTTTAGTGAATCTAACAGATTTTTGCCTTGCAGTTACCATGAGGCTTGCAAAAAACATCTTATAGATATAACAAGTTATTTTAAACAGATGACAACTTAATTTTGATCATGTAGAAAAGAAACAAAGAAAAAACTAAAAATCTCTACAGCTTAACTCCACCAAGATACACTTTGACTTGTTTTTATTTACACAATTTTATATCACATATTTCTATAAAGGTTGCTGTCATTATTTTTGACAGATTTATATTTTAGTCTTCATACTATGCAGATGAGTAGATAGCACAACACAATTACAAGTCTAAGGATATTCTGAAGTCTTCTGTGTTCTTCCTTTTACCAGTGAGTTTTATAGCTTAAAATGTTTTATTTTTGTACATTAGTGTCCTTCTTTCAAACTGAAGAAGTCCCATTAGCATTTCTTGAAGTATAGGTTTTGTGGTGATAAATTCCTTCAGCTTTTGTTCATATGAAAAACACTTTATCCTTCTGTTTTAAGGAATGCTTTGCTGGGTACAATATTTGTGATAGGTTTTTTTTCGTTGTTTGGTTGGTGTTTGGTGGGGGGGCAGGATTTGGCATCACTTTAAATATCGCCCCACTGCCTTCTGCCCTGATTTCCACTGAGACATTAACTGTCAGAGAAACCAGAGCTCCTTTGTGTTCCTTGCTTTTCTCTTGCTGCTTAGAGAATCATGTCATTGCTGCTCACCTTTGAGAGCCTGACTTACATGCCCTGGGGTAGTATCACTTTGGTTTAATCTATTTGGTGATCTCTGACCTTCCTACATGTGTATATTTATACCTTTCTCTAGGCTTGGATAGTTTTCTGTTATTATTTCTTTGAGTAAGCTTTCTGCCCCTTGCTTTTTCTCAATTCCCTCTTGAATAGCAATAGATTTGCTGTTTTGAAGTTGTTCTTTATATCTTACAGGCATTCTTCATTTATTCTCATATTTTTGTTTTCCCTCTGTATTTTCCAGTACTAAGTTTGCTGATTCTTTCTCTTAATTCATTCCTCTATTGAGAGCCTACAATGCACTTTTCAGTTCAACAAATTATTTCTCAGTTACATGAGTCTATTTGGTTTTTAAATTTTTCAATCTCTGTTAAACTCCTCTGATAAATTTCTGAATTGATTTTCTGAATTATTATCATGGAATTCATTGAATTACCTTAGAATTGTTCTTTTGATTCCTTGATCTGAGAGCTCACATATCACCATCTTATTAGGGTCAGTCAGTCACTGGTTCCTAGCTCTGTTCATTTGAAGAGGTCATGGGTCTCTCTTTCCTGTGGACATACACATATGGCTTTGCATTTAAAGATTATTTGTTTTCCAGTCTTTGCTGTTTGGATTAGTTTGATCTTTCTAGGGTCTGTTTGCTTACATGTTTTTTGTCATTGCTTGTTAGTCCCCTTAATCCCAGGTTTGAGACAGCTCTTATAAACACTCCAAGCATAGCTTGTTCTGGATTTGTGGGGCTCAAAAGGGGATATCCTAGTTGTGTGAGAAGGCTGGCTAGGGTTTCATGCCCAGAGACCCATAGAGCATGTCTACTACAGCACAGTGCAACTGAAAAGCTACTGTGATTTGGTGTCTCCTTTGGCTGAAATAAAGAGCAGAGTTTTGCAGGTTGGGGGTTCTAGTCCCACCCCTCTTTGTCTAGCTGTTCTTAGGGGTTTTGAGTTGAGGCAATAGTGGTCTTCTTTCAGGTGATCTCAAGATTGTGGGGAAACTTGCCATCAGCCTTGATTCCACTTTTTCCAGTATAGAAATTTTGAATACAGGGGGAACTTTCCACATGCAATGCCTGGCAGATTGGTGGAGGGGGCATTGTAGATAGTGAAGATTTTTATCTTATTGTCCACTCAGAGTTTTCACTTTCCTGTAGTTCTAGGCATCATGTCAACAGCACATCTGAGTTCTGGGTATTGCTGGTAATAATCTTGGCACTCAATATTTGTTTTTGGTTTTCTGTGGGGGAGAGTGAAACCAGATTGCCTCTACTCCACAATTGTGTTGTTACTCTCTAAGATTTTGGTTAACCTATTATTTGTTCTAATTGTTATCTAGTTGTCTGTGACAGATTTCAAGGACTGCTCTTGGAAAAGGTTGTTCTCACTGGAAAAAAACCTAAGGTTAAACAGTCTTACAAGTGGAGTCTACTTAAATCAACAGATAGGGCAAATAGTGACAATTCTTTAGGGATGGAGCTTTGATGGCACTCCAACCACATTCTGCTCATTCTTATTACTGGCAAGCTGTTTGTTTTCAATATAATTGCAGGCTTCATCATAGGTCTGTCTATACATCATTTTCACTGTTGTCCTACTTCACTGGTTTCAGCTCTTAACTGAATTCTTTCTACTGAGTTTCACCTTAATTCTTTTTCTGTTTCTTTAAGTGGAAGCTTAATTGATTGAAAAGTATTTAAAACTATACATTTCCCTCTCAGTGCTGCCCTAGTTGCATTGCACAACATTTTATATGCTGGGTTTTCACTTCTTTGATTCCAAATGTCATTTTGTGATTTCTTATTTGACTTAATCAAATGTCTGTTTAATTTACAACTTTTTTTGACATTAATTCTTAGCTTAATTCTACTATGGTTAGAGAACATATTCTAGATGCACCTTATTCAAGATGACCACTGGGGAGTAGCCAACCTGTGCCTTACTGGCTGAGTGGAACAAAGAGGATGGATCCAGCTGCTGGTAAAGTCAAGCAGCTTGAGCAGCTTTGGATATAGGGAGCACTCTGCATTCTGCAGAGGACTCATGGAACGCATAGAGAACAAGGAGAAAGGAGTCTAAGTGACTGACACTGGAGCCAGGGGAGTCCCATCCCCACAGGGTACCAGGCTCACATAGATCTGGGTCAGTTCCTCTCCTCCCAGGTGTGTATGGGTCATTGGTCTCACACAGGAAGAGACCTTGTTAGGGCACAGTTACATGCTCCTGGAGCCCACGTGGAGGGGGGAAAACACACCTGCTCACTTAACAACTACCTCTGTCAACCCCAAGAAAGTATTCCCCGCTAGTGGTGCCTGGTGGCTGGCTTCCAGGCTGGGAAAGTTCACCTGCCAGTCACACTCACTCGATGCCTACTGCTAGTGCCAGTCTCACCTGCACAAAGAGCGGGTCCCTCTGTAACAGGGAATCTGCAGGATTTTTTAAATTGCTGAATGCAGCAATTGATGGGTGAGGGGTAGATACAAAATGTACCTGGAGGCCCAATATCCCAATGGAAACATTTCTGGGCTGCAAGTGATGTCAAAACTCTTGTAGTGCTACCAGCCACCAGGGAGCTTTTCCCTCCATCTAATCCCCACATAAAGCTCACAACGGGTATTAGAAAGTAGTCCAGCTAACCTAACCATGAGAAAAACTCTGCAACAGAAAGTCACTTTGAGTTCAGAGCACTTTGCAGCAAGAGCGCCAGAGCAGAAGTAAACAGCCTCCTCTCACTCCCTGTATGAACTATTTTGAACATCAGAAAATGCCTTAGGACAGCAAGACCATAACTACCTAAAAAACAACAAAACTAAAGAATAATAATAGAAGAGTTGCTCCTCAAAGATGAGAAAGAACCAGCAGAAAATCACTGGTAATCCTTAAAGACTTAAAGAGCCATCACCTACAAAAGCAGCTTTCAGTCCCCAAACAATGGAAGCCAACTGGAACAACCTATCCCTGATAATACAGAATTCAGACATTGGTTGACAAAAACAAGGAAAACAATGAGAAGCTGAAGGCAAAAAAACATCCAGGCAACAAAAACTATGCAGGAAGTAAAAGTTGAGTTGGCTAATATGAAGAAGATCCATTCTGAAATCCTGGAAATAAAGAATTCCCTCATGGAATGTCAAAGCACAGTAACAGGCCTAGGGAGCAGATTGATCAGGCAGAGGAAAGAAGCTCAGAGCTTGAAGATCAGAATACTGAACTAACCAAGTCTAGCAAGAACAAGGAGAGAATGTGCAAAAAGAAATGAGCAAAGTCTACAAGAGGTGTAAGACAACATAAAGAAGCCAAATATACTTTTGATTGAAATTTCCAAAACAGATGGGTAAACTGAGAACAACCTGCAACAAGCCCTCCATGTGATCATCTAAGAAAAATTCCCATATCTTGCTAGAGAGGCAACCATCCAAATGCAAGAAATTCAGAGAAGTACTACATGAGAAGGTCATTGATCAGACACATAGTAATCCACCTCCACAAGGTAAGCATGAAAAAAATCCTAAAGTCAGCTAGAGAGAAGGGTCAGACCACCTATGTGGGAAGATCCATAAGAACTGCAGAATTCTCAGAAGGAACCATACAAGTTAGAAGGGACTGGAGTCCCATCTTTAATGTTCTAAAATAAGCAATTCCAGCCAAGAATTTCCTACCCTGCCAAGCTAAGCTGATGGAGAATTAAAATCCTTCCCAGACATCCAATCCCTAAGAGGAAAAGCCACCTGCAGACCAGCCCTCCAGGAGATATTTAAGTCTTGAGTACAGAAACAAAATAACAGTTACACCCATAGCAAAACTCAGGCAAGCACAGAGTTAACAGAACATATAGATCATCCACACACAAAGAAACATGATCCAACATTCTGTTGCCTCCAGGAAACCCATCTCACTGCAAAGGACACCCATAGGCTTAAGGTAAAAGGCTGGAAAATGACCTTCCAGGCATATAGAAAATAAAAAAGAGCAGGGGTATCTATTCTTATATCAGACAAAACAGACTTCAAATGAATAAAAGTTTAGAAGGACAGAGAAGTTCACTATGTAATGATAAAAGGCTCAATCCACCAGCAAGAAATACCCATTTTAAGTATATATGTACCTAACACAGGAGCAACCAGTTTTATAAAACAATTGCTAAGTAAACTAAGAGAGGGCATAGACACTCACACATCATAGTCAGAGACTTTAAAATCCTGCTAACAGCCCTAGACAGATCAACAAGGCAAAAAAACAAGGAGATCTGGAACCTTAACTCAACACTCAACCAACTGGATATAACAGACATCTACCTAACAGCTAGAGCGTACATTCTACTCATCAGCACATGGAACATACTCCAAGACTGATCACATTCTCAGGCACAAATCAAGTGTGAACAAATTTCCTAAAGTTGAAATAATACCAAGCATCTTCTCAGATCACAGCGGAATAAAAATAAATATCACCACTACCAAGATCCACCCAAAGCACACAAAGACAATGAAAGTAAACAACATGCTGCTGAACGACTTTTGGGTCAACACAGAAATCAAGACAGAAATGAAAAGATTCCTGGAAACAAATGAAAACAAAGACACATCATCTCCAAACCTCTGGGATGTCATGAAGGCAGGGTTGCAAGGGAAGTTCATAACATTACATGCTCATATCAAGAAAAGTAAAGAAGCCGGGTTCGGTGGCTCAGCCTGTAATCCCACACCTTTGGGAGGCTGAGGTGAATGAACTGCCTGAGCCCGCGGGTTTGAGACCTGCCTGGGCAACTTGGCGAGACCTTACCTCTACAATAATTTTTAAAAATTAGCCGGGCATGGTAGTGCGCATCTGTAGTTCCAGCTACTTGGAAGGCTGAGGCAGAAGGATTGCCGGAGCCCAGCAGGTGGAGGCTGCGGTGGCCAGGAGCGGCCACTGCACTCCAGTCTGGGTGACAGAGTGAGACTCCAACTCAAAAACAAAAACAAAAACAAACTAGCCGGGCGTGGTAGCACATGCCTGTAGTTCCAGCTACTTGGAAGGCTGAGGGGGAAGGATCGCCGGAGCCCAGCAGGTTGAGGCTGCAGTGGCCGGAGCGGCCACTGCACTCCAGTCTGGGCAACAGAGTGAGACTCCAACTCAAAAAATAAATAAATAAATAAATAAATAAGTACCATTTCACTTGTGCTTAACGACAGAAGTCTGTGACAGCCAGCTTCAGATTTTTTTTTTTTTTAATTTTCACCTGCTCTATTAGGAAAGGGAAAAATCTGCCAGTCACAAATGTGTTAAGATGGTGCTTGTTGGGCAACCCCCTCGGGTCTATTCCCACTTCCATTGTGGGAAGTTTTCTGTACTCTCAGTAAATCCTACTTTGTTAAAAATATATATATATATACTATTTGTCTTCTAGCTGACAGTTTCTCAGAAGATATTATGAACCTTGTTATCTTGTTCCTATATACATCTTTTTTCCTCTCAGGCTGTTTTCAAGATTTTCCTTTACCAGTTGTTTTCAGCAATTTGTTTATGATGTGCCTTGATTTTGTATGTGTTTATTCCCTAATTCTTTGAACATCTTAAATCTGTGAGTCATAGGGTTCAACACATTTGGAATAGCATTTTCAGCCATTACTTCTGCATATTTTTCTACCCAACCCCCACTTCTGAGACTCATATTTACATATATCTTAAACTGCTTTATATTTTCCCACAGATCACTTAGACTGTCTTCTTTTCTTACAGTCTTTTTCCTGCTGTGCTGCTTTTTTTATACGTTTTCAAGTTCACTGATTTTTCTTCTTCCAAAAATTGTTTAATCCCCAGTAAAATTTTCTTTTCTGGTGTTTTATTTTTCTTTTCTTGAAGTGTAATTTTGTTTTTATTTATCTTCAATTTCTCATTGTTGGTGTTTTTAAAAAATTCTTCAGGATGCTGAGCATACTTACAACTTCCTTCATTCTGTTATGCTAATACCATTATCCCTGCTATTGGAGTCTGGAATGACATTGATTTTTCCTGTTTGGGGGTCATATTGTTCTGCTTCTTTTTTTTTTTTTTTTTTTTTGAGTCGGAGTCTCACTCGGTCGCCCAGTGGCATACTCACTGGATGTCGACCTGCTGGGTTCTGGCAATTCTTCCACCTCAGCCTTCCAAGTAGCCAGAACTACAGTCATGTGCTACCACACCCAGTTAATTTTTTATTATTGTAGAAACGAGGTCTCACCAAGTTGCCCAGGCTGGTCTCGAACCCACAGGCTCAGGCAATTCACTTGCCTCAGTCTCCCAAAGTGCTGAGATTACAGGCTGAGCCACTAAGACTAGTCTTTTACACTTTTCTTACATTGCTGAAGATTCTTTAGGCAGTTACTTATGAGTTGGTTTGATACTTTTGAAGCCTTCACAAAGCAGCTTAGGGAAAGTCTGATGTTTAGAGACAGTTTAGCTCTGCTCCTAATGTGTAAGCTTTCTGAGATTTCTATTAAATAGTATGGGTGATCATCATGATCAGAATTAGACTCTTTACCACATGTAAGTTCTGTGTATTTTCCAATGTGCAGTTCCCTGACTGCTTAGTGTTTTGAAAGACTCAAGAAAATCCCTGTGCACATTTCTGAACTCTTGTATACACCTCCCTCTTCTCTAGTAGTCTGCCCTGCACCAGCCACCCCAGTTGCTCTGATCTTGATCTTTTCAACACAGAAGAATTTGATGCTCTGTTTGTGACCACCTTTCCCATAATCCAGAATGTGTTTCCAAACAGAAAGTTTCTGTAATTGTAGCACTACCTCACTTCTCTTCTGTCATGAGTCACAGTCCTTCTCAAACTTATTATTCTATCATGGCTCCAATAGAAATTGATGGGTTTTGACAGTCATGGTGCTTTAGGGGAAACAAGTCTTTTCATACATTAATGGTAAGAATGTAGATGGACTTTTTCAAAAGTAACTAGACATATTCTATTAAAATAAAATTTTAAAAAAACAACACCAGCAGCATTCTTCTCAGACCTGGAAATGACAATACAAACAACCATGAATAGCCAAAACAATCCTCAGCCAAAAAAAAAAAAAAAGCAGGTGGTATCACACTCCCAGACTTTAAACTTTATTATAAAGCTACAATAATCAAAGCAGCCTAGTATTGGTACAAGAACACACATATATATAAATGGAACACGATAGAGATTCTGGAAGCAAAACCTCAACTTTTCAACCAACTCATCTTCAACAAAGCCTCCATCACCAACCATTGGCAAGAGGAGAACCTATTCAGTAAATGGTGCTGGGAAAACTGACTGACCACATGCAGATTAAAACAAGATACCTACCTACTATCACCATACACAATCTAAATGGATCAAAGAGCTAAACGTAAAACCTCAAACTATAAGAACCTTAGAAAACGCAGGAGACATCCTTATGGAAATTGGAACTGGCAACCAATTCCTGATCAAAACTCCAAGTGCCCATGCCATAAGAGATAAGATAGACAAGTTGGACCTCATCAAACTGACAAGCTTCTGCAAGGCCAAACCATCAAGAGAGTGGGGAGACAGCCCACAGTCTGGGAAAAAAATATCTGCCAGCTGTACATCTGACAAAGACCTAACATCTAAGCTCTACAAGGAACTCAAATGTGCCAAAATGAAAAAAACAAACAGCCCATTACAAAGTGGGCAAAAGATATGAATAGACACTTCTCAAAAGAAGACACACAAGCACCCAACAGATACATGAAAAAAATGCTCAGCCTCACTAGTCACCAAAGAAATGTAACTTAATACCACACTGAGATATCACCTAACTCCAGGCAAGATGGCCATCATCAATAACTCAAAAAACAACAGATGCTGGAGAGGATGCAGGGGAAAGGGAACACTTCTACACTGTTGGTGGATGTGTAAACTAGTACAATCTCTGTGGAAAACAGGTTGATGATTCCTAAAAGATCTAAAAATTGACCTTCCATATGACTCCGCAATCCCCCTACTGGGAATATACCCAGAGGAACTCAAATCACTCTATGAAAAAAAGATACCTGATGGAAGGCTGAGGCAGGAGGATCACCTAAGCTCAGCAGGTCAAGGCTACGGTGATTGTGAGCGTGCCACTGCACTCCAGCCTGGGCGACAGTGTGAGAAATCCAGCTTAAAAAAAAAGAAAAAGATGCCTGCACACAGATGTTTATTGCAGCATTACTTAAAATAGCAAAAACATGGAACCAACTGTGCTGTCAATCAAAAGAGGACTGGATTAAAAAGATGTGGTACATATACATGATGGAATAGTACACAGTCATAAAGAAGGAAAAAATTATGGCCAGGCTCAGTGGCTCAGCCTGTAATCCCGCAACTTTGGGAGGCTGAAGTGAGTGGATTGCCTGAGCTCACGGGTTCGTGACCCGCCTGGGCAGCGAGACCTCATCTCTACAATAAATAAAAAAATCAGCTGGGTGTGGTAGCACATGCCTATAATTCCGGCTACTTGGAAGGCTGAGGCAGAAGGATCACCGGAGCCCAGCAGGTCGAGGCTGCAGTGGCCAGGAGCGGCCAATGCACTCCAGTCTGGGCGACAGAGTGAGACTCCAACTCAAAAAAAAAAAAATTATGAACTTCGTAGCAACTTGGATGGACTCAGAGCCTATAACACTGAGTGATCTATCACAACAAAGAACTAAGTACCACTTGTTCTCATTCATAAGTGGACCTTGTACAATTATTGTAATACTATAAGAAAGGAATTGGCAGTAGTTGGAAACTGCCAAGGGGAGGGCAGGATTGGTAGTAGTGGCAAACTGTGCAGGGAGGGGGAACACACCTCATCAACAAGGATACCTGCAAATTGAACATCTGTTTTTACACCTAACCCTGAATTGTACCCCACATCTTCAAAATTTAAAAAAAAAATTAAATGCACACATACTTTGACTCAGCAGTATCATCATTAGGAATATATTATATAGAAATAAAAACACTAACATGCAAGAATAACCAAATAAAGATACTGTAATAGTTTTTAGTTTGTAGCAGTAGGAAAAAATCCAACCTAAATACTCAGCTTAGGCAGAATGGGTAGCATATATCATGACACCACTGTTCCCATGTTGCTACATATTATATTCTACAGGCATTTTGTAAAAGTCATAAAGCAAGGTACAAGAGACACATACAAACCAAATGTAATATGAAAACTTTTTAAAAATCCTGAATCAAACCAACTATAATTATGGAAAGCTGACTCATCTGTTCAAGAAATACACTAAAATATGTAGAGGGACATGACATATGATATGAATATACTGACTGCCTTTAAAATATCCTAGCAAAAACAAATTGGGAAGGTTAAACAAGGGAGGCAAAAAATAGGTGATTATTAAAGGTAGATTATGGATTCACAGTGTTGACCATACTACTTTATTTTTATATGTTTGAAATTTTCTACAATAAAGTTGAAACATGTTAATACATATTACAGATATATATGCAGTTATTCCATTAAAGGATACTGTTAATACACTGAAATGGAGACTATATTTGAGCACAGAATAAAACATTAAGCAATAAAGTTTTAACGGTAAGGAAAATATAATGAAAGTAGTTTTAAAAAGCTTTGCACTATTTCCTTGCCATGGAATTAACTCTATTATGTAACTTTGCAAGAGAAAGGTAATGATTTTTAACTTAAAAATCCCCATGTAAAGAAAATAAAGCTTAATTTTGAACACTTATGATGGTAACAAGACTCTTAAAGAAGAAACTAAATTGAAAGCACAACTTCTGTCTGTAGATAATTCCCCACCATTTTAAGAGGAAAACTTCAACTTTGAAAACATGATTCATGAAATAAACATTAACAGTGTTGAAAATTTAATATATACTCAAGTTTCTCCTTTTAAATAATCTTGTAACAACAGCAACAAGAATGAAAATCTTATTAAATTGATCTAGATGATGATGCAGGAGAGAATGGTGGAAATTTGAGCAACAATGATTGTTCCTCTATAGTGTAGTGAATGATTAAAGAAAAGTGCTACACCACCCACCAAATTTAAGTAACTGACACAATGCCTAAAATTTCCATTTACCATCATTCTTCTTGGTTAATAGAGAATTTTTCAAAATATATTCACAACCAAAATATATTAATAAGTATATGGAAAGAAAGAGGCTTCATGGACAAGACTGGGAAACAATGGATTAAATAAAGATACTGTTTTATTTACAGAAGGTCTTCTCACAACCTTTTAATTTGATTTGTTCAAAGTGCAGTTCATGGTGCCAATAAGTAAATTTGGTTATGCACTGCATCGTATGCAATGAAGAAGAATCCCCGGCTCTGGAAGGTATTTTGAGGATTATATCTTAAAAGTCTGGTTCAGAGTATTGACTGCAAAAGGCTGTTATTGTGCAAAAATGTTTCATGGTAGAGGTATTATCAATGACTTACTATAGTACACAACACACTAATTACATTTCACTATTTAAATTTTCTTTAAATTTAGAATCTTGTAATTATGTTAATCCCTGAATTGTTAGTGACGGAGCAATGACAGTTCATCCAATTTGAGAAAAGTGTAGAGAGGAAGAATGCATGACTATAGTGGCATCATGATGATTACACTGATTATTCATGGAGTTCTAGTGGTCTCAGTGATCTTTTTTCTTCTTTGTCAAGTTATAAAAATGATGAATTAATATTTAGATTATATTATGTACTATGTACTACCAATGGTTTTCAGAGTAAGGATCATAAACAATTTTATGTTGTGGAGACAATTAAGTAGGGTGCAATATCTATTTTTTTTTTTAAGTATTAGAAGACAACAGGGTGCACTGCATGTAGAAAAGGTAAGTATTGTCTTGGGAATGTTTGTTCCAGTTATTCTATGGACAGCTTTTAATATGGCTTACAGTCACTCAATTTTGTAGTCTCAAGTTCTGAGAATACTGTCCACCAGATGCTTGGAATCAGACTTGGAACTGCAGTCATTTATTGCTTGTCCAGTATCTTCTCACTCACCTTCATTCATGGAACAGTAACACAGTCATCATTACTGTCTTTTGACTTTCAGTCCTCATTCAACAAATCTGCAATTTGTAAGTTTCCATTATTTAAAGTTGCTTTTATTTTATTAAGTGTTATTTTTGTCCATTATGTAAAATATATTTCATTATTTATTGTCATTATATCTGTTCCTTGAAGTGTACAAGGAAAATATAATTAATACATTATATTGTTCAAAATCACTGTGTGCACAAACATCTACTAATTAACTGGGTTCTGTATTGTGTGTGTGTGTGTGTGTGTGTGTGTGTGTATGCTATTCAGAAACACCTGCTAGAGTTCATGTGGGTAGTTCATGTTTAAATTATTTGGGGAAAATCTGGCTTGGGTCTTTTTTTTAACAGACTGGAAACATATTATTATTTTTCCTATTTAAAGTAATAGAATGTAGGCTCTGAAATTTGGGCATCTGAAAGCTTACTATTCAACATATTGTCAGGAATGGTTAGATTCAGCTGAGGAAAAGCTGTAGTTTGTAAATGTGTTTTTAATTTCCACTTAATATCATTATGTGTGTGTGTGTGTAGTGGAATTATCTTGGCTACCATGTTGTTGACAAATTATCTGTCCCTTAAAGTAGTAATCAAAAAATGCGAGCTAAAAACTTCTGCTTCTGGAATTTGTTATAGAAAAATAATCTCTGCTTGACTTTATTTTTAAAAGTTCACCAATCCTAAAGTAATTACTTAGGCCTTTTTTCCTGTATGGATTATCTGCTGCTGTAAAATTTATGTGCTCTGAATGGAGTTGTTCAATCTTTTTACATTCTAAAGGTTGTTCCAGAATATATCATTGGTATTCAAAAAGGGATATATAACAATAGACTGATTATATCTTATTGTACTCATAAAATACTTGACTGCACTAACAGTATATAAAAATGATAATAATACTAATTATCAGATAATGTCCAAAGGGAGCCACATGCATTTAATAATTTATAATTTATTCATTATTATACCATTATAATATTTTACAAAAAACCTGAAGCACAAAGAAATTAAGAAACATACAATTTCAGGTAAGAGATAGTGAAATGGAGAGGATATTCAGTAAAGAATAATTCAGCATTACATTCCACAATTATAGAAACGCTAATTCTTTAGGGAGTTTTAGAAGTCATTTCTGCATTCATTAAGTTAATATGGGCTTTCTATTTATTCTGAGCAGAAGCAAAAGAATAAATCTTTACTACGTTCATTACTGATATAATATGAATAATGAAGGTTTTCTTACCTTTAATCACATTCAAGGCTTTGTCAGTTATGAAGCCTCATGTGTTGTGTAAGCTGTGAATGACGTCTAAAGTCTTTACTACACTGGATACATGTATAGGGTTTCTCACCAGTATGGATCCTTTGATGTAGAGTGAGTTCTGAGCCACGACTAAAGGCCTTCCCACATTCCTTGCATTCATAGGGTTTCTCTCCTGTATGAGTTCTTAGATGTTCGGTAAGGTGTGAGCCACGAATAAAAGCCTTCCCACATTGCTTACATCCATAGGGTTTTTCACCTCGATGAATTCTCTGGTGTTCACTAAGTTGCGAACCATAAATAAAAGCCTTGTCACATTCCTTACATTTGTAGGGTTTTTCACCTGTATGAATTCTCTGATGATATGTAAGCTGTGTAGCACGAAAAAAGGTCTTCCCACATTCTTTACATTCATACTGTTTCTCACCATGAATTTTCTCATGTTGTGTAAGATACGCAACACGAATAAAGGCCTTTCCACATTCCTTACATTCAAAGGGTTTCTCACCTGTATGAATTCTCTGATGTTCACTAAGTTGTTTGCCACAAATAAAGGCCTTTTCACATTCCTTACATTTGTAGGGTTTCTCGCCTGTATGAATTCTCTGATGTTGAGAAAGATTAGAATTAGAAATAAAGGCTTTCCCACATTCTTTGCATTTATAGGGTCTCTCACCTGTGTGAACTCTCAGGTGGTAAGTAAGTTGTGAGCCACGAAAAAAGGCCTTCCCACATTCTTTACAATCATAGGGTTTCTCACCTGTATGAATTCTCTGATGTTCACTCAGTTGAGAGGCACATAAAAAGGCCTTCCCACATTCTTTACATCTGTAAGGTTTTTCACCAGTATGTACTCTCTGATGATAAGTAAGGTGTGAACCAAGAATAAAGGCCTTTCCACATTCTTTACACTCATAGGGTTTTTCACCACTATGAATTCTTTGATGGTAAGTAAGTTGAGATCCAAGAATAAAGGCTTTCCCACATTGCTTGCATTCATAGGGCTTTTCACCACTATGAATTCTCTGATGGAGAGTATACTGTGAACAATAACTAAAGGTTTTTCCACATTTCTTACATTCGTATGGTTTCTCTCCTGTATGAACTCTCTGATGTTCAGTGAGCTGTGAACCACGAATAAAGGCCTTCCCACATGCTTCACATTGATAAGGTTTTTCATTAGTATGGATTTTCTGATGTTGAATCAAATCAGAACTACGACTAAAAGTCTTCTGACATTCCACACACTCATAAGGTTTCTCAACAGTCTGACTCCTCTGATGTTGGATATCATTTGGCTTTTTGCCAAAGGTCTTCCTATGTTTCTTAGAGTGTTTTTCTATATTATGATTTTTCTCATGTTGAATAAGGCATGACAGATAGCTGAAAGCTTGTCTACATTCCTTACATTTGTATGTTTTTCCCTTAGTAGGAATAATCTGATGGAGATTAGGGGACATGAAATGGCTTTGAGTGGCCTTTTCTTCACAAGTAATTTTTACACACACGTAAAGTCCATCTTGAGTTTTCTGTTGACCTTCAAACTTATCTTTGTACTCCATATTATCTCCAGGACCATAGTATTGAAGGTTGTGGTTGATAAGTTTCCTCATATTCTGCCACTGGAGTGACTCCATTTCATAAATTCCCCATTCTGGAAATGACTTTTTGGGCTCACAAATGGACTCCAAGTCTGCAGAATAACAAGAAAGCAAATTCCTGCTGTTTTGTTTACAAGGAGAAATGAACTTAATAAAGTAAAAATGGTAAATGAAAATAATTTTCATCAGAATAGAATGGCTAAAACAGTGCTCAATATACTGTGCAATTTTATTTAAAGGCACAAAGAGAGAATAAAGAATGAGGAGAGCTTATAGGAAGGAAGATAATTAGGAAAACAGGTTAAGTCAGTGGTTCTCAAATTTTGGAATGGCTTAGAAACACCAAGGAAGCTTATAATAGAAAACAATAAAAACACCCTCTTGGGAACACACGAACAGATACCTGGCTAGACACCCAATTTATCAGCAAATCCTATCAGCTCTTCTGTCAAGACTTAAGAATCTAACTGCCTCCACTCTACCACCCTAGTCCAAGCCACCCATCTTTCATTGTATTAGCCTCTTTCATTGGTCTCCCTGCTTTCATATTTACTCCTACAATTTATTCTTCATAGTAGCCAGAGGAATTGCTTAAAAATATAATTCACAGCATATCACTCTCCTGCTAAAAATCTTCCGGTGGTTTGCCAACTCAGAGTAAAATACAACGTCCTTACTTTGACCCACAAGGCCCTACATGTGCTTGCCCTTGGCCACTTTTCTCATGTTATCTGTCACCACTCACTTAATTATTCACTTTGCTCTAGTCGTAATGGCCTCTTTGCTGTTCAAAAATGTCAAGCATATGCCTCTGTGTTTACCGTTTCATCTTTTCAGAATGCTCTTCTCTTACATATCTTCATGGCTTGTTCCCTCACTTCAGTGTTCTGCTCAAATGTCACATTATCAAAACATTCAAAACATAATTGCACCTATATTGTATTTTTCACTAATTGATATACCATTTTAAAAGTTTGACTATTGTCTGTCCCATGCTTAATTAAAGCAAAGACATTGTTTCACTTTATCTCTAGTGCCTAGAACCATTACTTCCACATTGTTGGCATTCAATATTTATCAACAATTTTTTTAATGTAATGTATCTTCATTCATCAGTCTCCAGATGCTTCTGATATAACACAAAGTTTGAGAATACTGCTTGAATCTTGAACAGTTTACCCTTGTGCTTAGAATACAATCCAATCCATTCATGGTCTACAAGCCCCTGCATGATCCAAGTTTTTATAACCTTTTTTACCTCATTTTGAGCCATGACTACCTTCAGAAACAATACTCTAATCCACTAACCTGACTGAAGTTCCTAGACATGTCAAATTCTTTCCTAATTTAGACTTCCCATTCGCTGTACCATCTGCCTGGAATGCTCTCTGAGTAGCCAGCTCCCTTGTGACTGAAATATTGTAGCTTCAATGCCAGCTACTATGAAAGACTGTCCCTTCTACTTGGATTCATGGCATTCTCTGTAACTATACTTTATTCCTCTTTCTTTTTTCAATTTTTGCAATTCTAGAATTACATTTCATTTATTTATCTGTTGATCTTCCTACTCCAGAAGCTCCACATGTATAGAAAAACATGTGTGCCTATCTTATTAGTTAGTCCTTAAACACAGTATAAATACTGTTTTCTTATTCCATTCATGCACTTTTCCAGGACTTCCTTTCCAATGCTTCCTCAAATATTCTAACAGTTCCAAAAACAGTACCTCAAAAATGACCTAGAAATAGTGACAGGTTTACACAAGAGAAAACTGTTGAACAAAGAAGAAGAAAGAAGTTGAAATAAAAGCATACTTTTCAAAATATAGAGAAACTCTAACTGATGTAACTGGTTCACTGGGTACAGACTCTCTAACCACAACTGTATAGACTGTAGAATATAACAGAGGATGGTAATGGGGAAAGAGGGAGAAAAAATTCATATCAGTAAGTTCAAGTTTAAACAATTTTTTAGAAATAAGGTTCAAACAAGCTTCTACAAAGCCAAAGAAACCATCAAGAGAGCAGGGAGAAAGCCCACGGACAGGGAAAATATATTTGCTAACTATATCTGACAAAGGCCTAACATCTAGGATCTACAAAGAACTCAAATGTGCCAAAAAGAAAAAAACCAAACAGCCCCATTACAAAGTGGGCAAAAGATATGAATAGACTCTTCTCAAAAGAAGACACACAAGCAGACAACAGATAACATGAAAAAATGCTTAGTCTTATTAGTCATCAAAGAAATGCCACCACCCTGAGATACCACCTAACTCCAAGCAGGATGGTCATCATCAATAACTCAAAAAACAATAGATGCTAGAGAGGATGCGGGGAAAAGGGAACACTTCTACACTGTTGGTGGGAGTGTGAACTAATACAGCCTCTGTGGAAAACAGTTTGGTGATTCCTAAAAGTTATAAAAATCGACCTTTCATATGACCCTGCAGTTCCCCTAATGGAACTCAAATCACTCTATCAAAAAGATATCTACACACCCATGTTTATTGCAGCATTGTTCACAATAGCAAAAACATGGAACCAACAGTGCTGCCAATCAAAAGAGGACTGGATTAAAAAAATGTGTTACATATACATGATGGTCTATTACACAGTCATAAAGAAGGACAAAATTATGAACTTCACAGCAACTTGGATGGACTTAGAGTCTACAATACTGAGTGATCTATCACAGAAACAAAGAGTATCACGTTCTCACTCATAAGTGGACCTTGAACAATTATCATAATATTGTAAGAAAAGGATTGTCAGTAGTGGGAAACTGACAGGGCCGAGGGGCAGGATTGGCAGTAGTGGGATTCTCCTGGGGGTTGGGGTACCTGCATAATGAACATATATATACTTAACCCTGAATTGTACCCCACATCTTTAAAATTAAAATTTTTTTAAATTAAAAAATAAATAAATAAGGTTCAGAAACATGAGAAAACATACTTTTGCAGAAAAGTAAAAAGAAATTGTATAGACAACAACCCCTCTCCCCCAACACACACACAGAGCACTGCTAAGTTTAACAAAACTCATGCCAGCAAAATATCCTGGAATGAGAATATCTGCTTTTGTTTCTTTCACAGAAGTACAGTATGATTTTTTAAACACTTAGAAACCAATGGGCTTATGGTGATTAAGGTGATATTGTAAAGGTCCAAATAAATTCAGTTGGGACCCTAAATGGCTATCTATGTTATAGTAGCACAATAAAAATGGGAAGAAATGTAAATATGATTTTGGGGTGTAATGCACTGTGGAACCGCACAGAGGAAGATGCTAAATGGAAACCAAGTGGGATAAAGAAAGTGAAGATTAGACTACTTAAGTCTCAGAACTATGCTGAGAATGAGAAATATATATATAAATGTATTCAGTTAAATAATAGTTGTATTATTGTCATTAAATTAATGAAAGACCAAGTGGAGGAAAATGGAAAACCAGCAAAAGGGCTGATGACTGAGGACAGCAAAGTGGAGTCTGAAAAGCAGAAGTCATTTTAGGAGGCCCTTTTATTCTTGCCTCCATCAAGTCCTGCTAAATCTATCTCCTAAATAGCTGCTGAATGTTTCTTTTATCACCAACACCACTGCTGAAGAAGCCCAAAACACCTCTCATTTGAACCATGACAATAACCTACTCAGTAATGTCATGGGACCCTTTGTTCTAATATTCATCTGGCAGTCAAAGTGATACAGTAAATAAAGAAATAACATTATGTCACTGTCTTGCTTATGATTCTTCCATAACTTACAAATGTTTTGGGGATAAAATCCAAACTCCTCTGCAGTATTTTTCAAACTTCTTTTGACTATGACCTCATAGTAAGAAATACACATTATATTGTGATTGAGTACACAAACTCAAACATAAAACAAATATGTTATGAAATAATATTTATCTTGGATATGTGACGAATTCTGATATTTTATTTTCTCTCCTGTATGCTATTTTCTATTAGGTTATTCTCATTAGCCCTAGAACAGGGGTCCCCAACCCCCAGGCTATGGACCAGTATTGGTCTGTGGCCTGTTAGGAACTGGGCCACACAGCAGAAGGTGAGCAACCAGCAAGCAAGCAAAGCTTCATCTGTATGTACAGCTGTTCCCCATCATTTACATTACTGCCTGAGCTCCACCTCCTGTCAAATCAGTAGTGACATTAGATTCTCATAGGATCACAAACCCTATTGTGAACTGTGCATATAAGGGATCTAGGCTGTGCACTACTTATAAGAACCTAATGCCTGATGATTGAGGTGGAGCTGAGGCAGTGATGCTAGTGCTAGGTAACGGCTGCAAAGACTGATTAACATTAGCAGTGAGATTTGACTGCACAGAGACCATAATAAATCAATTGCTTGCAGATTTATATCAAAATAATAATTTCATAATTATTTTATTGTATGTTACAATGCAATAATAGAAATAAAGTGCACAATAAATGTAAGGCACTTGAATCATCCTGAAACCATCCCACCTGGCCTCCTCATCCCTGGAAAAATTGTCTTCCATGAAACCAGTCCCTGATGTCAAAAAGGTTGATGACTGCCACTCTAGAAGTTTCTGCCTGGCCTGGCCTCTGTCAGCCACTCCAAAACCCATGTGGCACCTCTGCCTCACTGGGCTCCAGCTATACAGGCCTTCTTTCAATACCTCATAAGGTACTGAAAGGTATTAAAACAACCACTCCACCCACTGCAATCTGCAAGGGAGGGCCCCACAGCTCTGGCTCCAAGTTCTGTTATTAAGGCTGGCTTCCTCCAAAAGGTCTCAATTTTCTGAAGCTCTTAATGCGACAGCCTTACTACCCTTAGGTTATAAGAATAAGCATGCACTCTCCCCTGAGAGTTCATTAGAGACCAATCCTGTAATGTCTGACATCTTAGGGTATCCCAATATGCTGAAAAGCCTTGGCTTCCTGGGTCTTTGGTCATCACTAGGACTCTTATCAATGTCCTACCACACTCTAACCAGTGTGCCTTCTGGAACTGACAGGTAGTTTCTACAAAATACTCTAAAACTTCTACCTCCCCTCTGATTATTCTCTCCCTCTTCTTGGTCCAATTGAAACCAAGTATACTACTTGTCCTGAAACAGTGTTTTCCTTCATGCGTTTCCCTCTACCTCACTATACCTAACTTTCCCCACAATAGACATAATTACAGCAAGTTAACACCAAAGAATCAGATACACAAAAAAAATTATGTATCTCAATATTAATTTTTCTAAAAGTATTCCTAACCATGACATTTACCACCACAGTATTTATATTCTATATTCTCTTTGAAGCAACACTAATCCCAACTCTATTTATTATTACCTGATAAGAAAATGAAACAGAATGATTAAATACAAGATTTTTATTCCCTGTTCTTTACATTGATTAGCTCTTTATCCCTATATTTGGACAATTAATTTATATCCCAAATATCCCTATATTTGGACAATTAATTTATATCATTAAATTTTTAAATAACTTACTACCGAATTTGAACTACCAAACTCCTGATCTAATAGTCTCCTATGATTAGCGTGCAAAAAAGCTTTCATAGTAAAAATATCCATTTACAGCCTCTACCTCTGATTACTGAAAGCATATACAAGTCTCAAATGCTGCATCCATAATTCTTGCAGCTACATTACTAAAATTAGGAGGATATGGCATACTACAAATACTATAATTTTCAATCTACTAACAATACACAGCCTATCCATTTCTTATACTATCAACATTAGGAATAATTATAACAAACTCTATCTGTTTATGCCAAAAAAACTAAAATCACTCATTGTATGCTCCTCTATGTCATGCAGCACTAGTAACTGTAACTATTCTCATCCAAACACCACCATGCTTTACAGGAGCCCCAGCCCTCAAAATCACCCATGGCCTCACGCCACCATATTATTTTGGCTCACAAACTCAAACTATGAACAAATCCATAGCAAAGTCATACACATGATCCCCAACTTATAATGGTTACACTTATGATATCTCAACATTGCTATGGCGAGAAAGCAATACATATTCCATATGTTTCATGGGATTATGTCAAATAGCTTAAAATATTTTCAATATTATCCAGAGCTAATCACAGTTGAGGAGCATCTGGACTATTAGCTCACAGACTACAGGAATTAATTCCTTAATAACAACTTGAGGAATACAGGCTAGCCTAACTAACCTACCATACCACCAGCAATTTACCAGTTGGATAATTATTTATAGTCACAGCACATTTTTGTGATCTAATTTTGCTATTATCCAAATAGAACTTAATATACTAATTACAGCCCTAAATTTCTTCTATATATTAATCTCACCACAATGAGAAAAATTCACGTATCACATTAATGTCATCAAACCATCATTCACATAAGAAAATACTCTTATATTTATATATGTCTTACCTCTGTTATTCCTGTCACTATTAACCCCCAAATTACTCTAGAACTGATATACTGTAGATATACAGAGGGTGCCAAAAATGTATACACATTTTAAGAAAGAAAAAAACTGTTATTAAAATTATAATACTCAATATACACCAATAACACAAGATGAATACAAGTCATGTTTGACTTCTGCAATTATAAGAGGTCCTCAAAGTGGTTACCATCAGCACCCGGACATTTCTGATTATAGCACTCCTCTGATGATAGCTGTGCTTCTACCATTTCCTTTGTCCTGCCTGTCACATGGTAACACTAGCATTCATTTGATTAATGCCATCATTTGAGTGAATGTCATAGTATACATTGATACTGTAACTCAGTTCAACTTTAAAAAGTGATACATAGATAACATCTCTTAAAATGTATATACTTTTTTGTGTATACATTTTTTGGCACCACTGGTACTTTAAAAAAAACATTCACTTGTAAATCTTATATAACAGAAGCTTACGCCTTTGGGAGGCTGAGGTGAGTGGATTGCCTGAGCCTGTGGGTTCGAGACCCGCCTGGGCAGGCGAGACCTCATCCCTACAATAAAATCAAAAAATCAGCCGGGCGTGGTAGCGCATGCCTGTAATTCCCGCTACTCAGAAGGCTGAGGCGGAAGGATCGCCAGAGCCCAGCAGGTCGAGGCTGCGGTGGCCGGGAGCAGCCACTGCAATCCAGTCTGGGCGACAGAGTGAGACTCCAACTCAAAACAAAAAACAAACAAAAAAAAAAAACCAGAAGCTTAAAGCTCCTTACAGTAGTCTCCACTTAGCGGTTTTGCTTTCTGTGGTTTCAGTTACCCAGAGTCAACAGAGGTCCAAAATATTAAATGGAAAATACCAGAAATAAGCAATCCAGAAGTTTTAACCTGTGTGCTCTTCTGAGTAGTGTGATGAAATCTTGTACTGTCCTACTCTGTCCCGTCCAGGGACAGACAGATTCACATGACAAGGGTCCAGGATATCCACACTGTATATACTACTCACCTATTAATCACTTAGAAGACTCCTCTGTTACCAGATGGAAAAAAACATAGCATATATAGGGTTCAGTACTATCTGTGGTTTTGGGCACTCACTAGGGGTCTTGGAACATACACTCGTTTTGGATAAGGGAGGGACTACTGTTTTTACTGAGAAAGTATGCAAGAAATGCTGTCATGCCTCCATATATAAAATATGGCTTTCTCAAATTAAAGAATAGAAGTAAACTGTTGGACTTAGGAGACAAAAAAACTGGTATAATTCCATATAAAAGTAGTAAATTTCTTCTCTACCTCTATCATAATTTTACTTATCAACTTAATTTTACCAATTACTGTAACTAAAACTAACATTTACAAAAATACCTCTTATCAACACTATATAAAGACATCTATTTCATATGCTTTTCCAGCAGCCTCATTCCAACCCTAATATTTATTCAGGTCAAGAAATAATTATTTCAAACTGACAATAAATGCCTATTGAAACTTTAAAACTGAAACTCAGTTTCAAGTTAGACTACATTTCAATATTTGTACTAAGGTCAGACGTGGTGGCTCATGTTGTAATCCCAGCACTTTGGGAGGCAAGGGTGAAAGGACTACCTGAGCCCAGGAGTTCAAGACTAGCCTGGGCAACTTGGCAAAACCTTGTATTCTACACTAAAATTTTTATAATTAGCCAGGTATGGTGCCACATGCCTATAGTTCCAGCTACTTCGAGGGTTGAGGCAGAAGGATCATGTGAGCTCAAAAGGTCAAGACTGCAGTAGCTGTGATCATGCGACTGCACTCCAGCCTTGGCAATGGAGACTCCAACTCAAAAAAAAAACCCCAAAATTTGTACACAACACCTTTCGTCACATGATCAATTATGGAACTTTCTATGTGATATACACATTCAGACCCAAATACTAATCAATTCTTTTTTTTTCCCAAAAAAGTTTACTTAGAAAGTAAAAGAGAGAGAGGAGATTCAGCTCCCCAAGGTAGGGGAGGGGGCCAAAGCTAAGAAAACATGGCAGCTATAGCTCAAAGAGTCACGTGGAGACAGCAGAGTTTAACAAAGCAGTGGCCTGATTCTTTAAATATATATATATTATATAAACATACATATACATATAGTCAAATCTACTTGCAAGAATATCTAGAACTAAGTGTTAGCCCAACTCCCAACTAAAGGATTTTTCCAAATCAAAAAATCAATTAAAAATTAGGCTTTTGATCTCAAAGCAGCTTCTTGGCTCCTTCTCGGCTACCCACCTGTTTTGGCCCACCTGCCTCCACTCCAGCCTGCGCCATGTCCATCAGGGTGACCCAGAAGTCCTACAAGATGTCCACCTCCAGTCCCCGGACCTTCAGCAGCTGCTCCTACACCAGCAGGCCAGCATCTACGTCAGCTCCTCAAGCTTCTCCCGGGTAGGCAGCAGCAGCAGCTTCTGGGGCAGCCTGGACGCCGGACTGAGCCTGGGTGGAGGCTATACCGGGGCCGGCGGTACCGCAGCCGTCACTGTGAACCAGAGCCTGCTGAGTCCCCTTAAGCTGGAGGTGGACCCCAACATCCAGGTGGCGTGCACACAGGACAAGGAGCAGATCAAGACCCTCAAAAACAAGTCTGCCTCCTTCATCGACAAGGTGCAGTTCCTGGAGCAGCAGAACAAGATACTGGAGACCAAGTGGAGCCTCTTGCAGCAGCAGAAGACAGCCCACAGCAACATGGACAACATGTTTGAGAGTCACATCAATAATCTCCAGTGGCAGCTGGACACACTGGGCCAGGAGAAGCTGAAGCTGGAGGCAGAGCTGGGCAACACACAGGGCCTGGTGGAGGACTTCAAGAACAAGTACGAGGATGAAATCAGCACACAGATGGAGAATGAATTCGTCCTCATCAAGAAGGATGTGGATGAAGCTTACATGAACAAGGTGGAACTGGAGTCTCGCCTGGAGGGGCTGACTGATGAGATCAACTTCCTCAGGCAGCTGTATGAGGTAGAGATCCGTGAACTGCAGTCCCAGATCTCGGACACATCCGTGGTCCTGTCCATGGACAACACCCACTCCCTGGACATGGACAGCACCATCGCCGAGGTCCACACCTAGTACGAAGAGATCGCCAACCGCAGCTGGGCCGAGGCGGAAAGCACGTACCAGACCAAGTACGAGGAGCTGCAGACGCTAGCCGGGAAGCACTGGGATGACTTGCACCGCACCAAGACAGAGATCTCTGAGATGAACCGGAACATCAGCCGGCTGCAGGCTTAGATGGAGGGTCTCAAAGGCCAGAGGGCTTCCTTGGAGGCCGCCATCACAGATGCAGGGCAGTGTGGGGAGATGGCCGTTAAGGACGCCAACAACAAGCTGGCCGGGCTGCAGGCCACCCTGCAGCGGGCCAAGCAGGGCATGGCACGGCAGCCGCGCAAGTACCAGGAGCTCATGACCGTCAAGCTGGCCCTGGACATCAAGATCGCCACCTACCAGAAGCTGCTGGAGGGCAAGGAGAGCCAGCTGGAGTCTGCCATGCATAACATGAGTATCCATACCAAGACCACCAGTGGCTACTCAGGTGGCCTGAGCTCACCCTATGGCTCCGGCCTCAGCTATGGCTTTGGCTTTGGCTCTGGCAGGGGCTCCAGCACCTTCAACCTCACCAGCTCCTCCAGGGCCATGGTGGTGAATAAGATCGAGACCCGGGATGGGACACTGATGTCTAAGTCCTCTGATTCCTGCCCAAGTGAACAGCCACCGCAGCCCCTCCCAGTATCCCCCTCCTGGGGCCGCCCCAGAGCCTGTGGGGCAGATGGTTTTCCAGTGAGGGAGGCTAGAGGATGCAGGCTCCTCCTGAGGCTCAGCTCTAGCCCTCAGCCCACTCCTGGGGGGGAGTTTACTGGCTGGGGTACTCTCCTCCTGCCCGTGCCCCCAGCTAAGAACTAATTCAATTGTTTTGGAGTTTTTTTCCCCAAAAAATAAAACTTCAGCTAACTCTGCCAAAAAAAAAAAAAATTAGGCTTTCTAGGCTAAAATGTGTTATTGTTTCTTACTGAGATTACTAAAAATACCCTCAATACTGACACGGCACTTAAACTTGGCAATTTTTTCTCAAGAGGGAATTCTCTAAGTAAAAGTTAATGTAGTTTAACCTACAAAGCAAGGTACTGAAAATGCTCAGATAAGTTCATGTAACTCCATAAACAAAAAGGTTTGGTCCTGGTCTTTTCATTAATTTTCATTAACATATGCAAGTATCCGCATTCATTTTTTTGTTTGTTTGAGTTGGAGTCTCACTCTGTCACCCAGACTGGAGTGCAGTGGCTGCTCTTGGCCACTGCAGCCATCGTATTCGACCTGCTGGGCTCCGGCGATCCTTCCACCTCAGGCTTCCAAGTAGCCGGAATTACAGGTGCACACTACCACGTCCGGCTAATTTTTGATTTATTGTAGAAATGAGGTCTCACCAAGTTGCCCGGGTGGGTCTCGAACCCATGGGCTCAGGCAATCCACTCACCTCGGCCTCCCAAAGTGCAGGATTACAGGCTGAGCCACCAAGCCCGGCCCGTATTCATTTTAAATGCCCTCTAGATCAACAAAATATCAAAAGTAGTAGGCATCAAGCACGTAATTAGCAGCTCCATGGGGAACTGCAGTGTTAAAAATTAAGCAATAAACAAAAGTTTGACTAAGCTATATTCCTTGGGGTTGGTAAATTCCATGCCAACTATTGCAGTCATATGATAACCCAAATTAATAAAACCCAGCATAAAATGTGTTTAAGATTATAAACAAATACAGCAACCCCTTCGGGTTCCCTCCCACTGTAAGAGCTTTTCTGTCCTCTTAATAAATCCTGCTTTCTAAAAAAAAAAAAAAGACTATAAACAAATAAAGGTATACCTTAACTAGGCCATAAAAAGCTACAGCTAAGATTAATATAAACTACAAAAGTGACTTTAATATATTTGAATGCATGATAGTTAAGGCCCAGACTGGGATGATATACCCCACTATGCTTAGCTACAAACTTAAATAACTAAGTGAACCAAGTTATCTGCAAAAGTATTACCAGCAACAGCATAAAACTCAAAGGACTTGGCAGAGCTTTATATTCCTCTAAAGGAATCTGTTTTATAATCAATAAACCCCAATAAACCTCACCATCTCTCGCTAATTCAGCCTACATATTACCATCTTTAACAAACACTTAAAAGGCACTAAAATAAGCACAAGTATTTACATAAAATGTTATATCAAGGCTTACAAGATGGAAAGAAATGGGCTACATTTTCTAATTAAAGAACATCCAACCCACAATAAACTTTATGAAGTTAAAGGTCAAAGGAGGATTCAGTAGTAAATTAGTAAGAATAGACAGCTTAACTGACTAGGGCCATTAAGCAAACACACAGTGCCCATCTCCTTCCTCAAATATTTCAATAAATCCAAATTTATAATAAATATAAGTTTATAACTAGAGGAAGATAAGTAATAAAGTAAGCATACTATGTGCTTAAATAAACCAAAGTGCAGCGTAACACTCAGCTATCCCTAGAAGAAGTAACCCCAAATCTACAGAGTTTAACAATTGTATTTATTTAGACCAAAACATGTACTCACAACAAAAAGTATAAGAGAAGAAAATTTCATTAGGCACTATAAAAAAATACCATCACACAAAGATGAAAGAATAATTTGAAGTATAAGAAAGCAAAGCTGGCTGGGGCGCGGTGGCTCAAGCCTATAATCCCAGCACTTTGAGAGGTAGAGGCAAGAGGACTGCCTGAGACCAGGCTCAAGACCAGCCTAAGCAACTTGGTGAGACCTTGTCTCTACAATAAATCAAAAAATTAGCTGGGTGTGGTGGTGCATGCCTGTGATTCCAGCTACTTGAAAGGCTGAGGTGGAAGGATCCCCAGAGCCCAGCAAGCCAAGACTGAGTTGGCCATGGTGTGCCACTGCACTCCAGCCTGGGTGACGGAGTGAGACTCCAACTCAAAAAAAAAAAAAAAAAAGAATAGTATGACCCATAACATCAACAGGCTTTGTAAGCTTTATCTTATGATCCCACCATATATGTACAATCTTCTGGATTTTTCTCCTGGAGTTATACAAAGTCCAGAGAAGCCAGTGCTGGAGAAGAAAAAGAAGCCACAACATCAGACTTGCTCCAGAGACCACAAAATAAGTGACTCGGAATTACCTTTACTTCCCCTCTTGGAGGGACTCTGGAAAAACCTCAGTCATTTCACAAATCCTATGGAAGACAGCGACTGCAGAAGGGATTCACGCCAGACCTTTCCTTAATCTCCGTGTTGAGCAAGACCTCAGTTGCTGCTACTTCCCCATGACATCTTCTCCTCTACAGTAGGAGAGCAGCATGCCCAGGGAGTCCTACACCTCCAACCTGGGCCCAAATGCTAAGTGAAGTGATTTCTGAGCCTTAGAAAGGGGCTTCAGAGACCAAAAATGGCATCCTTCCAGACATTATAGACATCAGCCCAACTCACTGACACTGTGACAGACATGCCAAGGTCAACAAATTCAAGCAGTCCCTATCAGAATACAAATACCTAAGTGTATGGTATCATAGCCTCTTCCTGAGCTATGATCAGTCACTGATACCCAAACATTTTATATTAGCTACTATTATTATTGCTATTCCCACAGGAATTAATGTCTTTGACTACAATCCTACATGGAAGTAACATTAAATGATCTCCAGCTATATTATGAAGTTTAGACTTTATTTTTCTACTTATAGTTAGAAGTCTAACAGGAATTGCACAAGTTAACTCATCAGTAGACATCAATCGTCAGGATATATTGTTGTACATTTCTAGTATGTTCTATCAATAGGAAGAGTCTTTTACCATTATAGGATTTGCTCACTGATTCCTACTATTTTCAGATCATACACTCAACTCGACCTGGCAGTGCTTTATATCACTCTAGAACCTCCAGAAGACACACAGTTCTGCTGATACTTAGCTTTAGCCCTGTAAGACCGATTTCAGACTTCTGACCTCTAATATAATAAGAAAATAATTTGTATTGTTTTAAACTACTAAATTAGTGGCAATTTTTTAACAGCAGCAATAGGAAAATATACAAGGGCAAGATCTACTCCTTCACAAGACTCAGTTACCATTCAATCTCAAAAGCCTCACAGAAAGTCTTGCCACACACACTGAGACTAGGAACAACCAACAGAAATGCCATCACTTCCTAGTGAAAAACCCAGGTTTGTAGAGAAGATCAAAGATTGTCATGTGTCCCATTTAAGTATTCATCTCAACCTCACTGATTCACGGTACTAGCATGTACTGCTCTTGGAAGGTATTTCTGCTCCCTCAGAGTTCCAAGCAGGAGACTCTGCATGTGGAAAATGTAGAATTATCTACCAAATGAACACTGAAAAACTGTTTAGAAAGGGGAGAAGAATTTACAGAAGAATGGAGCTCTTTGCTACATGAGTGGAAGAAGTTTCCTTATGGGACAAAACAAGGCAGAAAATTCTGGGATAAATAAATCTGGTGTTCATATCACACAATAAACGATTTCAATTCAAGAAGGAAAGAAGAAACAGCAACTCACGTGGGGCATGGTTTTTAGAACTGTCAGAATAGATCAATTATATTTGTGGGTATTAACCTCACTTTTGTTCCATAACATTTGCTTGATTTATCAGGCGTGCCGCAACAATACTCTAACTATCCTGATGCATATACTACATGAAATATCATTTGCTATAGTTTTGTTTGTCCCCATCAATCTCATGTTGAAATTTAACCCCCAGGGTAGTGTGTTGAGAGGTAAGAGTGGGAAGTGTTCGGGTCATGGGAATGGATCCCTCATGAATAGATTAATGCCCTCACTCAAGGGTTAGTGAACTCTATTGGTTCCCATTAAGAGCAGATTGTTTAAAAAATCCTGTCACCTCTCTCCCCCCACTTCCTCTCTCACCATGTGATCTCTGCACACGTTGGCTCCCTTTTGCCTTCCACCATAAGTGAGGCCCTCACCAGAAGCCAAGCAGATGTTGCTGCCATGTTTTTTGTACAGCCTGCAGAACCCATGAGCCAAATAAACCTCGTTATAAACTACCAGTATCAGGCATTCCCTTAAAGCAACACAAAATGAACTAAGATACCTGTGGTACTTGACTTAGTCCCATAAAACACTGTGAAAACTTGTCAATATCTATGTTTTAATGTCACTGTGAAGCTAAACAGCATTAACCTTTTAAGTTAATGATGGAGAGTATTAATCTCTCCACAATTAAATGCCAAAACTAGACACATCAATATAATTTATTACTATTATTTCAATAATTCTTGTACTATTTAAATTAAAAAATTTGAAATATATCTATTCTTTAAACTCATCATCAAAGAACATAGAAACCTCAAAACTTAAGACCCTTTGAGAAAAAAGTAGACAAAAATGTATTCTTCTCTGTCACTATCCCTACACCCATAATTAACATTTTGCCATATTTCCTTCTTGGCTCTTTTCCATGGACTTCTGTGCAATTGAATTGATACTGCACATACAAACTTCCATCACACTTCTTTCCCCTAATTATTATAGCACTGTTATTAAAAACTTCTAAAACTTTTTTACTCTGTACCTTTGAGAGGTCCTCAAGTGAGCCTTCGACACTGCCAAGTGAGTTAACTCACTGCTCTACTCTAGTTTTTATTATTGACTTATTTCTTCCTCATTCTTTTTTTAATCATCTACAATCAGGTTTTTGTTCCTCTCATTTCCAAACCTAATTTGTCAGAGTCACCAATACCCTTCACTTTGCCAAATCCAATAGCCAAATGTCAGCCTTCATCTTATTTGACCTGTTAGCATCATCTCTCATAGTTAACTGCTCCCTTCATTTGCTTCTCACATGGCTTCCAATATACTGCATTCCTTATTTCTAGAACACAGGTTACCGTAGTTACTCCTCAATTTCCTTGGCTAGATCATTTTCCTCTTCCTGACTGAATGCTGGAATGCCCCATGGTTTAGTCTTTGGACTTTACCTTGCCTTCCATATAAGCCAATTCTTCCATAATCGTAATCGGGCCCATGATACAGATATTAAGGTTATATTTCTCTCTTCAGTCCTAACTACCTACCCCATGACCTGCAGGTTTCCAAATGCTTATCTAACTTCTCCACATGGATATTTAATGGGCATCTCAAATACATAACTCTTGACTTCCTTCTGCAGGCAGGAAGGAAACCCTGATGCCTCTATTTCCAATCCATCTATTTCCAATCTTCAAAACAACTCCATTTGGAAGGTACTATTTCTACCTTCAAAATATAACCCATTCTCATCACTTCTACATATTAACAACCGTATTACAAGCCACTATTATCTCTAATGTGAACTTATGAACTAGTCCTCTAACTAGTCTTCCTGCTTCCATTCTTATCTGCACTGTCCACATAGCACCCAGAAAGACCTTTGAACCAAGATCCCTTGCTTATCTGCAAAAAAACAGCCAGAGGCTCACTATCACACTTAGAATAAAATCTCACTCCTTGCAGTGGCCTACAGGACCTACATAATCTGTTTCTCTGATCTCACCTCTAATTTCCACTTTCACTCATGTAGTTCTAGCCACACTGGCTTTCTTTCTGATCCTCAATCAAGTGAAGCTTAGTGTCTATCAGGGTCTTCTGTTCCCTATGCCTAAACATACATTTCCCTGATTATTTCATTGCTAACTTTATTCAGGTCTCAATTCAAATGTAACCTCCCCTGAGAGATCATCCCTGACTATCCTTATCTATGAACATAGTAAGCTCTCAACAGACATTTGTTGTCTAGAGATACTTATCTAGGTTCAAGTATAAAAGAGCAACTGGGAAAAAAACACAATTCAAAATATAGATCAAAAGTTTGTCTCTGAGAAAGACCAAAGGTAGCTCCCTTATTAAAACTAAAGAGAGAAGACAAGTGGTAAATGGGAATTGGAAGAGAGATTTCTTTAGGAACTCATACTGACATAACCTGTTCCCCTTAGGTCTCAAGCTTTCTTTTCACAGGCCTTTGAAGAGAGCTTCACACAAGCATCTCAAAATGCTGCCACCTCACAGACCAGCTATATTTTTACCAGCAATAGCTTCCATTGTGTGACCAGTCCTTAATCACCTGAGTTCTGTCTTCTTGTCATGGTTCTCATCACCATCCAGGGCTCCTCTTCTTGCTCTAATAAAAAAAATACATTTGGCTTGGGGATCACACATCCAGCTTAAAAGAAAAGAAATGATACACAGTCATGCTACAGGAGTTCCAGATTCAAATCCAGTTCGATGACCACTGAAAAAGAGAGGCACTGACAAAAAATGGCAGAGAAAGAAATGAGAGTCTTGAGAAATAAAAAAGTACACCGTGGAGCTGACCATTTCTACTTCTACAAAACTCAAACCTGGAAATCAGAAATTCACAATGAAGAAGACAAAAACCAGGGGGAACAAATTATGAATATCATGTAAGAGGATCTTACCCAGTGAGATCAGGTTGCTATAGTTCTCCAACATCACATCTCTGTACAAATTCCTCTGAGCAGAATCTAAGCATTCCCACTCCTCCTGAGAGAAGTCAATGGCCACATCCTTGAAAGTCACCAACCACTGAAACAACAAATCCATTCATTATTTGTGAAAATATGATAATGATTTTGTGGTGAAAAGAGAAAAAAATGGAGATCATTGAAGGGGATGACACAATAAATAGCAAGCCACAACTGAACACCTGTAACATCAGTGGTCATGGAAGGAAATTAGGTGCCTAAACCATAGTATCAACATGACTCTAGATCATTCCTACTGCCACAGATAAGACTTCCTTTATCTAATAGAATAATTCCATTATCCAGAAAGGTCAGGGAATAAAAAAGGCCAGATGAATGCAGTCTCTCTATTAAATAAAAGATTTTATAGTCATATAGCAGATTAAACTTTCAAATTCTCAATAAATAATAAATTCTTAATAAATATGAGTTCTTCCCTTCCTATCCCCCTTTAAAGAAAAAGATTAACAAAGTTGATGAAATCTTTCCAAATAATGTAAATCAAATCTCTAGGCTAGAAAATGAAATTTGAATATAGGCCGGGCTCCGTGGCTCAGCCTGTAATCTTGCACTTTGGGAGGCCAAGGTGAGTGAATTGTCTGAGCCCACGAGTTTGAGACCCATCTGGGCAACTTGGCGAGACCTCATCTCTACAATAAATCAAAAAAACTAGCCGGGCGTAGTAGCGCGCGCCTGTAGTTCCAGCTACTTGGAAGGCTGAAGCAGAAGGATTGCCGGACCCCAGTAGGTCGAGGCTGCGGTGGCCGGGAGCGTGCCACTGCACTCCAGTCTGGGTGACAGAGTGAGACTCCAACTCAAAAAAAAAAAGAAAAGAAATTTGAATGTAACGAGAATTTATTGAAGACTCAGACTCTCATCAAGTCACAATGGTATGTCACTGAATAGAATGGATATATGATATTTCTATTTGATATGTGAAATAATCTGCTAATTTGGGAGCATTTAATTAGATAAATTCTCTAATGTCTTTGAGCTCTAAGAATCTATAATTCTTAGGAGAGTATGTATCTGGCATGTTTTATATGCTCCTTCTTTCCATGTTCTAGATTACAGCAAGGTGATGGATGCCAGGTCAGGTGTGTATGGACCTCATTCTGGACTGGTACATCCCAGACAACTCCAAGGTGCACCTGATTGATGATCATCCTCTCTCACTGGTTCCTGAGCAAGAGGGGTATGACAGGCCGAATAAAGGCCCCCAAAGATGTTCACAAACTAATCCCTGAAACCTGTGAATATATTATCTGACATGGCAAAAGGGATTTTGCAGGAGTGATTACATTAAGGATTTTGAGATGGGGAGATTATCCTGGATTACCTGGTTAGGCCCAATGTAATCACATGGGTATCTGTAAGTTATAGAGGGAAGCAGGAGAGTCAGAGGAAATGTGAATGAAAGTAAAAACCAAAATGTTACAATTGCTGGCTTTGAAAATGAAGGGCAGCCACAAGCCAGGTACTGTGGCAACCTTTAGAACCTGAAAAAGACAAGAAAACAGATTCTTTTCTAAAACCTCCAGATGACACACAGCTCTGCTGATACTTAGTTTTATCCCTGCAGGACCAACTTCAGACTTCTGACCTCTAGTATAAGATGATAACTTGTATTGTCTTAAACCACTAAATTTGCGGTAATTTGTTAATAACAGCAATACAAAACAATACAAGGGCAAGATCCTCTCCTTCACAAGACTGAGGTCACCATTCAATCTCAAAAGACTCACAGAAAATCTTGCCACACACACTGAGACTAGGATCAACCAACAGAAATTCCATCACTTCCTAGCGAAAAACCCAGGTTTATAGAGAAGATCAAAGATTGTTATGTGTCCCATTTAACTATTCATCTCAGCCTCACTGATTTGTACTGTTCTTGGAAGGTATTTCTGCTCCCTCAGAGCTCCAAACAGGAGACTCTGCATGTAGAAAATGTAGAATTATCTGCCAAATGAGCATTGAAAAACTGTTTAGAAAGGGAAGAAATATTTACAGAAGAATGGAGCTCTTTGCTACTATTACAGGAATGGAAGAAATTTGGGAACAGTTCCCTTAAGGAACCAAACAAGGCAGAAAATTCCGGGATAAATAATCTGGTGTTCACATCACACAATAAAATGACTGTACTTCAAGAAGGAATGAAAAAACAGCAACTCACGTGGGGCATGGTTTTCAGAACTGTCAGAATAGATCAATCTTCAGGGTTCCTCTTCTGGAGTTGTACAAAGTTCAGAGAAGCCAGTGCTGGAAAAGGAAAAAGAACCCACAACATCAGACTTGCCCCAGAGACCACAAAATAAGTGACTTGGAATTCCTTTTACTTCCCCTCTTGGAAGGACCCTGGCAAAATCTCAGCCATTCCACAAACCCTATGGAAGACAGCTACCGCAGAAGGGATTCAGGCCAGGCCTTTCCTTAATCTCCATGTTGAGCAAGACTTCAGATGCTGCTACTTCCCCATAACATCTTCTCCTCGAGCCGGGCTCGGTGGCTCAGCCTGTAATCTCGCGCCTTTGGGAGGCTGAGGTGAGTGGACTGCCTGAGCCCGCGGGTTCGAGACCCCCCTGGGCAACTCGGCGAGACCTCATCTCTACAATAAATCAAAAATGAGCCGGGCGTGGTAGCGCGTGCCTGTAGTTCCAGCTCCTTGGAAGGCTGAGTGGAAGGATCGCTGGAGCCCAGCAGGTCGAGGCTGCGGCGGCCGGGAGCGGCCACTGCACTCCAGTCTGGGAGACAGAGTGAGACTCCAACTCAAAAAAACACAAAAAACAAACAAAAAAAAACATCTTCTCCTCTACAGTAGGAGAGCAGCATGCCCAGGGAGTTCCACACCTACCCCCGGGGCCCAAACACTAAGTGAAGCGATTTGCTCCGAGCCTTAGAAAGGGGCTTCAGAGACCAAAAATGGTATCCTTTCAGATATTATGGACATCAGCCAGACTCACTGACATTGTGACAGACATGGTGCCGAGGCCAACAAATCCAAACAGTCTCCATCACAATACAAATGTCTGAGTGTATGGTGTCATAGCCTCATCCTAATCTATGATTCCCAGAATCCTGTAGTCCAACATACTCTAATTCCCAATCATGGTCACTTATGATTTTCTTGCTTAAGCATGTGAGAGCTGTAGAGAAGCTAAAATTATGGTGTTTATATAATATTTAATTATCCAGATATGCAAACAATAATATTTCAACAGATCAGGACACAAGTGTGGGAAAGTGATGTCATCTGCTTAAATTGAAAATTCAAAGTGGCATAGCTAAATTTCTCCCAAGATGAGGAATTAGCCTGGCCTGCTGGCTCCCTCCCTCAAAATCCAGTTATATCCTTCTATTTGCCACAGTTTTGTAGCATTCGTCATTTTTTTGTTTCTTTGTTGGCAGCATTGATCTAGCACACATATATATGTTCCATGACCTTAATGACAATGTTGCTCATAGGACATCAAGAAAAGTCAAAGAGAAAGGGTAAATAATGAGAAGTAACATTTTGGCTTATGCCTATAATCCCAGGACTTTGAGAGGCCAATGTGAGAGGACTGCTTGAGCTCAGGAGTTCAAGACCAACCTGGGCAACATAGTGAGATCTCGCCTCCATAAAAAAAAGATTTAAAAAAATGAGCCAAGATTGGTGGCATGTGCCTGTAGTCCCAGTTATTTGGGAGGCTGAGATGAAAGGATCACCTAAGTCCAAGAGGTGCAGTGAGTGAACTGTGATCATGCCACTACACTCCAGCCTGGGCAACAGAGTGAAACCCCAACTCGAAAAAAAATAAAAGATTTTTGGGGGATATAGTAGAGCACTGATGAGCCACAAGTCATTGTACTAAGATCTTGTCCCCCTTCAACCAATTTTTACCTTCTTGGAGGCAATATCATCTTCACTGAGAATACCTAAGCTAAACATAAAGATGTTAATTATTTGCAAGTAAATGGAATTTTGATGTATGACATATAAATTAAACATGAACCTAATAAAAGTACTAACAAGTATGGAGACAGATACATGAAATTTAAGTTCAACAAGGAAAAAAAAAAAAAGCAAAAATAGCCAGAAAATACCAGGAAAAAAAAAGAGCAGACATTTAAAAAATACCACAGTTCCTATTATTGAAATGTTGGATACTGACATATGAATAGATATAGAGATTAACAGAACAGAATAGAATCTCTAATCTTTGAAGAAAAATAAATTGTTCAATAATGTTATTGTTCAAAAATGTTATTGGAGAAAGGTAAAATCAGAAATCGGATCCCCATTTTATACCGCATATGCCATATACCATTAACTCCAAATGGATAAGAGATCTAAATATTTAAAAATGAAATCACATAAATGCTCAAAAGAAAAACTGGCTGTGTTTCTCTTAACTTCAGAGGGGAAAAGTCTTTTTGTTTTTTTGACAAAATGTGAGAAAATATTTGTAACTTAAGCCAAAAA
This sequence comes from Cephalopachus bancanus, assembly GCA_027257055.1. Taxonomy (NCBI): domain Eukaryota; kingdom Metazoa; phylum Chordata; class Mammalia; order Primates; family Tarsiidae; genus Cephalopachus; species Cephalopachus bancanus. The sequence continues at coordinate 1,252,067 of JAPVLO010000452.1, read as the reverse complement.
GGATAACTCTCCAAAGATCAAACAGCTTTACTTTAAAAGTCAAGAGGAAGATACAAAATCACTGACTAAATATGTTCATCCTTGGACTTTGCAGCAACTTGGATGGATTTAGAGTCTACCATACTCAGTGATCTATCACAGAAACAAAGAACAGAGTACCCCATATGTTCTCACTCATAAGTGGACTTTGAATAATTATCATAATACTATAAGGAAGGAATTGGCAGTAGTGGGAAACTGCCAGGGGAGTGGGAGTGGTTTGGCAGTTGAAGGTAACTGCCAGGGGAGGGAGGGGCACACCTCATCAACAAAGGTACATGCATAATGAGCATTTGTATACCTAACCCTAAATTGTACCCACCACATCTTTAAAATTAAAAAAAGGTAAAAATAAATAAAAATTTAAAAATATGTTCATCCTTAAATAGGAAAAATCTACACTGAAACTAAATTGAAGACTTCCAATTCCAATAATGATTAAGCTCTTACCAGACTAACTTCTCTGTAGATATGCCAAGTAGTTCTGGACATAATACAAAAAGCAACTAACTGAAGGTATTGGGCAATGAACAAGCAGTATTCCTCCCCAAAAATGCATAACCAAAATAGAATTACAAGGTAACATCAAATACATACAAATTGAGGGACAATCTACAAAATAACTAGCCTATGTATAGTCTTAAAAAAAAGTCAAGATTATGAAAGATCAAAAAAGGTTCAGGAATTGTTTCAGATTAAAGAAGACTAAAGAGACATGATAACTAAATGAAATGTTTGATCCCAGATATGATTTTAGACTGGATGCCAGATAAGGAACAAAAAGACAGGACTGGAATAACCGGAGATTCTTCTATGAATTTATCTGAATTAGATTATTATATCTCTGCTACATTTCTTCACTTTAATACTACAGTTATATGCCTTGTACTTAGAAAATACACACATGTAATTATAGATATAAATGTGGAGGTTGCAGTAGTTGTGATCATATACTTCAGCTTTGGCAACAGAGTGAGAGCTATCCTAATAGCAGTAATGGTTATTGTTGTTTTGAAACAATTATAAATATATTTTAGAACAAAGCAAATAAATTATATTAATGTTAACAGCAACCAAGACTGTTAGTATAAAGGGTATATTAGTATAAAATCTGAATATTACTATCAAGTGGTTCACAAAAAAGTACATATACAGTGAGAATTAACACATAAAAAAGCAAAATGTTACAAATGTTAATAACTGGTAAATCTGTAAGGGCATATTAGAGTTTTTTCTACTCTTTTTGCAACACAACTTTTCTCTAAGTGTAATATTATATTTAAAAAAAAAATTTTTTTTTTAAATCAGTGGTGGCCAGGTGCAGTGGCTCATGTCTACAAACCTAGCACTTTGGGAGGCCAAGGTTAAAGGATTGCCTGAGCCCACGGGCTAAAGACCAGCCTGGGCAACTTGGTGAGATCGTGTCTCTACAATAAATCCAAAAATTAGCCAGGCGTGATGGCACATGCCTTGGAATTCAGCTACTTGGATGGCTAAAGCAGAAGAATCACCTGAGCCCAGCAAGTCGAGGCTGCAGTGGCCATGAGTGTGCCCCTGCTCTCCAGCCTGAGTGACAGAGTGCAACTCCAACTCAAAAAAATAATTAAAATATAAAAAACAAAAAAAAATCAATGCTATGTGAACACTGATTCTTCATTAAGAAACTAAAGAGAAGCAGGGCTCGGTGGCTCAGCCTGTAATCCCACGCCTTTGGGAGGCTGAAGTGAGTGGATCGCCTGAGCCCGCGGGTTCGAGACCCGCCTGGGCAGCGAGACCTCATCTCTACAATAAATCAAAAAATCAGCCGGGCATGGTAGCGCACGCCCGTAATTCCGGCTGCTCGGAAGGCTGAGGCGGAAGGATCGCCAGAGCCCAGCAGGTCGAGGCTGCGGTGGCCGGGAGCGGCCACTGCACTCCAGTCTGGGCGACCGAGTGAGACTCCAACTCAAAAAAAAAAAAAAAAGAAACTAAAGAGACATAACCAAACACAAAACATAAACATTAAATACAGCAAACTATAATAACCAAAAGAAATCTAAAGGTCGGGCTCGGTGGCTCAGCCTGTAATCCCGCGCTTTGGGAGGCCGAGGTGAGTGGATTGCCTGAGCCCACGGGTTCGCGACCTGACTGGCGAGACCTCATCTCTACAATAAAGCAAAAAATTAGCCAGGCTTAGTAGCGCATGCCTGTGGTTCCGGCTACTTGGAAGGCTGAGGCGGAAGGATCGCCAGAGCCCAGCAGGTCGAGGCTGCGGTGGCCAGGAGCGTCCACTGTACTCCAGTCTGGGCAACAGTGTGAGATTCCAACTCAAAAAAAAAAAAAAAGATTTGGGAGGCCAAGGTGAGTGGATTGCCTGAGCCCGTGGGTTCGAGACCCGCCTGGGCAACTTGGTGAGACCTCATCTCTACAATAAATCAAAAAAAAAAAAAATATCAGCCAGGCGTGGTAGCGTGCGCCTGTAATTCCGGCTACTAGGAAGGCTGAGGCGGAAGGATCGCCGGAGCCCAGCAGGTCGAGGCTGCGGTGGCTGGGAGCGGCCACTGCCCTCCAGTCTGGGCGACAGAGTGAGACTCCGACTCAAAAAAAGAAAAAGAAAGAAATCTAAGGCCCAGCCCAGTGACTCACACCTTCAATCCCAGCATTTCGAGAGGCCCAGGTGGGCGGATAGCCTGAGAACAGGAATTCAAGACCAGCTGAGGCAACACAGCAAGACTCTGGCTCTACAAAACTTTTAAAAAGCCGGGCTCAGTGGCTCAGCCTGCAATCCTGCGCCTTTGGGAGGCTGAGGTGAGTGGATTGCCTGAGCCCGCGAGTTCGAGACCCGCCTGGGTAGGCGAGACCTCAAGTCTACAATAAAATTTTTAAAAATTAGCCAGGCATGGTAGCGCATGCCTGTAATTCCGGCTACTCGGAAGGCTGAGGCGGAAGATCGCCGGAGCGCAGCAGGTCGAGGCTGAGGTGGCCGGGAGCGTCCACTACACTCCAGTCTTGGCGACAGTGAGACTCCAACTCAAAAAAAAAAAAAAAAAAATTTTTAATTAACTGAGTGTGATGGCACACACCTGCACTCCTGGCTACTTGGGAGGCTGAGGCAGGAGGATCGCTTGAATCCAAAAGTTCTACGTTGCAGTGAGCTGTGATCATGCCACTGCAACCTGGGGTACAAGAGTGAAAACTTCTCTCCAAAAAATAAATAAATAAATAATATTAGTGTTACTAGCAACTAAGATTACTAGCATAAAAGAAGAACGATACAAGTATAAAATCAAATGAGAAAAAAACTCTTGCTGGGCACAGTACCTCAGGCCTGTAATCCCAGCACTTTGAGAGGCCCAGGCGGGAGTTGTTTTTCAACTCCGCAAAAAAATTTTAAAAATGAGTCAGGCTTGGTCGCATGTGTCTATACTCCCAGCTACTCAGGAAGCTGAAGAAGGAGGATCGCTTGAGCCCAGGAGTTTGAGGCTGCAGTGAGCTGTGACTGTGCCCCTGCCCTCAGTCTAAGCAACTGAGTGAGACCTTGACTCAGGGGGGGAAAAAAAAAAGGAAAGGAAAAAACTCTGTGATTATTGGTCTAAATGGAATTATGATTATAAAAGCATGATTTAAGATTTAAACTTTAAGAACAAGTTATTAGCTTTGTTCCCTGAAAAGGCCTAAAAGAAATGACAACCCTATGACAAGGAGAACCCCTAATGCCCAGAATGTGGTCTCTGTATACTATGTTCCACAAGAGGAACCAGAGGAACCAGAATTCCTTACAGAAATGGCTTATGTCAGGCCTGGTACAGGAAATGTAGAAGGAAAATCTAGGACAATCTGTTGTACCAGAAAGCAAATAAGCTATCACCTCCAATGGGATCATGTCAAAAAGACATAGAACTGCCTGGAATGGCCTACCACAGACTTAAAAGAGAATAGTTTGATACAAAGAAGAATAATTACAATGGTTTGAAGCATATCAAATGTGTACAAAAAACCCAATATGGTACTCAAAACAAACTCACTCACTTTTGGGACTCCTTATTAAGTTGTAGAGAACCTAGTCATTTCTCTGAAAATTAGCACATAAAGAATCAAATAGGCTGGGCTCGGTGGCTCAGCCTGTAATCCCACTCTTTGGGAGGCCAAAGTGAGTGAACTGCCCGAGCCCACGGGTTTGAGACCTGCCTGGGCAACTTGGCGAGACCTCTTCTCTACAATAAAGCAAAAAATTAGCCAGGCGTGGTAGTGCGCGCCTGTAGTTTCAGCTACTTGGAAGGCTGAGGTGGAAGGATCGCCGGAGCCCAGCAGGTCGAGGCTGTAGTGGCCACTCTGCACTCCAGTCTAGGTGACAGAGTGAGATTCCAACTCAAAAAAAAAAAAAAAAAAAGAATTAAGATAACCAAATACTTAAAGAAGAAAAGTTCTTATAACAGAGAACTAATAAACCCAAAATAAACCCATTCTAACAAATGCAGAAGGAATTGAGATAATTTTTAAATTTGATTTTATTTATTTATTTTTTTGAGTAGGAGTCTCACTCTGTGCCCAGGCTGGAGGGCAGCGACACACTCACAGCCACCGCAGCCTCAGCCTGCTAGGCTCAGGCAATCCTTCCACTTCAGTCTTTCAAGTAGCTAGAACCACAGACGTGCGCCACCATGGCCGGCTAATTTTTTTTTTAATTGCAGAGGCAAGGTCTCACCAAGGCTGTTCTTGAATCCCTGGACTAAGGCAATCCTCTGCCTCTGCCTCTCAAAATGCTGGGATTACAGACATGAGCCACCATGCCCAGCTGTGAGAGGATTTTTTTAAATCACCATATGTAATCTTTAATGAAATAATGGACCTCAGCATCAATCACAAATGGATAATTTTTAAGTCAGCATTTCTTAATCTTTTAAAAAAGTATTCATTATCACACCCTTAAAGAGCCTTTTCACTAATAGATACTTTTTTCTTAATAACCACCCCGCCCCACCTCCTGTGAAATTTTGTTATCACAGACACAATGTACATATCTACTTATATACTGTGGCCCTTCAGAGGGTCACAAATCATGGTAATATGGAAGAATTTGTCTCCCTCCTTGTCAAGAACCAAACTTCAACCCCTTGAGGGGGGCAATACCCATACACCACAGACAAGGCAGGCTTGGTGAAACTGGGAGACTAGCCTAGGCAACATAGTGACACCTCATCTCTACAAAGAAAAAAATTCAAAAAACTAGCCAGGTATGGTGGTGTATGCCTGTAGTCCCAGCTACCCAAGAGGCTGAGGTGGAAGGATCACCTGAAGCCAGGAGGTCAAAGGTGCCGTGAGCCATGATCATCATGATTATGCCACTGCACTCCAGCCTGGGTAACACAGTGAGCCCCAACTAAAAAAAAAAAAAGATTTAAGTGAGCAGCATTTAAGCACATCAATAAGACATCTCCAAAAGTGGGACACCAGACTTTGAGAACCTCATGATGTGAGGAGGCTTATGATGTGACATACTAGGATGCACACAGCAGCAACTATGAATTATTTTTGCCTGAACATGTGATTTATGGAAAATCTGATCTGAATCTGATCAAGTCTTTAGGTCTAACTGTGCACTTATAGAAATATGAAGGATCAGAGGACAAACTATGTGACACTACAAGAAAGCAATTAGTCAAAAGCAGAATATGAAATACTCTATAGGACAAATGACCTAGTTTTTCTACAAATCAGTGGCACCAATATAAAACACAACAAAATTTTTAAAATAATTTTTTAAAAAAACAGGAGGGAAATTGTCAAGAATTTAAGAAGCTTAGGAGGTTTGGCAATCGAATGTAATATGTGGAATCTATCTGGATCCTGACTTACACAAATCAATTGTAAAAATCAGTTCTTGAAAGAACTGGAAAAATTTGAATATGAACTGAGTATACAATATTATGGAATTACTGTTAGTTTTTTATGTTAGGATAACAGCATGGTAGTTACTTAAAATATGTCTTTTTTGGTCATATATGCATATGTACATGCATAACAATTTTGAAATACTACAGAAAAAAGGGGGAAGGATTGATACAAGAGCAATTGCAAGTATTCATTTGGTGTTGAAACTTTGGAGTTTGTATTATTTTCTGCCTGCTTGAAAACTCCATAACGAAGCTAAAACGTAAAAAGACTTCAAATTTCCCTCCAAAAGGTATAGTTATCAAAATCTTAGACCAGGCCTCACACAGTGGCTCACCCCTGTAATCCTAGCCCTTTGGGAGGCCACGATGAGAGGACTGCTTGAGGCTAACTGTTCAAGACCAGCCTAGGCAATACAGCCAGCCTTCGTCTCAGCAAAAAATAAAATATTAGCCGTAATGGTAGCATGCACCTGTAGTCCAGCTACTCTGGAGGCTGAGGGGAGAAAGATTGCCTTAGCTCAGGAGCTCAAGGTTGCAGTGAACTGTGATTGTGTCCCTGCACTCTAGCCTGGGTGACAGAACGAGACCCCCAACTCAAAAAAAGAAAGAAAGAAAGAAAGAAAACTAAGACTAGAAAAGATGTTATGTCACTAAGTGAAAAGAAGTAATGTGCCTTGGGAGTAGAAGGAACCTGACGATGCCATTCTTGCAGCATTTATGGGATGCCTACGGACCAGTTACTGGAATGCCTGGTTCCTTCTTGGAAAGATGTTGCAGGAGATGGAAAACATCTTGAAAAGGAAAAATTTGAGGGAAGAAAGAACACAGAAACTTACTGTACGCCAAGTCTTGCAAATGTGCAATATTCTTTCCCTCTGTGTACTTCTCTCGGTAAAAGCAGAACAAAGGAAAGAAAAAACAGTCACAGAACATCAGAGTTCTCAGTGCAGACAAAATTTAAGAGCACCTCCCACACCAAACCCAGGCAAGAGAGAGGTTAGTCTTCCCACAGGACTCTCAAGGTAGAATGGGGTATCTATTACAGCAATCATCTTCCTATCGCACTTTCAAGGGTAAATCCTCATCAGGGCATCTTCAAAGGAGTCTCGTTTTCTAAAAGAACAGCAGCAGCTGTAACCGCGCAATTCTAAGCTAGAGGAATGCTGTCCGTGTCACACGGAGAGTACTGAGGCGCGGAGGGGCCAAAGGATAGGAGCAATTTTACGAGGCTGTAGGTGAGGCTATCCCGGGACCACACAAGCTCACTCGCACACATACAGCATGGAGGAACACCACGAGTAAAAAGCAACCTCTCTTTCCCAGCCCCCGCTCCTGTCCGCCAAAGCAACGGTACCGATTTTGCCCGCGGAAAGGGGCTCCGGAGTGCATACTCATCAATAGGGAGAGGAGGGACGCTCGAAACACTAGTAGCATCACGCCGCCTCGGCTCCCGGAACCAAAGTGACGGTGCCGATTTTGCAGACGGAGAGGGGCGCCACACCTCCACACCGACAGGGTCGGCTTCCATACGTAATTAGCCTACAGCATTGCGACCGAAGAGAAATGTCCCGTTTCCTGTCAGCTCCAATCCCCAGCCAGGACTCCGGTAATCTCAGCACCATACAGGACGTTCTCTCTCGATGCTTCCACCCGAAAGCAGAGCATGGGTCCCAGCGAGGCCACTCACTCACCTGGTCGCAGCCGACTGGATCCTAGCGTCAAGACGTAAGGACGCAAGTGTACGTCATGGCGCAGCGACGCGGTGGCCTTCGGGAAACGTAGTCTAAAGCTGGAAACTGGCCAGAATCACATCACTGTAGACCCAGTGATGTGGTCCTGCGGTCCTGAACAGGCTGAACCTTGAGTCTTCCTTGATTGAACTGTGGTTCTCACCCTCCTATGGCGAAAGTCTTATTCGAGTGACTTCCCAGAAGTTCCAGAGACTCTCACCCAAAGAGGTTACGTCTTGCCGTGATGCTTTCAGGGAAATGTAGTCCTGGGCTGGAAAAGCTGCAAAAGGCTGGAAGATAGGGATTGTGTGTGAAAGTTCTTGGGAATTGTTGGGAGCCAGCCTTGGAGGTCCACCTGATTGACAGGGTCCGGGTGGGCCGAAGACCCCGGGCCGCAGGGCGAGCCCAGGAAGCTGAGGCCCTTCTGTCCTTCACCTTTGCTGTTTGATACCGCCGAAGAATTCTGTGCAGTCGTGGAAGAAAATGGCATGTTTATGTGAAGTACTCACAGCTAACCTGGAAATGTCATGGTTTATTTTTCCATTTTTCCCACTATGCCACTTGGCCTTTTCTAACATATGCAAGGGTTAAACTCTGAAGCACATCAAGAATGCTTTATTTCACTTGGTTATAAGTTACTAGATATTGCTTAAGTATAAATGATATAAGTATATCCACTCCTTATTTGATTTAGGACTATGCAGTTTAGTGTTTAGACATAAGGATTTTTAGAAGCACAAGTTTATAATGAGTTCATTATGAATTCATTATAAGTTCTAACACTTATCTAGGAGTTATGTAGGTGATTTATAACACTGTTTTCACTAACTTAGGATAAAGATTAATGTTAAGGTTTTTACTTAATTCTATAGTTAAAACTCTAAGTTAACATTTATAGAGTAGGTTTTCACTGAACTCATATTATAATAATTAGACACTTTTATGACAGATCAGCTAAAACAGAAAGTAACCTTGAGGGGCCTGGGAAACATTACTAAAAGCTTCTTTTGAGTTCTCTTTAGAAACAAGCACTGCAAGATAAGAGAAAAGTAACAAGGACATCTGGACAAGGGAGGCGATCACAGGACTCTGAAGAACATAAGAGCCTAAGATGAGAATATTCCTGACACATAAAGAAATATACACATAAAGAAACTTTCTTGAAACATTTGTAATTTGGGACATTGGACTGAGAGTGTCATTGTTGGCTTTATGAATAGGACTTGTCTAATGCCTATGAGATTCCTGGCTTATTTGCTACTAAAGCCTATGGGAATCTTGGTTTGTTTGCTACTAAGACCACTAGCTGGTAACTTTTAAAAGATATGTATGTGAAAGAGTTTTCTTTGTCTTGCCCCTTCAAAAATGGTATAAAAGCTCTGTATTAACTAACATTAAATTGTCATCTGTTCAAGAAGCAGGTGTCCGGTATATGATCGTCGTCGTCGCCTGTCTGTCTCTCCTTCAACATATCTCACGACCCTGTGGGGCGGGATCCCACAGGGAATGGCTTCGTTATGACTTTGAGGGTGATGTCTGTGATTAATCAGATCTGGTCTTTGACTACGTATCTTATCGCTTGTAAGAAAATGGTTTTTGTTTTTATGATTATGAGTTTAGGATAGATTCTTATGGAATTACATAAATTAAGTGAATGAGACATCGAGAGTTCACCTGTGGCAATGAATGTGGGAAAAGAAATGTGTGAGCATAGTGTGAGAATGAGATGATCGTATGCAGCTCTGTGATATAGAGATATCACTAGCCTTCGGCTTCTTCACCTGTAAAATTAGGGTAACAGTCGTATAATGCTTTGGATATTGTTGTTCAACAGAACTTTCTGCAAAACTGTGTTTCATTTTTTTATATCTGTGCTGTCCAATACAGCAGCTGGTAGTTACATGTAGCTACTGAAAACTTGAAATGTAGCTAGTTTGACTGAGGAACTGAATTGTTAATCGTGTTTGGTTTTAATAAATCTAAACTTAAACAGCTATTTGTGGCTGGTGGTCTTCCTGTTATACACGAATCGCTAGAAATCAGATAACCAGCCCAATTAAAGGTCAAATTAATAAGTAAACCCTTTATTAAAGCCCGCGGTCGAGAGGAGACTTGTGCCTCCCAGACTCTCGACAACGAATGAAATCTGCGGGGAGTCTTTATAGGCAAAAGCAGTTGGGAAACCGAGTCATTACAGAGATAAACACATGAAACACATGTTTTGGCGTTTGACACATATTACACTTAGATAAGGGGGCACACAGTATACTCGGAAAAAGGGGGCACACGGTATACTCAGATAAGGGGAAACCTGTTAGAGCACTGGGTGGAGTGCAGGGCTGTGAGGGTTGTTTATGAACAAAATTATAAAATTCTTGCATCAACCACACAGAAGTTTAATAACAAGTTAACAACTTGGAGACAAGCCACAAAAAAGGAGTTTTACATTTTAAATATAAACTTAGGTTTTCTCCAATACACTGCAAACACTTTAAACATTTCATAAAATATAGCAAAAACATTTTAAATACTTCATTCCTATTGTACAGTGCAAACTGGAGTATTAGTTTGCATTCACGATTTGAAGAGGGTAGTAAAAGGCGCTCATTAGCAGATATTTGAAAAATGAATTTTATACTGAAATGAAAGATGAGAGAAAATGCAACTTTAGCCTTGGTCTTTTTAAAATTGAGGAATAAATTAAATAAAGTTCATAAATATTATATATACACTCAATCTTTTTTTTACATACACAGCTAACCACCACACATAGATCAAGATAACATTTCCAAGACACCAGAATGCTACCATGTGCCCCATCCTGGTCAAGTGTGATTCTATCCAGAAGTGATTTTTGTTTGGACTTCTAGTATCATAGATTAGTTTTGTGTATTCTTGAACTTCCTTTTAATGCAATCAATGTAATGGTATTTGTCTGACTCCTTTACATCCACATGACTCTGAGCTGAGTCCTTTTTATTGAGGTCAGCAATAATTTTTCAGCCTGCTAGTAAATATGTTAGGCTTTGTGAGCCAAATTGTCTCTGTTACAACTACTCAACTCTGCCACTGTGGCATGAAAGCTTCTATAGACAATATGCAAACAAACCAGTCTGGCTGTGTTCCAAAACCATTCTTAGATCATTAGTCATACAAAAACAAATAATGAATGGGCCAGATTTGGTCTGCAGGCTGTTTCCAATCCTTGTCATAATTTAATCATTCTATATCGAGAGATATGTGTGTGGCTTTTAGTTTTTTGTTATTACGAATAAAGTTACTATGAACATTCTTCAAATATCTTTTGGTAGACATTATATTCATTTCTGTTGGGAATCCAAGAGTGGAATAGCTGGCTGGGTCATAAAGTAGGTATATATTTTACTATATAGATATTCCCAAACCATTTTAGAAAGTAATTGTGCCAATCTATACTTTTACCAGCAAAGCATTCCTGTTGCTCCACATTCTCTGGAACACCTGGTATTATCAGTCTTTTAAATTTTTGCAAACCAGTAGGTGGGTAACAGCATGATTTTAATTTGCATTTCCCTAATGATGAATACTCACTTTAGTATCCTTTCCTATGCTAGCAATTTAAATATCCCTTTTGGTGAAGCATCTGTTCAACTCTTGACCATTTTATTAAAATCAGTTTGTGTTTTTTCCTGTTTATTTATTGGTATTTGTATATACTGGGATACAAGGCCTTTGTAGGATATATGTATTGCAGATATCTTCTTCAAGGCTGTTGCTTTCCTTTTCACTCTGATAATGAAGCCTTTTTGAAGAACAGATGCTCTTAATTTTGTATGAAGTTCAGTCTATTAATTTTTTATTTAGAGCTGATGCATTCTGCTTAAAAACCTTTGCCTATCTTAAGGACATGAAGTGCCATAGTTTGAATGTTTTTTCCTCTTCAAAACTCAAAAAGCAACAGTGTTGGGAGGCGGGACCTAACAGAAAGTGCTTAGGTCCTGAGGGCTCCACCTTCATGAATGGATTAGTGTCACTACTAAAAGGGCTTTTGGGAGAGGGCTTACTCTTTCTTTCATGCATCTGTCAAATATCCCCACTTGCCCTTCTACCGTCCATCATATGAAGACAAAGCAAAAAAGCCTTCACCAGACACTAGATGCCAGTGCCTTAATCTTGGATGTCCCAGCCTTCACAACTGGGAGGAAATAAATGGACTAAATCATGAAGATATTCTGTTTTTCTTCTAGAAGCATTATTTGTTTTGCATTTCACATTTAGAGCTATAATCCATCTCATTAATTTTTTGTTTTTAGATAGGAGGTCAAGAGACATTTTCTTCCATATGTATAACTAGTTGCTCCAGCACTATTTGTAATGTCAATTGCAATGGTACCTTTGTAATGTCAGCACTATTTATTGAATTGCATTGATACCTTTGTAATGTCAAATGTCATCTATTTCTGTATTCTATTCTGTCTTATTGCTATGTTTACCTAATCTTGTACCAATGCCAGATTGTCTTTAGAGTATTGACATATGATATAAGTGTTAAATTTTACTTTATATGAGCCTATTGGCTCTTACTGATTATAGGTATTTCCATATATTTTTCAGGAACCAGCAAGTTGATTCACATGAAAAAAAAAAGCTGGAAGGATTTAACTGGCATTTTCTTGACCCTATAAGTATAGAGTTAATTGATATCTTAGCCAATATCAAGTCTTCCAATTCACAAACATGGTACACAGATACACCATGAAGAAATCTCTTCATTTCTTTAGGTCTTTCTTTAAATTTATCTCACCAATGTTTTGTTAATTTCAGTGGAAAGCTTTGTGCTTTTTTTAAATTAGCTTTATTAAGATACAATTAATATATCATAAAATTCTCCCTTTTAAGGTGCTAACTCGTTGTTGATATATTCAGTCATGCAACTATCCTCACAATCTAATTTAGAGTGTTTTCATCACTTAAAAAATAAGCCTCCTACCCACTGGCAGTTATTTCTATCCCATAGCCCCTAGCCCCAGACAACCACTAATCTATCTGTCTCTATAGAATTGCCTATTCTGGACATTTCAATTAAATGTTATCATATAATATGTGCTTTTTGGTGACTTTCTTCTTTCATTTAACATGTTTTCTTTTTTCTTTTTTTTTTTCGAGTTGGAGTCTCATTCTGTCACCCAGACTGGAGTGCAGCCTCGACCTGCTGGATTTCAGCGATCCTTCCGCCTCAGCCTTCCAAGTAGCTGGAACTACAGGCGTGCGCTACCACACCCGGTTAATTTTTGATTTATTGTAGAGATGAGGTCTCGCCAAGTTGCCTAGGCGGGTCTCGAACCCGCAGGCTCAGGCAATCCACTCACCTCAGCTTCCCAAAGCTCTGGGATTACAGGCTGAGCTACTGAGCCCAGCTCATTTTACATGTTTTCAAGGTTTATCCGTGTTATGACATGTACTAGTGCTTCATTCCTTTTCATTGCTGAATACTATTATATTATATGACTATGTCATATTATCTCTTCATTAGTTGATAGAGATTTAGTTTCTTTCCACCTTTTGGCTATCATAAATAATACTAATACTGACAGGAGCATTATGTACAAACTTTCATGTGAACATTTGTTTTTAATTTACCTTGGCTATATACCTAGCAGTGGAATTGTTGAGCCATATGGTAACTCTATGTTTAACTTAAAAAAATAGATTTAGAGTGTACAAGTGCATGTTTGATATATGAATATACTGAGTAGTGGTAGAGTCTGAGCTTTTTTGTAACTATCACTACTCAACTATCATTGAGTAGTGTACATTGTACCCAATAAGTAATTTCTCATCCTTCACTCCCCCTCCCACTATCCCACATTTTCGAGTCTCCAGTGTCTGTTATTTCACTCTGTATGTCCATGTTTACACATTGTTTAGCTCCCATTTAAAAATAAAAATATGTGAAATTTTGTTTTTTGTTTCTGCGTTATTTCACTTAAGATCATGGCCATCAGTTCTATCCACGTTGCTGCAAAAGACATGAATTCAATATTTTTTATTTTAAAGATGTGAGGTACAATTCAGGGTTAGGTATACAAATGTTCATTATGTAGGTACCCTCTTTGTGCCCCCTACTGTGCCAATCCCACCCAATTTCATTATTTTTATGGTTGAGTAGTAGTCCATGGTATATACGCATTTTCTTTATTCAATAATTTGTCAATGGACTCCAGTTGATTCCGTATCTTTGCTATTGTGAATAGTGCTGCAATAAATGTACGAGTGCAGGTGTCTTTTTCATATAATGATTTCATTTATTTTGGGTAGATACCCAATAATGGGATTGCTGGATCACATGGTAGTTCTATTTTTAGTTCCTTGAGAAATCTCTATGCTATTTTCCTAGAGGTTGTCCTAATTTACATTTCCATCAACAGTGTATAAGTATTTCATTTTCTCTGCATCCTCACAACATCAGTTATTTTTTACTTTTTATTGATAGCCATTCTGACTGGTGTAAGATGGTGTCTCATTGTGGTTTTAATTTCTATGTTTAACTTTTTGGGAACTGCTAAACTGTTTTCTATAGTGGCTGAACTATTTTACATTCCACCAGCAATGTATGAGGGTTCCAATTTCTTCATATGAGCACCAGTACTTCTTTTTTTTTTTAGGTTGGAAAATATAGTTTATTTAGAAAGTAAATTAGAGAGAGAATGAGAGTGAGAGAGAGAGAGGATTCATCTCTCCAAGGCAGGAGAGGGGGCCAGAGCTCAGGAAGCATGGCAGCAGCCACAGCTCAAAGAGCACATGGCCACACCAGAGTTTAGTAAGGGAACAGGCAGTATCTATCAGTACTTCTTATTGCTTGTCTTTGAGTCTAGTCATTTGTGTGTAAAGTGGTATCTCGTGGTTTTGATTCACATTTCCCCAATTACTAATGTTCTTGATCATCTTTCCATGTGTTTATTAGCCATTTGTATATCGTTGGAGAGATGTCTATTTGAATCTTTTGCCCATTTTTTAATTGGGCTATTTTTCTTGTTTATTGTTGAGTTTTAAGTGTTCTTCATATATTCTGGATTTAAGTCCCTTATTCAATATTTGCTTTGCAAATGCTTTTTCCAATTCTGTGCGTTGTCTTTTAATTATCTTGATATTATCCTTAGAAACACAAAAGTTGTTCCTTTTAATGTAATCCAATTGATCTTTTTTTAATTGTTTATATTTTGTTATCATATCGAAGAAACCATTGCCTAAACCAAATTTATGCCTATATTTTCTTATAGGAATTTTACAGTTTCAGCTTTCATGTTTAGGCCTACAATGCACTTTTTTTTTTTAGGTGAGAGTCTTACTCTGTTGCCCAGACTGGAAGGTAGTGCCAGGATCACAGCTCACCACAGTCTTGCCCTCCTGGACTCAGGCAATCCTTCCACCTCAGCCTCCTAAGTAGCTGGGACTACAGGTGCACACCATTATACCTGGCTAATTTTCTGATTTTTTTAAGAGATGAGGTCTTGTTATGTTGCCTAGGCTGTTCTTGAACTCCTGGGCTCAAGCAATCCTCCCTCCTCAACCTCCCAAAGTGCTGGGATTACAAGTGTGAGCCACCATGCCCAGCCTTACAATGCACTTTCAGTTAATTATTTTGTATTGTGCGAGGTAGTGATCAAAGTTCATTATTTTTTATGCAGATATCCAGTTGTCCATGTACCAATTGTTGAAAAGACTTTTCTTCTCTGTGGCATTTTCATAGCACCCTTGTCAAAAATCAGTTGATCATAAATGTGAGGATTTCTTTCTGGACTCTTATTTTTTTTTCCAAAACAGCACACATTTTTTGAATGTGGTGTGTCATATAATTTCCATTCTAACCATTGTCAATATACAGTGCAATGGCATTAATTATTCATAACCTGTAACTGTCAACTCTATTTCCAAAACATTTCCAACACCCCAAAAAAGAAACTCGGTACACATTAAGCAGTGTCCTCTGCCCCCAGTCCCCTGTTACCTCATATCTACTTTCTGTCTCAATGAATTTGCTTATTTCAGATTTCCCACTGCTGTAGTTTGGATGTTTGTCTCCTCCACATCTCATGTTGAAATTTGATTCCCAATGTTGGAGATGGGGCCTAATGAGAGGTGTTCAGGCCATGGGGGTGGATCCTTCATGAATACATTAATGCCTTTTCTGGCAGAAGTAGCAGTTTGAATGGGCTAAGATGGTGGTCTTTATTACGTTGAAGAAATTTCTCCCTATTCCAACCCTGTTGAGTATTTTTATCATGAGAGGATGTGGGATATTGTTAAATTTTTTTGTGTGTTTATGAGATGATCGTATACATTTTGACCATTATTCTACTAATATGGTGTACTACGTTGATTTCTGCATGTTAAACCAACTTTGCATTTCTGGGATAAGTTCCATTTAGTCATACAAACTTTCATTTATGGCTTCAGTTTGTTCGTATTTTGTTGAGGATTTTTGTGCCTCTGTTATTTTTTGTGTTTTTGTTGCTATGGTAAATATTTTTATTTTTTAATTTTACTTTTTAATTGCTTGCTGTTACAACATAGAAATATAATTTATGCTTTTATATTTTCTTAAATCCAGTGATCATGCTGAATTTATTTATTTGTTCAAATAGCTTTAGAATCCTTCTGGATTTTCTACATACTTATCATGTCTTCTACACATATTGTTATATTTCTTCTTTTTTCATCTTTTTTTTCCCTTTTTTCTATCTTATTGTACTGACTTGGGCTTCCAGTATGATGCTGAATGTGAGTATTGATAATATATATTCTTGTCTTATTCCCTTAAGGAATCCATCAAGTATGTTCAGTTGTAGGCTATTTTAAAATGTTATTTATCAGATTGAGGCAATTTCATTCTATACCACTTTTGTTGAGAGTTTGTATAATGAATGCTGAATTTTTCAAATGCATTACCAGAATATTAGATGGTCATTGTATTTTACTCTTTTCTCTATTAATGTGGTAAATTACATTGATTTTTAAATATTAAACTATCTTAGATTGCTGGAATAAACTTCATTTGGTCATGATTATCTTTTTTATTGTTTGCTAAATTTGGTTAGGTATATCGTTGAGGGCTTTACATCTCTGTTCAGAGAGATATTGGCATGTAATTTTCCTTTTCTGAAATGTCTGGCTAATTTTTTTATTTATTGTAGAGATGAGGTCCTGCTGAGTTGCCCAGACTGGTCTCAAACCGGCGGGCTCAGGCAATCCACTCGCCCCCACCTCCCGTAGTGCTAAGATTACAGACTGAGCCACTGAGCCCAGCCTTTATTTTCATTTTCATTTTTACTTTTAGAGTTGGAGTCTCACTCTGTCACCCAGGCTGGAGTGTAGTGGCATGCTCACAGCCAGCACAGGCTCAACCTGCTGGGTTTTGGCCATCATTCCACCTCAGCTTTCCAAGCAGCTGAAACTACAGACATCCACCACCACACCTGCCTAATTTTTGTGATTTATTGTAGACACCAGGTCTCACCAAGTTGCCTGGGCATGTCTTGACCCCCTGGCTCTGGCACTCCTCTCACCTCGACCTCCCAAAGTGCTGGGATTACAGATGATTGGTACTTTTAATCCCTTAAATATGTGGAAGAATTTACCAGTGAAAACATTCAGAACTGCAGTTTTCCTCGTGAATAGACTTATAATTCAAATTTTATTTTTCCTTAATAAATACAGAATTACTCAAATGTTATATTTTTTTCTTATATCATTTTTGGTAAGTTTTATTTTAAAAATAATTTTCTACTTCTTCCAAGTTGTAAAATTTATTGACATAAAATTTTCCATAACATTCCCTTACTTATATTTTAAAATGTGTAAAATCTTTTTCATACCTTATATTTGTGGATTTATTTTATGTTTTCTTGATCAGTCTTTCTAAAGCTTATACATTTTGTGAATCTTTCAAAGAATTAGATTTTTACGTAGTTTATATTCTCTATTGCAAGTTTGCTTTCTAGTTTAGGGATGCCTGGGCTTATCTTTATTATTTCCTTCCCTTTACTTTCTTTGGGTTTAATATGGTATTCTTTCCCTTGGTTTCTTTAGATGAAGGCTTAATCCATTCATTTTCAACATTGTTCCTTTCTAATATATACATTGAGAGCTATAAATATGCCGCTAATTACTGCTTTTACTACATCCCACAAGTATTATATTTTCATTACTACTAATTTCAAAATGTCTTAAAATTTTCATTGTCTTTTTTTATCATTAGGTTTTGTAGACTTATGTTATTAAGTTCAGATAACTTGGGAATTTTTCAGTTTTGTTTTTATCTTAGTTTTTAGTTTAATGCTATTGTTGTCAGACAACACAATGTATATTAGTTTAATATGAAATATTGAGATCTGCTTGTGGCCCAGCATATGGTCTGTTTCGCTAAATAGTCCATGTTCACTTGAAGGGAATATATATTCTGTCATTGCTGGGAGTTATATTCTATATATGTCAGGTAGGTCAAATTGGCTAATTGTGTCTTTCCCATAATGTTATTATTGGTTGTTTTTGCATACTTATATATGACTTAATAGAAGGTATGTGTTAAAATCACTTACCTATTATAGTGGCTTTGTCTGTTTCTCTTTTTTTAATTTTGTTGATATTTTCTTTATATATTTCAAAGTTATATTCTTAAATGAGTACACTTTTAGAGTTGTTAAATCTTCCTAATGAATTATGTTTTATCATTATGTTCTTATTTATCCTTAGTAGTACCTATTTTCTTGCAGTCTATATTATCAACTATTAAAATAACTACCCTATCCCTGATGGCCTAGGGATAAATGGATCTAACAGAAAAAATGTTTTTATATTAAAAATAATAAAATGAAATAACTACCCTAGCATTCTTGTCTTAAAAAAATTTAGAGTCATAGAATACATGTGGGGATTTGTTACATAAGTATATTGCATGAAGTAAAAAATACACAGTATTTTTTCTTTGTAATATTTACTTCAAGTATCATCAAATTCCTTCCTTTAAGACAATAATTAATTTATTCTACAGTTAATCATTTAACTCCTCTCACCTCGACCTCCCAAAGTGCTGGGATTACAGATGATTGGTACTTTTAATCCCTTAAATATCCTACATGATAGTGGGTTATCCCTACATGAGAGTGGGTTATCATTCATTGCTGAATGAGATATGGATTACATCTTCCTTTGGGAAGGTTTGGGGATCAGAAAATAAGCAGAAGAGCAAAGAGAAAATCAATGTATATGCATTTGAAAAGTGTAAAATGAAGGAAAGAAACATGATGCTGTAATTGAGAATATAGGGTATGGACTGACTTATAGTCAGTAGGGCAAGCCTTTCTCCCAAAGGAAGACTAAGGATTAGGAGTCAGTCTCTCACAAAGCCCAGGATAGGTGATTTTTAAGAAACTTTTTTAAAAACCTGTAGAGGTCAGGCTTGGTGGCTCAGCCTGTAATCCCAGCACTGTGGGAGGCCAAGACGAGTGGATTGCCTGAGCCCTCAGTTGAGACCAGCCTGGAAACTTGATGAAACCTCGTCTCTGCAATAAATAAAAAATTATCTGGGCATGGTAGCATGTGCCTGTAGTTCCAGTTACTTGGAAGGCTGAGGCGGAAGTATCACCAGAACCCATCGATGCTGGGGTGGTAATGAGTTTGCCACTGCACTTCAGCCTTGGCAACTGGGTGAGACTCCAACAAAAACAAAACAAAACAAAACAAAACCAACTCTGTAGAAAACTGTATGAAATGGGAAAGGTTGTGGCATAATCTAAGAACTAAACAGAAGTGTCATATAAGAGAAAGTAAGGAGGACAGTGTCTTTGAAATAAACCTTTAAGCAATAAAAGGCCATATTATATTCTATTGTAATATGTTTGGATTTTATTCTAAGAGTAGAAGAAGTATAAGTTGTTAAGCAAAGATTCTCAAGCTTTGATCTATATCAGAACTATCTAATGGAATTACTAAAAATTCAGATATTCAAGTATTCCTCTAGATTTGATTCACTTGACTGGGGTGGTACCTAAATAGCAATATTTGTAACAAGTTCCCCAGATTATTCAGATCCACACCTAAATTTCAGAATCACTGATGTAAACTATTTTCCATACCACCAAAATCTTATATAATCTCTCATTATCTAAGTTCATATTGCCTCATTTCAAATTACATGACTATATTGTTAAGTTCCTTAATTCACAAGTCAATAAACATGATCCACTACGTAAACAGAATTAAAAATAAAAGTTATATGATCATCTCAATAAATACAGAAAAAGCATTTGATAAAATCCAGCATTCCTTCATGATAAAACTTTCAGCAAAATAGGCATAGAGGGAAAATTCCTCAGAATAATAAAAGTCATATATGACAAACCCACGGCTAATGTCATCCTAAATCAAGAAAAGCTGAGCACAGTCCCCCTCAGGACTGGAACAAGACAGAATGCCTACTTTCATCACTCTTATTCAACATAGTACTGGAAGTCCTAACAAGAGCAATCAGGCAAGACAAAGAAATAAACGGTATCCAAATTGGAAAAGAAGAAACCAAACAGTCTCTGTATACCAACAAAGTGATCTTATAGCTAAAGAATCCCAAAGACCCCCACCCCCAAAAGACTTCTGGACTTAAATGAATTCAGTAGTGTCAGGATACAAAACCAATAGAGACAAATCAGTAGCAGTGCTGTACACCAATAGTGACCAAGTTGGGAATCAAATCAAGAACCCAATTCTATTTACAATAGCAGCCAAAAAGCTAAAATACCTAGGAGTATGCTTAACCAAGGAGGTTAAAGATCTCTACAAGACTACAAAACTCTGATGAAATAAACTGTAGAAGACACAAACAAATGGAGAAACATCCCATGCACATGTACTGGAAGAATCAGAATTGTTAAAATGACCATATTGCCCAAAATAATTTACAGATTCAATGCAATAGCTATCAAACTACCAATATCATTTTTAACAGAATTAGAAAAAACAATTCTAAATTCATATGGATCCAAAAAAGAGCCAGAATAGCCAAAGCAACCCTAAGCAAAAAGAACAAATCTGAAGGCATCACATTACCTAACTTCAAATTATACCACAAGGCTGTAGTAACCAAAACAGCATGGTATTGGTGCAAGAGCAGACTGATCAATCAATGGAACAGAATAGAGAATCCAGAAATAAACCCAAATACCTACGACCAACTGCTCTTCAACAAAGAAGACAAAAACATACACTGGGGAAAGAACACCCTATTCAACAAATGGTGCTGGGAAAAGTGGACAGCTACGTGCAAAAAAATGAAACTTGATCTCTATATCTCCCCATATGCAAAAATTAACCCCAAATGGATTAAAGACTTAAATGTCAGACCTGAGACCATAAAACTCCTTAAAGAAAACCTAGAAAAAACTCTTCTGGACATCAACCTAGGCAAAGAATCTATGGCTAAGAACCAAAAAGCAAATACAAGTGAAACAAAAATGAATAAGTGTGACTTAATTAAACTAAAAATCTTCTGTATGGCAAAAAAAAAAAAAAAAAAAAATCAAAGAGCAAATAGACCACCTACAGAAGGGGAGAAGACATTCACAAACTATACATCTGACAAAGGACTAATATCCAGAATCTACAAAGAACTCAAACAAATTAGCAAGAAAAAAGCAAACAACCTCATTAAAAAGTGGACAAACGTCATGAACAAGTATCTCTTAAAAGAAGATATACAGACGGCCAACAAACAGATGAAAATATGTTTAGTATCACTAATCATTAGGAAAATGCAAATTAAAACCACAGTGAGATATCAACTTACACTAGTCAGAATGGCCATTATTAAAACATTTTAAAAAATAGATTCTGGTGCAGATGCAGTGAAAAGGGAACACTTATACACTCTTGGTGAGGGTGTATTTTGGTGAGGGCAAATTAGTACAACATCTATGGAAACAGGAATGGAAATTTCTCAAAGAAGTAAAAGTAGATTTGCCATTTGATCCAGCAATCCCACTACTAGGTATCTACCAAAAAGAATATGGATCATAGCCGGACTCAGCCTGTAATCCCGCGATTTGGGAGGCTGAGGTGAGTAAATTGCCTGAGCCCGTGTGTTCGAGACCCGCCTGGGCAACTTGGTGAGACCTCATCTCTACAATAAATCAAAAAATTAGCCGGGTGTGGTAGAGTGTGCCTGTAGTTCCAGCTACTTGGAAGGCTGAGGTAGAAGGATCGCCGGAGCCCAGCAGGTCGAGGCTGCGGTGGCCGGGAGTGGCCACTGCACTCCAGTATGGGCGACAGAGTGAGACTCTAACTCAAAAAAAAAAAAGGATGTGGATCATTATATAAAAAAGACACCTGCACTTGCATGTTCATTGCAACACAATTCACAATTGCAAAGATGTGAAATCAGCATAAACGTCCATCAACCAATCAGTGGATAATGAAAATGTGGTATATATACACTATGAATACCATTCAGTCATTAAAAAGAATGAAATAATGTCTTTTGCAGCACCTTGGGTGGAATTGGAGAATATCATCCTAAGTGAACTAACTCAGGAACAGAAAACCTAACCCTGCATGTCCTCACTTACAAGTGAGAACTAGTTCTTGAACTGGAACTATGTAATTTATTTTCTTTTTTTAAAATCCAGCTTTCCCAATATCATTTTCCAAAAGAATTCCAAAAGAATTATGTATCTTCATAATTCTTTTCTATATGCTTTCCCCATTTCTCCCCCCTTATCTCAGTAGCTTTCTATTATTTCCTACAAAATACAAAATAAGGATTGCTTCAGGGACGGGCCTCCGCCATACCTGACATGCCCCCACCTGAACACTGCAGCTGTGTCTCAGCTCCTGAAATCTTCCATCTCCTGCAGGTCACTGATAGACCCCTCACAGTTTCCACTACCGCTGCCTGTGCCCCAAGGTCTGAAAGCCAGTGGGCATTTTCACATGCCCCCAGGAAAAATGCCATAGCCATGAAATGAAGAAGCAAATGGACACACACCACATGACCCTTGCTGCCATGGTTTCCTGCCAAGTGGGACTTCCTAGTTTCTGTGATAGGCCCTGCAACACAACTGTAGCTGTTCTGCCCCCACCAGAATACTACAACTGCATTCTGGTCCTCCTCTAAGAGCCCAACTCCCAGAAGTCACTGCTGGGCCTTTCCCAGTCACTGCCAACACTGCCTCTGTCCCTGCTGCCTGTGCATTAGGGCGGGAGCAGGGAGACAAGGTACTTTCATGCTCCCCCAGGATGGACACCACAGCTGTGATATAAAGAAACAAGTCAGGAAGAGAGTAGGGAGACAGAAAACTAAAACAAACAAAACAAAACAAAACAAAAGCCAGTTGACCATACACAATATACAATAATTATACCAACAAGGGAAAAAAGAAAATACTAAAAAGCTCCAGCCCAATTACAGCAAAATCAAATAAAGAAGCACCAGCTTACCTAGATGAGAAAGAACAACATAAGAAGTTCGACAATACAAAAAGCCAGCGTGTTTCAGCACCTCCAAAGGATCACACCAGCTATTTAGCAATGGATCCTAACCAGAATGAAATGTCCATGATGGTAGATATAGAATTCAAAATATGATTAGCAAAGAAATTGAATGAGATCCAAGACATAGTGGAAATGCAAAACAAGGAAGCCAAGGAGACAATTCAAGAGTTGAAAGGTGACATGACCATACTAAGAAAGAACCAAACCAAATTTCTGGAATTGAAAATTTAACTTCAGGAATTTCAAAATACAGTTGCAAGCCTTAGCAACAGACTAGACAAAGCAAGTAAATAATTTCAGAGCTTAAAGACCAGTCCTTCAAATCAGCCCACTCAGACAAAATGAGGAAAAAAGAATTTTAAAATGAACAAAAGACATACTAGATGGCCACCATGAAGTTGCAGACCAGCACCACTCTTGCCAAGCAAGTCAGAGAATAGGGATCAAGTCATTGACAGATGGAGACACCCCAAACACTTTTGGACAGGTGAAGCACCCTGCACCCAGAAAAGGTCTCTTTGAACACACATGGAACCAACCCTACTGCCCATCAAAAGTTGACTGGATAAAAAAAGTGTTGATACATATACATGGAGTATTATGCAGTCATAAAGAAGAACAAAATCATGGACTTTGCAGCAAATTGGATGGAGTTGGAATGATCGTGCTAAGTAAACTATCACAGAAAGAAAGATCTGAATACTGCATGTTCTCACTCATAAGTAGGCCTTGAACATTAGTCACACTAGCACAAGGAAGGATCATCAGTCACAGGGCACTGCTAGGGGAGAGAGAATGGAAGGGGGTGGGGGACACATGACAACGCAAAGGGGACTTGGTTCATTACTGGGGGAGTGAGGGCCAGTTAGAAGCCCAAAGTTCACCTGCATGCAGCCTACTTATGTAGTTAATCCTCACTTGTAACCCACATTCCTATAATAAAACAAAAATTTAAAAAAGAAAACCTTAGAATATGGAACTTTGTAAAGAGATTGATCGGCATTCCTGAGAGATAAAAAGAGAATGGAAATAACCTGGAAAAAGTATTTGAGGACATAATCTAAGAAAATTTCCTCAGACTTGCAATAGAAGTTGACATGCAGATTAAAGAAATTCATAGAACTCCTGAAAACTATAATATGAGGTGAACATCTCCAAGGTATGTAGTTGTTAGTCTATCCAAGTGAGACAGGAGATCGCTAGAGAAAGACTAGGCAGACAAACAGGGCAGGTCCTCCAGTAACAGTGCTGCAAGCTTCCAGCAGGCCTCTCAGACTGATACACTCGCATTGGTAAACAAACTCCCTATCACCTCTCAAGCTAGAGTTTAGGTACTCACTGCTGGGATGGAAAAATAACCAACCAGCTTACTGCCAAGAACGGACATACCAGATCACCATTAAGTCCCTACCTCCTGCAGATTGGTCCTTAGTACTAACCAATCAGAACAGATAGTGCTGACCAATCAGCTCACAGCTAGTGCTAGCACCAGATTTCAGTTCCAAATCAGCAACCTCCTCACGTCCCCTCCCACTGTGGGAGCTTTTCTGTCCTGTCAGTAAATCCTGCTTTCTCACTTTCTGACTGTCCATGTCCCTCATTCCTCCTGGGCATGAGACAAGAACCCCGACCTGAAGAGCTGCAGATCGTCAGAGCTGAAGTGTGCACCCCGGAGGCTGGCTTGCCAGCTGACGGAGCCAGCTGAACTGGGAGAGCTGCTGGAAGAAGGCAAGACTCCGAAGCTGAGACACTTCTGGGTGCTGCAACACTCTCAGGGCTTGGCTTGCCAGCCTATGAAAGCTAACACTCTGGGGGCTAGGCTTGCCAGCCCACCAAACCAACAACACTCTCAGGGTTTGGCTTGCCAGCTCATTAGAGCCAATACTTCTAGGGCTAGGCTTATCAGCCCCTCCAGTAGACCCTCTCTGGGGCTTGCCTGACTGGTTCATTGAGCTGACACTCTCAAAGCCCAGGCTAACCTGAAAAATCCACATCACAAGGTCAATGCAAAAGAAAAGAATCTTAAAGGCAACTGGAGGGAAGGACCATACCACTACCAAGAGAGACACATTAGACCTACAGCAGACCTCTCAACAGAAACCTTACAAGCCAGAAGAGATTGTGGGGGCTATCTTTTTTCCCCTTACCATTCTTAAAGAAAAGAAATGCCAACCAACAGCAGACCTCTCAGCAAAAACCTTACAAGTGACGGGGGGGGGGGCGCAAGTGTTACCATTCTTAAAGAAAAGGAATGCCAGCCAAGAATTTCTTACCCAGCCAAACTAAGCTTCATAAATAAAGGAGAAATAAAGTTTTTTCCAGACAAGCAATTGCTAAGAGAATTATTCACCATCAGAACAGCTCTACAAGAGATGCTTAAGGAAGTTCTACACGTGGGAATGAAAAAACAATAACTCCTAACACAAAAGCACAGGTAAGCACATAGCCCGAAGACCTTACAAAGCAACCACACCATTGGGAGTACAAAGCAACTAACAACATTTAAACAGGAACAAAACCACGCATATTGATTTTAAACCTGAATGTCAGTGGCCTAAATGCCCCCACTTAAAATACATAGTGATAAATTAGATAAAAACAAAACAAGACCCATCCTTTTGCTATCTTCAGGAAGACCCACCTTACTTCTAGTACTACTCATAGGCTCAAGGTAAAAGGATGGAGAAAGATATACCACACAAATAGAAAACAAAAAAGCAGAGGTTGCTATTCTTGTATCAGATAAAACAGACTTTAAACCAACAACAGTAAAAAAAATTACAATGAAGGGCATTATATAATGATAAAGAGTTCAATCCAACAAGAAGACTTAACTGTCCTAAATATATATACACTCAACATTGAAGCGCCCAGATTTATAAAAAGGTTACTACTAGACCTATGAGAAGACTTAGCCAGCCATACAATACTAATGGGGGACCTCAACACCCCCACTATAGCTTTAAACAAGTCATTGAGGCAGAAATCTAACAAAGAATTTATGAATTTAATCTTTTCACTTGAAAGATCATGCCTAATAGACGTCTACAGAATACTTCACACAACAACCACAGAATTCATCTCATCTGCCCATGGAACATATTCTAACATTGACCACATGCTCAGTTATAAAACAATATCAATAAATTCTATAACATCAAAATCATACTGAGCATCTTCTCAGATCACAACAAAATAAAAATAGAAATCAATACTTTGAGGAACTGTAAACCACACAAATACATGGAAATGAAACAACTTTCTCCTAAATTTAAAAGGAAAAAACCCCACAAAATGTAGAATATAAATTAAGCCAGAAGCTAGAGATCTTTGAAAAGATTAATACAATTGCTAAACCTTTAGCAAGACCAACAAAGAAAAAAAGAACATAGAAATTATCAATTATCAGGCTGTGTGTGGTGGCTCATGCCTGTAATCCCAGCACTTTGAGAGGCTGAGGAGAAAAGATGCTTGAGCCCAGGAGTTTGAGACCAGCATAGGCAATGTGGTAATATCTTGTCTCTCTAAAGAAAAAAAAAATTAGCTGAGGTGTAAGGCTCCTGAGCCCAGGAGGTCAAGGCTATGGTGAGCTGTGATTGTGCCACTGCACTCCAGCCTGGGTGACAGAGTAAGATCCCAAATCAAAAAAATTACCAATATCAGTAATAAAAGAAGAGACATCACTATAGATGCAACACACAGTAAAGCAAATGAGTACTAAAAACCATTCTGCACATTTAAATGACAACTTAGTATTTTTTTAAAATAAAAATGACCAGGCCAGGTGCGGTGGCTCAAGCCTGTAATCCTAGCACTTTGGGAGGCCAAGGTGAGGAGATTACCTGAGCCTATGGATTTGAGAACAGCCTGGGCAACTTGACAAGATCTCACCTCTACAATAAATCAAAAAATTAGCCAGCTGTGATAGCGTGTGCTTGTAGTTCCACCTACTTGAAAGGTTGAGTCAGAAGGATTGCCTGAGCCCAGCAGGTTGACATAGGGTGGCTGTGAGCATGCATGCCACAGGACTCCAATATGGCGATGGAGTGAGACTCCAACTCAAAAAAATATATATTAAAAAAAAATGGTCAAAGCATACCTATATAAGATGAAATTAATCATCTGAATATATGATAAGTATAAAAGAAATTTTATCTATTCTTTAAAAGATTCAGAAGAATAAATATGACCCAAATAGATTCACTGGAGAATTTTACCAACATTTTAAGAGTTAAAAAATAATTTACACCAATTCTATAAAACCCCTTCCAGAAATTAAGAAGAGGCAATACTTCCAAACTCATTTTATGGGGCCACCATCACCCTGATACCAAAACCAAAGTAAAATAAAACTAAAGATTAGCATCCCTCAAGAACATAGATGCTAAAACCCTGAACAAAATGTCAGTAAATCACTCCCAGTAATATACTTCTTAAAAGTATATACCACAAACAAATGGAGTTTCTTCTGGTGATGCAAGGTTGGTTCAACATTTGAAAATCTATGAGCATAATCTATCATATTAACACACTAAAGAAAACCCACATTATATAGTTATATTAATTGGTGCATATTTCAAGTAGAATTTTAAGAAAATATATGTGGTCCCATGGCAGTCTTTCAAGGTAGAAAAGTGTGCTCAAAATTATAAAGGACCTGAGATGGGGGAAGGGAACAAATCTATGATGCTGTGATAAAAATGCAGCCTCAGGATAAAGATGAAGCCAAACTTTATCCCTTCTGTTAAACAGGAAGGCATCTAATAACCTGCATCTTTCCACAGCAGCTTCTTTTGCAGCTTAATAAAGATAGCCTGTTGTATGTCTTTTGTCTAATTAAGTGAACCCTAATAAAATTTATAGAATTAACAGTTTCAAGAGAACTGTACTATATGAAGCACTAAAAGCTTGGGCTAAGGGGACAGAAACACTACAAAGTGAAAAGTGGCCTTTGGATCCCTAAATATCTGTAAACTAAAAACAGTCTAATAAAAGTACTCAGATGGAAACATGGGTAACATTTCACGAAGAAAAGAAAATGGCATCATGACTCAGGGTGGCAGAATCAACAGATCAGATGGCAGTGCAAACAGCCATAGAAATTCGTGTCTAGGGAACTCTAATCAAGGAACTGGCAATGGCAATGTGTGCCTGGCTGGATTTCAGAATTACTATAAATTAGTAACTTCCTTCAATTTCTTTCCCCACCTACTTTTTATTTGGTTTTTTATTTGCTTGTTTGTTTTTTGAGTTGGACTCTCACTGTGTCGCCCAGACTGGAGTGCAGTGGCCGCTCCCGGCCACCGCAGCCTCGACCTGCTGGGCTCTGGCCATCCTTCCGCCTCAGCCTTCCAAGTGGCTGGAACTATAGGCGCGTGCTACCACGCCCGGCTAATTTTTTTTTTTTTTTTTTTTTTATTGTAGAGATAGAGGTCTCGCCAAGTTGCCCAGGCGGGTCTCAAACCCGTGGGCTCAGGCAATCCACTCACCTCAGCCTCCCAAGGCGCAGGATTATAGGCTGAGCCATCGATCCCGGCTCCCACCTACTTTTTAAATATGAATGCTTATTTCACTGATTTCAATGCCTGTTCCTCCATTGGATACGAGTGTGTCAAAAGAAGATAGGTTGACTTTAGTTTCCAAGACTTGGAATTGAGAACAGTCATACTCAAGGTGCCATATCAAAGGAACTGTATCAGAGGAGCCTTACCCATACCTGGTTTTGATTTAGTTAAGAACCTAGACTTCTAACTAATATGTAATGGGATAAGACTTTGGAAGCCTAAGGCACATGCATGAGTATATCTTCCGTGTGATAGAATGTGAATTGTTGTGACCAGAGGGCAAAATGTGGCAGACTGTATTTTTTCAAAGATGGATGCAACAATATTTCCCATCCCGCATTGTCTTCTACAGTATGCTCTTATCACTTTTCCATCAAATTCTCCTTCCTTTGAATTTGAGCTGGCTTTAAGTTTCCCCAGTGATCGATAGAATGCAGAAGCAATTCTGCAGTATTTCCAAAGCTAGGTGAGAAAAGACCATGTAGCTTCTATCTGGTTCTCTTAGAATGCTCACTTTTGGGATGTTTATCTTGGGAAAAAACACCATTCTGTGAGAAACTCATGACAACGTAGGTGCTCCTGCTGACAGTTCCACTTAAGATTGGTATTCAAGTTATCCAAGTCCAAACCTCAAACATGACAGGAAGAAGCCATCTTGCAAGATTTTCCAGCTCTAGCTGAACTAGTCATTCAAATCATCCCAGTTGAGACTTCAGACATCATCGTGCAGAGAAAATCTTCCCTGCTTTGTTTTGTCTGAATTTTTGACCCAGGGTTTATGCCCACAATAAAATGGTTGTCATGGCACTGAGTTCTGTGTGGTTTGTTACACAGCAAAAATCAGAACACCTAAATTCCTCTCAAAAAGAAACACTGGGCCGGGCTCAGTGGCTCAGCCTGTAAACCCAGCACTTTGGGAGGCTGAAGCGAGAGAATTGCCTGAGCCCGCGGGTTGGACACAAACCTGGGCAACTTGGCAAGATCTCGTCTCTACAATAAATAGAAAATTATCCAGGCATGGTAGCGCACACCTGTAGTTCCAGCTACTTGGAAGGCTGAGACAGAGAGTTCGCAGAGCCCAGCAAGTAGGTGCTGTGGTGTCCATGAGTATGTCACTGCACTCCAGCCTGGGCGAGGGAGTGAGTCTCCAACCACCCCCTCAAAAAAAATTGGAAAGTTAAACTATAAAACAATAAAATGGTTTGTTAAAGGGAACTGATGGAACAGATTGTCTAGAGCACAAATTGATGCAAAAATTATCAGAACACACTGTGTTTTATGGTTTTAACTTTAAAGTCACAAAAATGTCATATGTATTTAAAAAGTAAAATTAAATCAGAAATTTAAATAGCAGTCCTTAAACATTGAAAATAAACAGAAACAGATGAATCTACTGATTATCAGGTTAGTTAGAACTAAGCATTTTGATTCTACATTCTTAATGAATGACATTCTAAAGATAGTGATGCAAAGAATTATTAAACTTCATTCAACATTCATTATTAATAGTAATATTGGTATGTTGTTGTAACTATTTTATGCCTCTGATTCTAGAACACAGCAAGAATGTGAAGGCATTGTTAAAAACCAAGATTTTCAGTGTAAAAGAAAAAGAAAAAAGAATAAATTAAAGTTAAAAATCATGCGGTATTAAATTTGAATTGGAAATATCAACATGAACACATGGTTTTTCTTTTCATAAGTAAAAAGATTTTAATTGAACTGTAAGATACATACAGAAAAGTATACAAATGAATAGCTTGATGCATTTTCACAAACTGAATGCATCAGTGTAATCAGCATCCAAATCAAGTGACAAAACATTACTAACATCCCCAGAAAGCTCCCATTACTCTTTCCATCACTACCCCTCCCGCTATATTCCCCTGCCCCCCAAGACCCACCAATATACTGACTTCTAACAACACAGAAAAGTTCTCAATTTTTGTATTTCATATAAATGGAATTACATAGTATGTCCTCTTTTATGTCTGACTTCTTTTGCCTAACATTATGCTTTTGGGATTTATCTGTATTGCTGCACATAATCATAAGTTGTTCATTTTCACTACATTATAGGGTTGACTTAGAAACTTTTATTTCTTAGAAATAAACAGTCTAATATTCAGGAAGATGACTTTAGAACATGATACCACATCCAAGGAAACATACCTTGCATTCACCCTCCAACACAGTAAGCCACCTGGTTGGCATAAAGTATAAACTTTCCACATTTGGAGTCACCTATTTCAGTTATACAATTGTCTTGTAAAATTGTTTCATATCCCAAATATATTTATAGGCATCGAGAGTTAAAGTTACATGGTAAAGTGCACTTGAGATACCATAGGTTAAATGAAAAAAACAAAAAACAACTCTCATTAGTTCTTTGAATAACCTTAAAGTTTTAATGTCTTAAAAATTGATTAATTTTAATATGTAGTACTTAATATGCTCATTTAACCACAGAATGCTTTTTAAAGGTACCAGCAAGTACTAGTGTTTCCTGGAAAATGGCTTCAAATACTATTGAATTTCATATTCCATTTGAGAAATGTTAGATTATCATATTCTGAAGAACTCAGTGTGCAAATATGTTAGTTGGGAGTAGAAACACATTTAAATTAGGTTCTATATTATGCTTGAAGAAAAGTTTAAGAATCAATCATATAATGATGTAATACACTGAATATCATGGCTTTCAAGTCATAGCAGAGAAATGCAATTCATAATTATTGACTACAGTGAAATCACTAAAGTCTGACATAACAATTTTTAAGAACTCTCAATGCTCTATAGTACATTTAGTCTAATCTTTCTTTTGAGAAAGTAATTTTAAAGTGTTGGTTATAATTTTACATACATACAATTCATTCCATTTTTAAATACATATAAAGCTAACAAAATAAAACCAGCAAGAATTGAGAAGATCTTAGAGCTAGATCATACCTATTTTACTATTCATTATGATGTTCTGAAGGTAGAATGCCCAATGATCTAAATGTTTATTAAAGCAGGATGGATCTAAGATATTCCACATAAATGATTTTACATTCTATACTTGCTTAACAGTTGAATACAGTTTGCTAGTAGAAGAATTACTAAATTTCTTTTCATATGGGAAATGACTAGATTTTGTTTTTGTAGGCCCTCCTCATCTAGTTTTATAATCAAATTTAGGTCAGTCATCCAGCTTTATGGTGGAAAGAATTTAGCAATTACCAACCCTTAAATGTTCTTAAATGTAAAAAAATCAGATTCTAAATGTATTTTTTAGAAAGGATATCCTCCAGTAGTCTTAATTTTTCCTTTGTTTATTGATCTATTCATTTTTTTCCCAGCATTTCAAGTCAATTTTGATTCTTTTCCATAAAATACTACTAGATTTTCAATATTTTAAAATACATGTGTGTATATAAACATATGTATATATACACATATATTCACCTACACACTATATACCAGGAGTGCCAAAAATATACACATATTTTAAGAGATGTTATCTATTACTTTTCGAAGTTGAAGTGAATTAGGGTAGCAATGTGTAATATGACGTTCACTCAGCTGTGCTTCTGCCATTTTCTTTGACTGTCTTGCCTGTCATATGGTGATACTAGCATTCATTTGATTAATGCTATCTTTTGAGTAAATATCATACTTAAAAAAAAAATTTCAAACAAAGTTTATTAGAGAAAGAAAAGAGGAAAGAAGGGGCGATATGCCACAGTTGGTGGCTTGGGCAAGAGAAACTGCTGTGAACATCATACTTAAAAATGTGTATACTTGGAAGGCTGAGGCGGAAGGATTGCCGGAGCCCAGCAGGTCGAGGCTGCCGTGGCCGGAAGCGGCCACTGCACTCCAGTCTGGGCAACAGAGTGAGATTCCAACTCAAAAAAATAAATTAATTAAAATAAATAAATAAATAAATAAAATATGTATAATTTTTTGGCACCCCATGTATATACACACACATTATATATATATGTCATAGCAGCTTATAATTTTTAAAATCCATAGCTGTCACTTCTTATCATTCATATAGCTGTAATTGTGTCATCTTATTTGCATTCTGTGATCAAAGGTCTTGACTGCATTGATATTCTTTAAAAAAAAACTTTGGATAAAGACCATTTTTTTATTGTACATATCAATGCTGACAAATAGAAGTATGTAAGCTACATAATTTTTGTTAATTTCCACATTTAGTTGTAGTAATTACTTTCTTTTATTCATTCTTTAAGCATATGAAGTGTCTGATATGGAACATGTACTACAGTTGATATAAAGAGGTGAACTAGATAAAATCTAGACCCATAAACTTCCTGAATAAATTATAATCATTGTAGTGTACTTACTATCTTAATCCCAATGTATAGAGCTTTGGCAACATCCACAAGTTTTGATATGGAAAGATTTTCAAAAAACCATTCACTTCAGTCAGGCATAGTGGCTCATGCCTATAATCCCAGCACTTTGGGAGGCAAAGGCAGGAGGACTGCTTGAGCCCAGAAGCTTAAGACCAGCCTGGGCAACATAGTGATGCCTTGTCTCTATAAAACTCAAAAAATAAGCTAGGTGTGGTGATGCAAACCTGTAGTCCCAGCTACTTAGGAGGCTGAGGCAGAATGGTCACCTGAGCCCAGAAGGTTGAGGCTGCAGTGAGCCATGAGGGTGCCACTGCACTCCAGCCTGGGTAACAGAGTCTATGACTCAAAAAAGAAAAACAGAAAAAAAATCATTCACTTCAAATTGGTTATAAACTCATGGTTAATTTTATCTTTAAAAGAACATTATGAAAAACTTTAAATACACAAAAGTAGAGAGAATAGCAAAAACAAAACAAATAGAAACCATGTACCCAAGACTTAGGTTTCCAACATTTTGCCAAACTTAAGTTATTCATCCTCACTTTTCTTTTGTATGAGCAAAAGGACATTTCACACATCATATCATCTTATATACATAAACTTCAGAGTTTATCTTGGAAAAACACTTTTATATAACCATAATGCTATTAACACATATAACAAAAAGTTTCTCAATATTATCTAATACTGTGAATATTCCTATTTGTTGTAAAAATGTTTTTACATGCTAGTTCAACTCATGATCTAAATAAGAACCACTCTTTCATTGCATTTGATTATGTCTCTTAAGTCTCTCTCAATATGTGTAAGACTTTTTCTTTCTTAAAATGTCATTCCTCCTGTAAAATTATGCATATTTTAGACTTAATTGCTTCTTGTTGTATCATGTAGTTTGTTCTTCTGTTCCTTGAATTTTCTCTCTACTGGGAGTTAGATCTTGAGGCTTAATCAAAATTGGGTTTAATATTTTTGGCAAGATGTGTATATTTTATTGTATCACATTGGAAGGCACACAATGTCTTACTGTCACATTTTTTGTGAGGTTAAGATTCATCCATGGGTTCAGCTGTTGTTGTCAGACTGAGCTGTAAAGTTCATGCCAACCTTTCACTTAAAGATCTTAACCTCTACTTAGAATCATGCCTAGATCCGTGATTTCATTATGTGCTCCAAAATGGCTTTTCTGACATAATTTTCTGTTTCTATAATTTTTCTGCAATCATTAGTTGGATTTCTTTAATAAAGAAGAACTTTACCTTTTACACTTCTGGTTGCCCTGAAAGACAGATCATACAGGAAATGCAGGATAAATAACTTTTCTTTCCTCTTATTTATCAATTTTCAGAATGAGTTGGTGCCCTGGCAACCTCCATACATATACTACACACATAGAAGAATACAGAGAGATAGGTACAATCAAAAGCTTTTTCTTTAATAAAGTTCCTTTCTAGAATGAATTTCCTAAAGTTTAACAAGGTTGAATGATATGAAAGACTTCTATATATTCATTAAATTAACATTCTTTCCTTTAAATAAAAAACTTCTTATGCTAAGTTAGTTGTAAGATAAAGCAAAAGAGATTCCTACATTCAAAAACTTTTCCTCTAAGTTTATTTTCTAATGTTCCTTAACAAAAAAATTCACAATGGAAGAGTTCTTGTAATAATTAAGTTACATTATGAATTCGTTGATGATAAGTAAGGTGTGAATGTTGTCTAAATGCCTTCTTACATTCCTTACATTTGTATGGTTTCTCACCAGAATGAATTCTCTGATGTTGAATCAGAGATGAATGAAGTCTAAAGGCCTTTCCACATTCCTTACAGTCATAGGGCTTTTCACCAGTATGAATACTCTGATGTTGAGTAAGTTGTGAAAGCAGTCTAAAACTCTTCTCACATTCCTTACACTTATAGGGTTTTTCACCAAAATGAATACTCTGGTGTTGAGTAAGTTGTGAAAACAGTCTAAAGGCCTTCCCACATTCCTTACATTCATAAGGTTTCTCTCCAATATGAATACCTTGATGTGAAATAAGTTCTGAGTAACGACGAAAGAACTTCTGACATTCCTTACATTCATAAGGCTTCTCACCAGTATGAATTCTCTGATGGAGAGTTAGATGATAACCGCGACTGAAGGTCTTCCCACATTCCTTACAATCATAGGGTTTCTCACCAGTGTGAATTCTCTGATGGAGAGTAAGTTGTTGCCGCACTCTAAAGGCCTTTCCACACTCCTTACATTGGTAGGGTTTTTCTCCAGTATGAAGTTTGTGATGTATTCGAAGGCCTGTACTACACAGAAAAGCCTGACCACATTCCCTACATTCATAGCACTTCTCAGCAATGTTAAGTCTCTGATGTCGAGTAAGGTGTGCATACTGTCGAAAGGCCTTCCCACATTCCTTACATTCATAGGGTTTCTCACCAGTATGAATCCTTTGATGGAGATTCAGTTGTCCTCGCACTCTAAAGGCTTTTCCACATTCTTTACATTCATATGGCTTCTCACCAATATGAATTCTCTGATGTACTCGAAGGTCTGAACCACATGTAAAGATCTTTCCACATTTTTTACATTCATAGAGCTTGTCAGAGGTATGAATCCGCTGATGTCGACTAAGATGGGCACACTGTCTAAAGGTTTTGCCACAGTCTTTACATTCATAGGGCTTCTCACCAGTATGAATTCTTTGGTGAAAAGTAAGCTGTTGGCGTACTCTAAAAGCCTTCCCACATTCCCCACATTCATAGGGTTTCTCTCTATTATGACTTTTCTGATACAGAGTAAGAGATGTGAGTTTTCTGTAATGGGGCATTTTTTCAGGGATGGTTTTCGTCACTTGCCTGAAATATACTTCATGAGGACCTTCTCGTCCCTCAAACTTTTCACATTCACAATCTTTCCCAAAAGGGGAGTCTTCAAGTTCATGACTTTTCATTCCTTCCATCATCTCCCACTGAGAGAAATTAATTTCATAAATATTCTTTTCTTGGAATAACTTCTTAGTGTCATGCTTGGATTCCAAATCTGAAAGAAAACAAGATAAACATATATTTTCCTATTCTAGACAAAGTAAATGAGCAAATAAAAACTTTATAATATAAAAAAATTAAAAGTAAAACAAACTAAAGCCCAATTGAAGTAAATGAGCTAAGATACTCTATAAGAGTCATGTAATTTGAAAAAAACTACAAAGAATAGAGAAAGTGATGTGTTAAGACCAGATTATTTGGGTACAGATCAATGTTTGAGAACCCTCACTTAAATTTTTTAATGATTTCTCTCTTCAATCAGAATAAAGGGTAAACACTTTACCATGAATAACATGGATTGACTCTTTTTACCATAGGTATCACCTCAAGTCACTGTCCCTTTTGCTGCATCTCTATTACACTTGCACCCTTTCTGCTCCTAGAACATGTCACAATCTTCCATTTCATAAAACATTTCACTGGCTATCAATCTCCCAGGAATCTTGACTTGGGTTTGCATGGTTGGGTTCCTTTCATTCATCAGGTATTATCTTAAAAATCAGAAAAAAATGATCCCTGCTAACTTCATCTAATTTATACCCTTTATTTTCTATCCCAGTCACTTATTCTCTGTCCCTTAACATTTTTCTCAATTTTATTGTTACTCATTAATTTTTGCATTTATTATTCTCTTTATGATCTTACATTAAACTTTCCCAAGGGTAGAAACAATTTTTCACTCACCATTAAAATAACAAATCCATTCACAGTACATAGTAACTGTGAATCATTAAATTCTTATCATCAGCAAACAACTATTGAGTACGTTGTCCTGACTCTAATCTTATACCCTACTATAGTCTCTAAATATTCTCTTTTTAATCACTTCATTTAGAAATGGAAAACAAGCACATCTAAGCTGTCTCAGTAAAATACATACATAACTTAGGAAGGCTGAAATAAGAGGATTGTTTGAGCCTAGAAGTTTGAGACTAGTCTTGGTAACATAGCGAGAACTTGTTTCCACAAAAAATCAAAAAAGTAGCCAGGCATGCACTTGTAGTCCCAGCTTCCTTGGAGGCTGAGGCAGAAGGATCACCTGAGCTGGGGAGGTCAAGGTTGTGGTGAGCCCTGAGCATGCCACTGTGCTCCAGTCTGCGTGACTGAGTGAGACTCTGACTCAAAAAAATGTGGGTGTGTCTGTACGTGTGTGTGTGTGTGTGTGTGTGTGTGTGTGTGTGTGTGTGTGTGTGTGTTATAAATGGAACATGGTAATTTATTTACTCTTGACCATCCTTTCAATTGCCTTTCCACTTACACTTGCAGATATTTCCACTGCAGTTCAATTCCTTTATTTTACATAGACATGAGTGACCTTTGTCCCCTTTTACAACCACTATAATGAGAGCTCTACTCATTTATCTTCACTTGAATTTATATAATTATACATATCTATGTTACAAATATTCAATCTGTTGTTTCTTCATACAATTCCCCAAATATCCCCTAAAGTTCTCATAGCCAATGCTATTTGGGTATTTCCTAAAGAGTATTTCAGTGTTTTGTTTTTTTTTCAGGCATAACAACAGGTTTATACGATAATAAAAGACAAGTAAATGTCTGAGTAAACAGATGTTTTTCTCAAATGTGTATTTTCTCAAAATTTTTGCAATAATAATTCAATACTTTTTAAAAAGAAGAAAAGTGGGGTTTTTTTTGTTTTGTTTTTGAGTTGGAGTCTCACTCTGTCGCCCAGACTAGAGTGTAGTGGCTGCTCCCAGCCACCACAGCCTCGATCTGCTGGACTCTGGCAATCCTTCCGCCTCAGCCTTCCAAGTAGCTGGAACTACAGGCGCATGCTACCATGCCTGGCTGATTTTTTGATTTATTGTAGAAATGAGGTCTCGCCAAGTTGCCCAGGTGGGTCTCGAACCCGCGGGCTCAAGCAATCCACTCACCTCAGCCTCCCAAAGGCGCGGGATTACAGGCTGAGCCACCGAGCCCGGCTGAAAAGTGTTTTTAAAAATTTGTAAAACAGCAATATTGTTTGCAATATGCCCCCAACTGTAAAAATTCCAAGTGTTCATCAACAGAACAGCTAAGTAAATTATGGCATATTAACACAACACAATACTATACGGCAATGAGAATGAACAATCTACAGTTACATGCAACAAGGATCAATCTTATAAATACAATGATGAACAAACAAAGCTAGACATAACCAATCTATGGTATTGTTAAAAGTCAAGAGAGTGATTACCTTGGTGGGGAGAAATTACTAAAAGGAATGAGGAGGGGGCTCCTGGCCTCCTCTATTTCTAAATCTGTGTGCTGATTAGATGGGTGTGGTCGTTTTGTGAAAGTTCACTTAGTTGCACACTAATGATCTATGTATTTTTTGTATGTGTGTATGTGTGTATATATATATATATATATGTATGTATACTTCAAAAAGTTTACTTTAAAAATGTATATGCTAAAAAGACATTAAAAAGAAACAATAATTTAAATGATGTGAATACAATCTGAGCAGAGACAGGTAAATGAATGGCACAGAAAATACTGCTATGAAACCTGTGTGTTTTTCTCTCTGTCTCCCCATCCACGAAATGATGACAATTTTCTGGAATTTTGGGGAAAAAGTCAATTTAGGGCCTTAATAAAACAAAGATGTAAATGGTACATGTAAAATGAACATAATGAGCTAAATAATAGTAGTAAATAAGCAGGCAGTTATAAAGGCATGACAAAGGTTAAGAGATAAGATAGTAATTTCAAAAGATTTACCCACAAATCACTAATCTAAAAAGAAATCTATAGTCAAAAACAAAAATAGGTGAAATATTAATAATATAGTCAGTGTTCATTTAAAGACCATACAAATTTGCATAAAAAACATTAAACAATGGAAAAAGTAATGGTATAAAGGAAGCATAAACAAACTGGGACAAATAAACAAAGTGGCCAGTTATGCAATTTATTCAATACAATTTCAAAGTTTTCTGTAAAAAAACCAAAACATTCCTAGAGTTGATATAGTGAGCCAGTAATGGTCATATATGGCCCCCTACTTAGGTGACAATCCAGATTAAGACTTTGGCATTTTGGACATTCATATCTAAGAGGCTGCTCTATCATACACAACTGTACACTACCAAAGAGTCAGCAATATTTGTTCCCAAATTTGTCTATGTTAGTTCTTATTCCTGCAAGCAACTAAAATTATTAATGTTTAAAGGTAATCATTTCGATGAAAGCTGAGAGATGAATGTTTTGGAAGGACTGGCTATAAACGCACATTGCATTGCTGTCAAAATAAACATGGATGAAAAAATATTAAAGGATTGATGGATAAAAATTCAAAAAGGGGCTGGGCTCATTGGCTCAGCCTGTAATCCCAGCACTTTGGGAGGCTAAGACAAGTGGATTGCCTGAGCCCGTGGGTTCAAGACTAGCCTGGGCAACATGGCGAGAACTCGTCTCTACAATAAATTAAAAAAAATTAGCCGGGCATGGTAGCTACTTGGAAGGCTGAGGCAGAAGGATCACTGGAGTCCAGCAGGTAGATGCTGGGTGGCTGTGACTGTGCCTCTGCACTCCAGCCTGCGTGATGCACTAAGACTCCAACTCAAAAAAAAAAATAATAGTTTTTTTAAAAGTTCAAAAAGGATTTTGCATTTAGATTGCATCACAAGTATCTTTGCCTTTTTGTTCTACTTCAGAGAAATTGAAACTGGAACAAAAAGCCTATGCATTTTATGTACTTTAATCAATACAGAATGAGCTGGACTTAAATTGAAACAAAACACTGGGACAATCATGAAAGATTAGCCTATGGTAGAAAATTTTAATATTCTACCTTTTAAGATATGTAAATTTTTAACTGTTTAAAATTAATAAGCCAAATACTAGTTTAGATTCTATTGAATCAAAGGGATTTATTCTAATAAACACTGCTAATGTGAAAACTAAGTATTAGGCCATTGTAGGTCAATATAAAAGGAGAAGTGTTATTTCCATTTGCAGAGCATTGGCTTTACTTAAAAAGAAAATAAGAAGCAAGTTATTGTGTCATAAAATTATTCCCCGAGGTATGCTGTTTCCTGAGTTCTGATGCCTTTAATCACCTTTTTGTGCTGGTATAAAATAATATGGGATGCAGAATATTTATTTATGACCAGGGCTTTTTAATCACATTAACACCAGTGTTAGGGAATCAAGAGATCTGAAAACGTTAAAAACATATGACCACAAAATTGCACTTCTGAAGATCCATACTGATCACATACTGAATATGTATTCTCCGCTCCACCACACTATCCAATCAACCTATGTCAGAATCTTAATCAAATGCATGGTTTTCCTTCATAAATTGGTTCCACTCTTTCCCATCATTGCTTACAAAACTCTTCTCTCTCTACTTCATCAATTTTCTTCTTTATGCCCATAAACATGTTTTTTGTTTTGTTTTGTTTTTTGAGTCAAGGTCTTACTCTGTTGCCCAAGCTAGAGTATAGTGGCATGATCACAGCTTACTGAAGCCTTGAATTTCTCGGCTCCGGTGATCCTGCCACTTTACCTTCCCAAGTAGCTGAGACTACAAGAGTATGCCACACCTGGCTAATTTTTGTATTTTTTGTGGAGACAAAGTCTCACTATGTTGCCCAAGCTGGTCTCAAACTCCTGGGCTCAAGTGATTCTCCTGCCTTGGCCTCCCAAAGTGTTGAGATTACAGGTGTAAGCCACTTCACCCAACCTACTTTCCTCTTATTACTTGAAGCAAATTCTGGATATTTTATCATTTCACTTGAACTTATTTCAGTATTTATCTCCAAAAGTACTTGTACACATAACCAACTCAAAAAAAAAAAAAGAACTGTACCAATAGGTAGTAGATATAAAAATAGTCATGAATAAATTAAGATGGAATGATAAAATTAAAATATTACCACTTAAAAACCCATAATGAACTATTGGATCTAGAAACATCGAACATTTGTGCTGATAGTATCATAGAAATAGAGACAATCAGACATTATTTTTCCTAATGAAAGAACACAGTATCACCCATGAACTAACTTTGCCAACAAAATTGGTCCCAAGTCTAGCTTCTAAAGCCAAATTACCAATTTATGGGAAGATGATAGAGGAACATGTTCTTTACCTAGGGAATATAGTCAGCAAAATTCAGAATATGAGACCATACAAGGACCAAAAAAAAGTTCTTTGACAAATAAATTACAAGGGAAATCTAACGATAATAACAGAACCTGTAGGTTAAAAGAGATGTCCAAGATATGTCAACCAATGGTGTCCTATGGACTTTGTATTAATTATTTTTAATAACTTAAAAATTTTATTTATCAGACAGTTGGAAGTGTGGACACTGAGTTTTGATGATATTCAAGAATTTGTTTTTAGATTTGGAATATCCTGGCCAGGATTTTAAAAATTATTTTTTTAAGTTTGGAATATCCTGGCAAGAAATTTATTTTCTTCTTATCAAAATAATATTTTAAAAAATAGAAAAAATAGTACTTAATAAATGTATCTAATGGTTAACCTGTACTAGGCATTCATATAAACACTTATATTAAATCAAACCTCACAACAATTCTTCTATACACATAACTATAACCTGTTTGCAACAGAGAAAACTGAGACACAGAGAAATTAAATTATTTGGTCAAGTGATGTTGGTGACAGAGGCAAATTTGAAACCAGTGCTCTCAACTATTCCTTTCTCTCAAGACAGAGCCTGTATGAATTTAAATTTAAAACATTTTTTTTTTCTTGAGTTGGAGTCTCATTCTGTCGCCCAGACTGGAGTGCAGTGGCTGCTCCCAGCCACTGCAGCCTCAACCTGCTGGGCTCTGGCGATCCCTCCGCCTCAGCCTTCTGAGTAGCTAGAACTACAGGCGCGCGCTACCATGCCCGGCTCATTTTGATTTATTGTAGAGATGAGGTCTCGCCAAATTGCCCAGGTAGGTCTCGAACCCGCGGGCTCAGGCAATCCATTCACCTCAGCCTCCCAAAGGCGGGGGATTACAGGCTGAGCCACTGAGCCTGGCTACAATTCTTATAAAAAAGGCAGGATAGCCGGGCTCAGTGGCTCAGCCTATAATCCCACGCCTTTGGGAGGCTGAGATGAGTGGATCGCCTGAGCCCGCGGGTTCGAGACCTGCCTAGGCAGCGAGACCTCATCTCTACAATAAATCAAACAATCAGCCGGGCGTGGTAGCGCATGCCTGTAATTCCGGCTACTCGGAAGGCTGAGACGGAAGGATCACCGGAGCCCAGCAGGTCGAGGCTGCGGTGGCCGGGAGCGGCCACTGCACTCCAGTCTGGGCTACAGAGTGAGACTCCAACTCAAAAAAAAAAAAAAAAAAAAGGCAGGATAGATGCTCCTCTTCCTTTGCATTTATGTTTTTCAAATGAGTTAGTTCTCTAGTAGCTTTCAATGATGAACAATTTGCTGTTAGTATCATTATGAATTGATGGAATTAAGCATATATTTACATGTTACAATACAGTTATGCGTTTTGACACTCAAATGGTCCCATCTATGGCCAACTGTAACCTTTTAAAAATGGCTCCTCTTCCCTGACCACCCCATCTAAAAGTATCCCATTCACTCACTACAGTTCTCCATATTCTTACCTGACTTATTTTTCCTCATAACACCTAATCACTTCAGGATATTTCATAATCCATTCATTTATTTACTAGTTTATTCTACAACTCCTTTATTACAACTTAAACTCCAAGAAAAGAGGGCAATGAAGACATATATACACAAAAATCAAAACACAAAAGATGAGAAAGAAAGGCATTAGATCCAAAATACAGAAAAATGGTTATCCCTAGGGAAGAAAGGTTCCCCATGGAAATAAGAGGAAAATATGAGAGAGAGGAAACAAGTGGTAAGTGGAAGTACAGATGAAATTTCTTCGGTGGCTTATGCTGAGAAAACCTAAGTTTTCTTCCCAAGTTTCAGGTCTCTTCTTCACAATCAACATCTAAGAGATGTGTCCATAATGGCTTACCTCTGCCTGATTAGCACTTACCTAGGTTCCATCTTCTTTTCTCATTCCTCACAACCATCCAGGGTTCTTTCCCTTGTTCCAATAAGGTAATCACATCTGGCTTAGAAATGGAACATCCTGCTTGAAAGAAAATAACGAAACATAATAAAGAAAAAATTTATTTGATCAAGTCTTCAGAACAAAGAGGACTTTCGGGATTGGAAAACATTCCTATTAGAGTTACTTTAGGATCACAAGGAAAAACACAACAGAGAGGTAGGGACATGGTCTTATTTTAACTTAATTCATACAGGCTCTGTCTTGAGATAAAGGAATAGTTGAGAGCACTGGTTTCAAATTTGCCTCTGTCACCAACATCACTAG
This sequence comes from Cephalopachus bancanus, assembly GCA_027257055.1. Taxonomy (NCBI): domain Eukaryota; kingdom Metazoa; phylum Chordata; class Mammalia; order Primates; family Tarsiidae; genus Cephalopachus; species Cephalopachus bancanus. The sequence continues at coordinate 1,208,585 of JAPVLO010000452.1, read as the reverse complement.
ACCAAATAATTTAATTTCTCTGTGCCTCAGTTTTCTCTGTTGCAAAAAAGTTATAGTAATGTGTATAGATAGAATTCTTGTGAGGCTTGATTTAATATAAGTGTGTATATGAATGCCTAGTACAGGTTAAGGATGTGTTTATTAAGTACTATTTTTTAATATTATTTTGATAAGAAGAAAATAAGTTTCTTGCCAGGATATTCATCCAATGTTAAATGCAAAGTTCATATACTTTAAACCTAATCACAAAGCAGTCAAATACATGTCTGTTGTGGAAACTGAATATGTCCACTTGAGTTTTAACAAACTGTAGATTCAACCCAGCATCAAATACACTGAATAAGTTCTTTTAACAAGTATGAGGGGGGACCCAAAAAACTGATATATATTATATATATTTTTTTTTTTTTATTTTTTGAGTTGGAGTCTCACTCTGTCACCCAGACTGGAATGCAGTGGCCGCTCCTGGTCACTGCAGCCTCGACTGCTGGGCTCCGGCGATCCTTCCGCCTCAGCCTTCCGAGTAGCCGGAATTACAGGCGTGCGCTACGACGCCTGGCTGATTTTTGATTTATTGGAGAGATGAGGTCTCGCCAATTGCCCAGGAGGGTCTCGAATCCGCGGGCTCAGGCAATCCACTCACCTCAGCCTCCCAAAGGCGCAGGATTACAGGCTGAGCCACCAAGCCCCGCTAAAACACTGAAATTTATTTATAAAAAGTTGTTTTATCCTTACATGTTTAAACTTCAGCCACCTTCAAAATACTCTCTGTTTGATCCAATACACCTATCAAGATTCTTTGTCCACTGCTCAAAATAGTTTTTGAACTCATCAATCTGGTTGCCTTTCAGAGCTTCTGTTGTTTTTTTGTTTCACCTCTTCTGCATCAGCAAATTACTTACCTTTGAGGACTTTTCATCCAGGGAAACAAAAAAGTCACTAGGGCGAGACTGGGTGAATAGAGAGGGTGGGCATAGGAGTCATGCCATTTTTAGTAAAAAATTACTGAACACTCAGCTCATTGTGGCTAAGTGAGCTCATAAATCATCCATCATAAAATGTGCAAACATGTAGAAGGAATCTCCATAAAAATTTCACTGAAGCTGAATGCAGCCCCTCACAACAACACTAGCTGGTATACTTATGCCAATGGGTTCCTAGAACATTTACCTAGCAGGGGAAGCCTGTACTACAAAGGGGCCCACCTTCCAAAAAATAATTCTGCTTTTTTTTGGGTCCCCTCTCATATCTAGAGCCACATACCTCTGTCTTCCTATTCTCATTGTGGGTAAGTCCACAAAAACATGGACCATCTATAGCAGTATAAAATCAGATTTTTTTTTTTGAGTTGGAGTCTCATTCTGTCACCCAGGCTAGAGTGCTGTGGCACTATCACAGTTCACTACAGCCTCAGTCTTTTGAGTTCATGTGATCCTTCTGCCTCAGCTCCTTGAGTAGCTGGAACTATAGGCTTGCATCATCATACTTGGCTTATTTTTTTTTTTTTGTAGAGACAACGTCTCACTATGTTGCCCAGGCTGGTCTCTAACTTTGGCCTCAAGCGATCTCTAAACTCAGTCTCCCAAAATGCTGGGATTCAGGAGTAAACCACCACACCTGACCTATAAAATCAGATTTCTTTGACAATGGTTTTGCTGTGAGTGTCTAAAAATTTATATCCAGTTGTCATTAAAGAGAAAAGACAAAGAAAGACATTAGCTTGCAGACTGTACCAAAACAGGCCATGGCCTGAATGTGGCTCATGGGCCAAATCTGTAGTATTCGTAGTTTGCTGATCACTGCTATAGCCATTGAATTATGGGGGAAGATAAAGGTGTTTAATAATTGTGCCTATTGCCAAACCACAAAGCAGATATTCAGGTAGTTTTAGGAATGACAGTCCAGAAACTCAGACCTGTGAATTTCTAAATTATTTGACACTGATAAGCTTACCCAATGACACCAAGTTGCTATAGTTCTCTAATATCACATCTCTATACAAATTCCTCTGATATGAGTTCAGGCATTCCCACTCTTCTTGAGAAAAGTCTACAGCCACATCTCTGAACACCACCAAGTCCTGAAATGATAAACCCATGTGTTATTTGTAAGATTAAAGAAAATATTTTGAATAGGAAAGAAGGATCTCAATGACATATTCATTTCTTTTTTTTTTTGAGTTGGAGTCTTACTCTGTCATCCAGACTGGAGTGCAGTGGCTACTCCTGGTCACTGCAGCCTCGACCTGCTGGGCTCCAGCGATCCTTCCGCCTCAGCCTTCCAAGTAGCTGGAACTACAGGCGCGTGCTACCACACACGGCTAATTTTTTGATTTATTGCAGAGATGAGGTCTCACCGAGTTGCCCAGGTGGGTCGCAAACCCACAGGCTCAGGCAATCCACTCACCTCAGCTTCCCAAGGCGTGGGATTACAGGCTGAGCCACTGAGCCCAGCTTCGATATATTCATTCCATATATCAAATGAATGGGCTGGGGCTGGAAACCTGTGATATGGGTAGGAGGTAGTAAGGAAGTGTGATTGAAGCAGAATATCTACATGTTCTTGAAGATTTCTATTAATGTAGACCAAGGGTTGGCAAATATTTTCTATAAAGGGCCAAAATTTTAATTTTACATAACACATATGGTCTCTATTGCATATTCCTCTTCTCCTTTTCTTTCTTTCTTTAAAAATTATTTCAAAATGTAATTAGCTTGCAGGCTGTACCAAAACAGGCCATGGTCTGAATTTGGCTCATGGGCCAAATCTGTAGTATTTGTAGATTGCCTATCACTGCTATAGCCCAAACTTCCTATGTACTTTGGTATAGGGGATAAATACTTTTAGTTACTTCCAGACAAGTTCAGGTAATTACCAGAATTTCCCAATTAACTGAAATAGGCTCATAAGAACACTGCTTGAAAAGAGCCTAAAACAAAAAGATCTCAGTAAACGTGATTTACTCTATCCTCTTTTCCTTTCAGGATTAGAAAAAAAAATTGATGGAATTTTTTCCTGAAAATGAATTCTAAAATCTCTATTCTTTTTTTTTTTGAGTTGGAGTCTCACTCTGTGGCCCAGGCTGGAGTACAGTGGCACACTCACAGCCACCACAACCTCAACCTGCTGGGCTCAGGTGATCCTTCTGCCTCAGCCTTCCAAGCAGCTGTCAGCCTTCCAAGTAGCTGGAACTACAGGCACACACCACCACACCCAGCTAATTTTTTTATTTATTGTAGAAACAAGGTCTTGCCAAGTTGTCCAGGTTAGTCTCTAAAACGTAGGCTCAGGCAATCCTCTTGCCTCTGCCTTCCAAAGTGCTGGGATTACAGGCTTGAGCCATCGCACTCAGCTTCTATATTTAAAAAGTAGAGTTTCACATAAAGTTAAAAAAATTTCTTCCAGATCTTTATACCTAAATATCATTATATCATTAGCATTTTCCTTATTACAACAAATCCTTTATTGAACATTTTTAATTTACTATACAATACAGTAGCTCCCCCTTATTGGTGGTTTTCTGTAGTTTCAGTTACCCTGGGTCAACTGTGGTCTAAAAATATTAAACAGAAAAATTTGTGGTTTTGATTGCACACCATTCTGAGTAGCATAATAAAATCTCATGCTATCTCCTACATCCTGCCCAGGATGTGAATCATACCTTTATCCAGCATATCAACAGTGTATAAATAGTACCTGTCCATTAATCACTTAGTAGCCATCTTGGTTATCAGATTTAAAAAAAAACACATTGTATATAGGGTTCAGTACTATGCAAGATTTTAGGCATCTACTGAGGGTCATGGACTGTATCCTCAGATGAGGAGGACTCTTGTAGTCCATCTTATGGATACATTACACTTAATAATGATTATACTTAGGTATTTCTATACTTTTAAATATATTAAATTATATTACATAAGATCTCTAAAGATGTAAAGTCCAATATGCTAGTTTAGCAACATGTGGTTATTGAGCACTTGAATTGTGGCTAATCCAAATTCAGATGTACCGTAAGTATAAAATGTGCACCAAATAGTGCAGATTTTAGAAAGAAAAAAAGTAAAATATCTTGTCAATTTTTATATTGACTACATTTTGAAATGATAACATATTGGCTACACTGGGTTAAGTAAAGTATGTTAAAATTAATTGCATGTGCTCCGTTTTACTTTTTTTTTTTTGAGTCGGAGTCTCACTCCATCACCCGGGCTGGAGTGCCATGGCACACTCACGGCCATCCCAGCTTCGACCTGCTGGGCTCTGGTGATCCTTCTGCCTCAGCCTTCCAAGTAGCTGGAAATACAGGTGCGTGCTACCACGCCTGGCTAATTTTTGATTTATTATAGAGACGAGGTCTTGCCAAGTTGCCCAGGTTGGTCTCAAACCTGTGGGCTCAGGCAATCCACTCGCCTCAGCCTCCCAAAGTGTTGGGATTACAGGCTGAGCCACCAAGCCCGGCCTCTTTTTACTTTTTTTTAACACGACTACTGAAATATTTAAGATATTATGTACCTTGCATATTATTCTATATTTTTAAAATGTACTACTAGAAAGTTTTAAATTCCACATTGTAGCCTGAATTAAAATTATTTTGGACAGTGCTATTCTAAGTGTCTCAGATCAAATACCACCCTCTAGGGACTTCACTTCTGTTTCATCTCTGCCCTAGATGGCTATGAAGCACACAAGAGATGCCAAGTGATTTGGTCAGTGTACATGTGGACATAGAAGAGAGGTGTGCAAAGCAGTGGTCAGGGCAGTCTGGCTCCATCCCTCACTGGAAAGGGAAAGACTGGGCAGCAGTTTTTGTATAGGGCTCTGTTAGGAAGTTTCAGAATAATGAATGAGAATATTCACACAACCTGAGGAAAAAAAGACAGAACTCCAAATAGAAACACCAACTTACATGAGCCATGATTTTAGAATTTCAAGAACTGGTCAGTTTTCCTCAAGGTTCATTTACTGGAGAAGCAAGATGCACAGAAGCCAGACCTAAGGGAAGAATGCAAAATCGTGAGAATTACCTCAGAGCTTCCAAATTTTAAAAACCTATACTACTTCTCCATTTCTATATGGAACCCCTGCCCCCAACACACAGACAAATTATAAAAGGTAGTAGTTTAGGCAATCTATACGTAGAGATCAGCTACGCAAGGAATAGACACAGAGACTCTCCTACATCAAAGCATAATCCTAGACACTTCAGCAGGAGGTCTTCCAGTTGGTCTCTGTCCTCTACCCCAGGGCAAGTCTGGAGTTCAAGGTCAGTCTGGGCAACAAAGCAAGACCTTTATTTCTACAAAAATAAAAAATAAAAAAACTAGCTGGGCATGGTGGTGAATGCAGGCACTCAGGAGGCTGAGAGGAGGGAGGATTGCTTGAGCCCAGGAGTTCAAGGCTGCGGTGAACTGTGAATGTGCCACTGTACTCTGGTCTGTGTAACAGAGTAAGATCCTGACTCCAAAAAAAAAAAAAAAAAAGTAGTATTGTGATGCGATTGTATTTTGGCAGAACAACTACATACACACGCATCCATGTACACGCATAAAATAATCTGTGAATTGTAGTAAAATTTTATTGCGTCACCTCTACTTCATGGTCTCCCAGGTGATCTTTATTTTGTTCTTCTCTGAAGTCTCTGAATTTTGTAATAAGATATTTGTATCATTTATACCTGAATAACCCTACCACTTACTTATTAATCCACTTATGCCTATATAATTAATGCATCGACCTATACCTGGAAAAGTTAAAAATAGCTATTCAAGGGATATCACAAAAAGCCCCAAGAGCTCCATCCCTGCTACTCTGCCCCTCATCTTCCAAATCCAGAGGCAACAATTTTCTCCTCTTTTGGTCATTCCTTTTGGTATTTAAACTCCACACAAATAAATAAATGCTAATATTGCTGTAATTGTAATCATTGTCTATTCATTTCCCATCACGGAAGGCATAGTTTTAACTATCTTTCACCCACCCATCTCCCGCCCTGCATATGCATAGTTGTAGTCCCCCTGTCCTTTCAACATGATTTTATTCTACTTCAGGGTAAATGAATATTCAGATGAACTTTGTTGCTGTTGTTGAATCACAGTCTCATCCTGTTGCCTAGGCTGGACTGCAGTGGCACAATCACAGCTCACTGCAGCCTTGACCTCCTCCAGTCCAGAAGATCCTTCTCTCTCAGCCTCACAAGTTGCTTGGACTACAGGTGTGCACCACCATGCCAGGTTAATTTTCTTACTTTTTGTGGAAACAAGTCGCACTATGTTGCCCAGGCTGGTTTTAACTCCTGGGTTTAAGCAATTCTCCCGCTTTGGCCTCCCAAAGTGCTGGGATTATAAGCATGAGCCACCATGTCTGGCTTGAATTTTTTAATGAATACTCAGTTTATATTATTATGATTATGTAAACACCATTACCAACTGAGCTATGTAGTATACTTGGATTATTCTGTTTTCCTTGCATAAGTCTTTTTCTTCTCCAAGATTTAAATAATCTTTTTTTTTGTAAGCTTAGTTTTCTAGGAAATTATCATTAATTTATTTCCCCAAATCACTCAGTTGAAAGATGAAATCCCCAGAATAGTAGAGCTATTTCATACTCTAAAATAAAAAAACAATCCTTCAGAAATGCAGCCAAATACTTCAAATATCTGTACCCCACCTGGCAAAAGTCAATGACACATTCATAAATATTCCTATCTCTGAAATGTACATGACCTTAGTATGAAAAGTTGGTCAAGTCATAGAAAGCAAAAAGCCTCTTGAAGGAACTGCTTGGGCAGTTTTGAATAACCCTGCCCAATAAGTGATTTCTTAAATAATTTACAAAACATTCATATAATAGAATTCTTTTTTTTTTTGAGTTGGAGTCTCACTCTGTCACCCAGACTGGAGTGCAGTGGCCGCTCCCGGCCACTGCAGCCTGGACCTGCTGGGCTCCGGCAATCCTTCTGCCTCAGCCTTCCAAGTAGCCGGAATTACAGGCATGCGCTACCACGCCCAGCTGATTTTTTGATTTATTGTAGAGATGAGGTCTCGCTGCCCAGGCGGGTCTCGAACCCGTGGGCTCAGGCGATCCACTCACCTCAGCCTCCCAAAGGCGCGGGATTACAGGCTGAGCCACTGAGCCCAGCTTTTATAATAGAATTCTAAAGAAAATTTAGTTTTCTAGGAAATTATTATGCTGAATTGTAGAAAATAGTTAATGAATGGAAAATATTTGAGATACACTGAAAGAAAAACATCAGTTTGCAAAACAATTTATACTGTGATTAGATTTTTAAAATTAAAGCAAAATGGATAACAGATTTTAAAAATCTCTTAAAATTTCAATTCTGAGATTTAAAAATCATTAATAGGTAGCTAATTTTAAAGTAATAATTAAAATTAATTTAAAAATCAGAAATTGACTCTCTCAATTTAACTGAAATCTCTATAATCTTTAGAATTGTAAATATTTGGAAGGTTTGTCAAACCAGAAGAGGATAAATGGGATTTCACCTTTCTCCATACACCCATGGAGATAATATAAAATTCACAAGAGCACTGAATTCTTCTTTTCAACTGAGAATACAGGTCTTGGTGTCTTTTAAATTTTAAATTAGAATTATCCTATTCATCACAAAGAAAACCACATACAAAAACCCATAGGCTTACAGAAATACTTTGGAAAAATATGCTATAAAATAATTTTTTTCAAGTCAATATCTCGGTCTGTTGCCCAGGCTAGAGTGAAGCTCCACAATCACAGCTCATTGCAGCCTCAGACTCCTAGGCTCAAGCAATCCTCCTTCCTTAGCCTCTCAAGTAGCTAAGACTATAGGCATGTGCTATCACACCTGGCTAAGCTTTTTATTTTTTTATATTTGTAGAGACAAGGCCTCGCTATGTTGCCTAGGCTGGTCTCAAACACCTGGACCCAAACAATCTTCCTGCCTTGGGCTCTCAAAGTGCTGGGATTAAACAGCTCAGTCCTAAAATATCAATAGTGATGGTTTCTGGTTGGGTGTGGTGACTCAAGTCTGTAATCCCAGCACCTTGAGAGCACAGGCAAGGTCTTGAACCCCTGACCCCAGGGGTTCAAGACCAGCCTGGGCAACTTGGTGAGACCTTGTCTCTACAACAAATCAAAAAATTAGCTGGGTGTGGTGGTGCATGCCTATAGTTCCAGCTACTTGGAAGGCTGAGGCAGAAGGATTGCCTGAGCGCAGAGGGACAAGGTTGCGGTGGCCATGAGCGTGCCACTGCACTCCAGCCCGGGCGACAGAGTGAAACTCCAACTAAAAAAAAATAAAATAAAATTGTGATTAGATAGGCCTGCATAAGTGATGAAAACAGTGTGTCTGAAAAAATATTTCCTACCAGTTCCTGAATATCGTGCCTTATCAAGATCCTGAGATCCTTCTATGAGAAATCACAATCCTAGTTCACAGTATTTCCAAAGTGAGTAAGAGCCAGTGCACACAGTAGACAAAAACAAATGCTTATTTCACAGCAGCTACTTAATATTTCAGTTTACTTCTCCTTGGCGCCCATGAACAGTCAATTATTAAATACTTGCAATTTAATATTGAAGTA